>JANRMT010062792.1:96917298-96938812 GCA_026402145.1 Polypterus bichir lapradei
ATAGATAGATAGATAGATAGATAGATAGATAGATAGATAGATAGATAGATAGATAGAACTTCATTTTTTCCCCAGGGGGAAATTTGGCTTTTAAAATAAATAAATACATAAATAGGTAGATAATTGTATAAATAAATAAATAAATATACACATACACTTTGGTCTGAACAAAGAAGAAAATTGTGAAGAAAGAAAACTTCTCACTTGGCTGACACAGTCACATTGAGGCATTATGTAGGCGTATTGATGTTGGTATAAAGGAGCCCCAGTAGCGTTTCTTGACACAATTCTACAGAATAATTTGAATAAATTGTAGGAGAGTTCTCGGATAATAATTTGTTCATGAATCAAATGAATGTGAATTGTTAGACTGGTTTTTGGGTAGTGACTTGTTCATGAATCAAATGATTCAGAACCATTAAACTAATTCTCATGTAGTGATACATTCACAAATCAAATGAATGAAAACCATTAGACTGGCTCTTGGGTAGTGACTTTCTCACAAATCAAATGATTTGAGTCTCATAATTCACATGGTTTTTGCACAAGTGCTTTAATCATCTACCAATAAAATGCCACAAATCCGTTCATATGAGTCATCAAAGAGTTCTTCAATGAGAACAAATCATTCACAAATCGCCCATCAGTATTAGGAAGGCATTTGACACTGGATGTACTGGTTTGCTCTTGATGAAAAACTGGATGTAAAAGGAGATATAGGCCAGTTCGTGGAAGAACAAATCTCATTCCTGAAGTAAGACCATTCTGGTGTTGCCTCATCCAGAACCATAGAACAGAGAGAGGCAGGCTGCGTTGATATTTGAAAGTACTAGAAACCTTGCCTGAGAGGTTTCTCCAGCAGAAATAAAAGCTCAACTCATATGAACTATAAAACTGAAAAACAATCAGACCCTCATATTTGGACAATAAACCCAGAAAAATAGCTTACTAAGATTTCTAAATAAATACAAGCAACGCAGGTGAATTCATAATATATTTGATGTCCTGCTTCATAATGTGCTTAAAGCTCTTCAGTGGTCATAAACAACGATTCTTTGCAACTACTTGATTCTGACCCATTCAGTAACTGTCTCACTTTCAATTGATTCTGTAAACTGAGTTTTCCTTGCGAAATGTAATATTCCAAAATACTACAGGTTTGAAATGGAGATCACATTTCTTAAGCTTAGCAAAAAGAGTATTCTTTCATAAATAAATCATGATGTCTTCCACATATACAATGAGGTCATCCTTGCGGTTTATAGTGACTGTGTTTCGGTGACCTTGTATTTCAAAACAAAACAAAAAGTAATTTTAAATTGCATTGAAGATGATAAAGTGAGGTTAATTATACAAACCAATAACCTTGTAGTTTTACACTGAAAATGATTGACTTTCTTTTCTGTATATTTGTTAAAATGTTTCTAGTTTTAGTCAGCCATGTTTAGGCAATGAAATTTCCCTGTTTTTTGTTATTTTGTATATAGATGTTACCTTCATCAAATCTTTACTTTTGATATTACATTATTAGGAAAAAACACTACATCCTTCTAGAACATAAAATCATAAAACATATGACACACAAAAGAATCCCATTTATTCCATAATGTTTGTTTATTTACCTAATAGCTAAGCTGTCCCGATGTTAAATGTCATGGTTTCCGCTTCAGCTACAAGCATTGGTAGTTTGTTCCAGGTTTCCACAACTCTGAGTAAAGAAAATGTTTTCAGGCTTCAGTCTTAAATGTCCTTTCTCTTAATTTACACTGGTGTCCTTGTGTATGTGATTCGTCATTTAGTTAAAAGAATGTAGCTGGGTCTACTTTATAGGTGCCCTTGAGAATTTTGAAGACCTAGATTAAGTCCCTAGGCAACCTCCTTTACTGCATATCTATTTTATCTTCTTAATATAACACATCTTAACACGGAAATAAAAATATAAAATGCAGTTCCTTTCCATGTTTTAAACCCCTGACAAGGGAAGCAAATAATATTGGTGACGTGTTGGAAGCAGGAAAAAGGGGCAAGCGTAAGTGACTGAATAACTTTGACAAGGCCATATTGTAATGGCTAGACAACTGAGTTAGAGCATCTCCAAAACAGCAGGTCCTATGGGATGCTCCCCGTATGCAGTGGTAATGCCTATCAAAAGTGGTCTAAGGAAGGATGACCGGTGAACTGGTAACAGGGCTATGGGCGCCCAATGCTCATGGATATGTGTGGTGAGCAAAGGCTAGCAAATCTGGTCCCATCCCACAGAAGAGCTACAGTAGCACATATTGCTGAAAAAACTTAATGCTGACCATGACAGTTAGGTGTCAGAAGAGCATTGTTGTTTGCTGCATATGAGGCTGCGTAGCCCCAGACTGGTCAGAGTGCCCATGCTGACCCCTGTCCACCACTGAAAGCACCTGGGATGGGCACATAAGCTTCAGAACTAGACTGTGGAGCAATGGAAAAAAAGGTTGCCTGGTCTGATGAATCATGTGAGAAGCTGTGGGTTGCTTTCCTGGGGAAGACATTGCAGCAGGCTGCACTATAGGAAGAAGGCAAGCCAGTGGAGGCAGTGTGATTCTCTGGGCAATGTTCTGCTGAGAAACACTGGGCCCTGGCATTCACGTGCAAGTTACTTTTGACATGTTCCATGTACCTAAAGATGTTTGCAGACAATATACACCCCTTCATGGCAATGGTATTCCCTGATGGCAGTGGCCTCAGTCACCAGGATAATACACCCTGCCACATAGCAAAAATAGTTCAGGAATGGTTCGAGGAACATGACAAAGAGTTCAAAGTGTTGACTTGGCCTTCAAATTCCCCATATCTCAATCTGATCGAGCATATGTAGGATGTTTGAGACTTAAAGGATCTGCGGCTAATGTCTTGGTGCCACATACTACAGGACACCTTCTGAGGTCTTATGGAGTTCATGCCTTAGTGGGTCAGAGCTGTTTTGGCAGCATGACAGGGAGCTACTCAGTATTAGGCAGGTGGTTTTAATGTTGTGGCTAATTGGTATATAGGTATTCCAGTAAGGAAAAGTAAAATTAATATGATCCAAAACCAAGGTTATTATAGTTACCGAAAACTAAAATCAAAACTGAAACTATTATTAAAAAAACATTTTCGTAAACTGAAATAAAATAATTAACAAAACCGAAATGAAAAATTAAAACTAAACGAAACTATTAAAGTAGCTGGAAAGACTAACTTAAACAAAATAATAATATACTAAAATATGTTTAGTTTTCGTTTTTGAATGAATATTTTTGCGTTAGTCTTTAACCCTTGTAAGTTTTAACTCTAAAACAGAAAGTCATCCACCACGAGCCACCCACACATATTCATCCTGTGGGCGGGTTTTAACACACAGCATTTGCGGTGACAGAGCAAGCTGAGTGCGGGTGCGTAAAGTATGAGAAATAGAATGCGATTTCCGTGCCGCCTTTATTTGTGCTTGTTGTATATCAAGATGTCATTCAAATGGCTGAAATCAGAATGTGCTGGTCAACAAAACATTTACCATATGGACAGAAAAATCACGAGTGAGTGACATTTCAGTTTATTTCTCAGGTATCTGCTTTTTGTTGACAGCAATTCACCTGCCACTTTGCACAGGAGAAATCATTTTTACTTTCTCATATACGAAGTATAAAGTATAGTATAGTTATCATGAAAATATTCTACCTCGATATTTTGATGAATCTTGACGTTATAGACTAACCAGTGTCCAACAATACTGTTTCTTGGAATTGTGTGTGTACGTGTGTGTGTGTGTGTGTGTGTGTAAACACGATAACTCAAAAACTCAACTAGATAGATGGATGAAATTCGGCATGTAGTTGTTACACCACAATTGCAGATCTGTATTAACTTTTGGGCCAAATCCATCACCCGGAAGTGGTACTTTACCTGAACACACACTCAATTTTTTTTGTATTTATACAACTGCAGAGTCCGATTTATTTAACTTTACTGTTATAATAATTGTTCAATATATTATTAATTTGATTTGTTGTTGATGGTTCCTAAATGTACATAATATAAAAATATAATCATTGTCTTGCGGTTTACTCCTCAAATATCCATCCACATATCTGAGTATACAAGAAAGTCGAGGGGAGACCACTCTCGGTTTTTGAAAATAAAACGACACTGATCGAGAGACTGACTAGGTCATCATACAAGATCAGCATATTGTTGTTGACCAATCACTTTGCTTTAAAAACATCATTTAACAACAAAGCGATACAAACAAACGTAGAGTCTGATAAGTGATGAAAAACTAAACATACTAATGGGTTTTTGAATTTTTTCCATATTTATTAATTTATCTTTTTTAGTTCATATTCACAACTCAAAATACCTGATATTGTGAAAGTAATCCATTAGCAGAATTATATTTTAAAATATGTCTACCTTTTTTCAATGTTTTTCTCTCTTTCTTGAAATAGATAGTTGAAATATCATATTCTTTTTGTTCTTAACATCCGCCTTATCATACATATTGCATACCAGAGATTTTTCCTGCCTTGCGTCCAAACCTGCTGCGGTAGGCTCCAGGTTACCTGCGATCCTGCACTGGATAAACAGGTTTAGATAATGTATATGTTGTTCTTAATCTCAGATGCTGTCTCTGTTGTTTTGTGTCTGTCCATACTCTTATTACCTGCTTTTGCTCTGCTTATTATGGGTTTACTGTCCTTTATTGTTGGGCTATTCAAGACTCACCACCCCTAACCTTGACACTACATGCTTGTTGTTCTTTGTTTCCCTCAATACATCTAGGTTGCGTCTGCACGCTGATTCAAGTCTAAGAGCCCTGCTCTTCCTAAACCCCTGTGATTTTCATGAGAAAATATTTTAAAAATTATAAAATTGTTCATATTCATTGTTTTTATCAGACAAAAACAAAACCAGATAGTAAACCAGGCAGCGTAGTAAGCTTCCACTAACATTAAGCTCATATCCACTCAAATCTGTTAAGTGTGCAGTTCTGTCTGATTGCGACACAAAACTAACTCTGTATGCGCTCCATGCCATAATTACTAAAACTAAACTGAAACTAATATATATAAAAATAAAATAGAAATGCCTTTGTGAAATAAAAACTAAACTAAAACTAAAAATACACGATGAAGGAAAACTAAAACTAAACTGAATTTCCAAGTAAGGTCAGAAAAAATATAGAAATAAAGACTAATATAAAAAGGCGAAACTATAATAACCTTGTCCAGAACAATGAAGTACAAAGTAAGATTATATTATATATATCATATGTATTAGGACCTCTCATTAATAAAAATAAAACAAAAATGATGATACCCTTTTGTTTTCACCAGTGTTTTTAACTTTTGGGTTTCATAGTAAAAATAATCCTTTTGGATGTGACTGCAATGATTTAATCATTTTTAATAATGATATATTCTTCTATTGACAGAAGCAGGAGATCAGAAGGACTGACAGATACTTTTGTCCATGTAAGTTTCTGAGATTGGTTTTAACTTAATTGGAAAAACTTTGTTCGCCAGTTGGTCTCCATACATGCAATGCGGCATTGATTTTCAGAAATTTAAATAGTGTTTTAAACTCTACATTGGCAGCAGAAGAAGAGAGGAACAACAGAGGAAATGACAAAACCGTGTTCCTTTACTATACTGTATATAAATATTTATTATAAATTAACAAAGGATTGACAAAAACAAAGCAGGAGTAATAATATGTTTTCCTAAAATACAAACGATTCTAAAGATCACAAAGCCAGAAACAGAAGCTTAAATCATGAACATTTGATCAAAACCAGAAAATACACAAAGACTAAAGCACAAACCACATACAAGAACTCAATGCTGAAGTAGCCTTGTAACAGCTACTTCATCTTAATCAGCATATACAGTATTAGGTCCCATTCATCCCATCCCCTTAGGATCCAATGAAAGGGATAGGACAGAGAACAAAGAAAACTAATAGACAATACTAACATGCCACAATATAACAAAATAATTCATAACTCAATATCAATGAAAATCAAACTATTACATATATATAGCTAAGATAAAACTAAACAGAATTCATAAAATAATACACAAAATAACATTTAAGACACAACAAAAAGATTAAATGAACAAAAAACTTAGTGAACCATGACACCAGCTATAAAAGCTACTGTTACAAGTAAACTGTTAGGACTGTGTTTATGTTTTATTATATTGTAATTTTTTTATAATTTTGTCCCATATATCTGTTCTTAAATTGCAAACCTTTTATTGTTGCCCCAATCCCTTTCCTTGCCTCTTTTTCTTTTTGATCTTTTAAAGTATCTGTTTAGATTTTCTCTCAACTCTGGTTTAAGAATTTGTTTTTGCATTTTGTATTCGGGTTTGGTTGTTTTTGAGTTGGCTTTTCTGTATTTTGTTTATTTAGTTAATAAACTGCAATTATTAAGAAATGTTAGTTTGTTCTTTTTGGTCTAGGGATTTTTCACGGTTCCCCTCTCACATTTTGGAATGTATAGGCAAAAGTCTATTAGTTTCAGGACAAAGCCTACTCTTAATTTTTGAGGTCTGCTGGGGTTATTCAAACTTTTTTTTGAGTTTCATCAGGCAAAATCATAACACTTAGTGAATATGCGCAGCTTGATCAGAGACATCACAGTTACCTTCTGCATCATAACGCCATGCAGATCAACACAACCAGCACACAGATATTTATTACACGTTTGTTTATTGAATTAATGAGGTAAACAGTTGCCTACCTAGCTTTAATAAGACACATTGTTTATCACTGCCTTTTTTCTCTGTCCCTTACATTGAAAAGGAGGCATGTACTTGTGCACAGAAATAATCAATTACTTTGTAACAGGAGAAAAGAACACTTAGGCTAGTGGGGGGAAGTAGTACGGGCTTGAACAACTGTAGCCACCTCACTGAGCACGTTCCTGGCAGTAGCAGGATGTTCAAAATGTTGTGTGATATGCTTTCTTCTTGTAAATAAAGAGAATTGCCACAATAACAAAGGTTTAGGGACCGTCCCCGTATAATGTCCACAGGACAAATAAAAAAAAAAAAACGCAAAGACTGATTTGCGGTGATCAAAAGCATATATAGCAGATGATCAATGGTACATGAGAAAATGGCGTTTTTATACAGAGGACAAAATGGAGACGGGAAATGAGTTGGCAGGATATGACGTCGAAGCTGTGGGACGGATACGATGTCATCAAAATGAATTGGTGGTGTCATCATGAGGAAGCGCTGGAGGTATCGTCATTGTATGCGCCGGGAGTGATGTCTTAAAAAGACATCTTGGAACCCGGAAGTAAGTACTTTATTTTTCTTCTGTTTTCCTGATGAGAAGAACGAGAGAGTCAGGTTGGTACAGTATGTTAAGCCCTTGTCTTGAGATGTTTCACTCACCTTTAGGCTTTTTGACTGCCTCCTAAGCACAAGTTTGTGACAGTTGTCAAGCTTAAAATCATTATTAGATGTTAACACGACTAATTAAAAAAACACCTAAACAGGTCTCCACTCATTTTAAGAAATATTTGTCTTTTAAATGACTTGCAAATTTGTTAATTTTTTTTCTGTGTTAGTTTAAAACAAGTACTTCAAATAGGTTGTAACATCATGATGGGATTTTTACATTTTTTTAATAACAGTTTTTTCTCTTGTTTTAGGGTCATTAAATCAGGGATAGATGACTCTAAAGTAGTGATAAAAACTAGTGGGGAAACTCAGGGTCAAATATGTCCAACAAAATTTGCCCAGTAAGTACATGCTATAATTTTATCCCAAAAGTGCAATGGCAAAACCAACAAAACACCTTGTATAACAAAATATTTAAATTCTATTCAAGAATTCAATAAAATAAAGAATTCAAAATCAGAAATATGAAATCCAAAATTCCAGTGCTTCAAATTCAAAAACAAACTGAACAACTAAGGCTCCATTATAAAATGGCAGAACTGGCTATGGATTTTTAAAAAATGTATAGAAAATGTTAAACCTTAGAACACAGTTTTACATGGCAAATGCACATCTACCACATTTATGAAGAAATAACTTTGACTTGAATAATAACAAATAATAATACCAATAATACCAATCATTTAATAAACAATAACAACAAAAGAATTAACCAAGACAAAAGTCCATCAAGAATCAAGAATTTAAAATCCTAAATAAAAAAACAAATTCAAAAGCTACTATCAAAGGTGTGTAGCATACTCAAGAACATTGAGTGCAGTATGAAATTGCTCATCCAAACCTTTCCAGAACAGATCTAGTGAAACCCTCTGAATTACTTTCTATACAGTAACAGTGGATAAAACCCATTATGCTTAGAGGCACCTCACAAATAAAGAAAAAGACAGTCTGAGTGAATTTGGCTCCTGTCCACCACCGTTAGTTCTGTTTCAAGCAAACCCAAAGTGCTGTTGTATCCCAACCTAAGTATGGTCTGCATTTTGAAAACACAGATAAACAATATGACCAAAGCGTGCTTGACGAGTAAAGCCTTACTTAAATTAACTGGTTTCATTTCCATCAAAGAGGATTAGGGCATGTTGCACTTTGTAACTTAGGTAACTCAGTGTCATGTCTTAGCCCATTTGTACCAAGCTACAGCTTAGTGGATTGCTGTGGATTGAAAATTCATGATATTCGTTTATGATGAGAAATAAAACAGCAGAGAAAGTTCACATGAATTCTTAATTGAATTAATCCTACATGTTCATTACAAAATGGTAAATCATTATAACCTGAACTATCTATCAATTGAAAATAAATTACATTTACAGTATGTCATTTGTTACTACCTTATACTGTCTATTTAATAATGACAAGAACTAATAACATATAATTTTGTAATTGTTACGCCTTTTGCCCCCATTACCCTTTTTTATCAGTGAGATGCAATAGAAAAAGATTCAGTTATACAAAACAGGTTAAAAACATAAAATGTTAAAGTCATCTATATATATAAGTCACTAAGGGCACGCAGGACGCACGCAAGACAGAGAGCCCCGCCTGCCAACTCACAGAGCCCCGCCCGCCAATTGTAAGACCATGGGATACGCACGACAGAGCCAGGCCCACCAACTCACAGATCTCCGCCCACCAACTCTAAGACCATGGGATACGCTCGACAGAGCCCCGCCCGCCAACTCTAACCCTCCTCCTGCGTCATGGGATACGCATGACAGAGCCCGCCCCGCCAATTCTAACCCTCCTCACACGTCCACCGTCGCTCTCAAGGCATGTGCACTGCCTGCTCATGTGTCCGCACGCAACAACTCACCAAACACAGCCTCAGTAGCTTTCGTCTGTCCTACAGTCCACAGGAGCCTCTGAGCCACGTTGACTTTTCATTGTTCTTTTCGGTTCCGGCTGCTTTTCTATATATATAATTGACCAAGTCGCCCGACCATGGGGTACGCACGACAGAGCCCTGACCGCCCACTCTAACCCTCCTCCTGCGTCATGGGGAACGCACAACTGAGCCCCGCCCACCAACTCTCACCCTCTTCCCGCGTCATTTACAAACGCATTTCACACTGGAATTTCAATGCAACATTTGCTCCAAAGCCTTCACATTTCAGAAATATCTCAAAGCACATTTAAACACACACTCCACTGATCAAATGCATTCCACACAGGACCTTCAATGCACCATTTGTTCCAAACCCTTCTGACTGCAGAGATATCTCAACGTACATTTAAAAACACACTCCACTGAGTGAATGATGCAATGTGAACATTGCCAGCAGTGCTTCAAAACAACTCGCGCTCTCAAGAAGCACTTACAAACTCATTCCACTCACACCTTCAGTTGCACATTTTGTAACGAGGACTTCACGGCTGAGATGGATCTCCTCAACCATGTGCAAATCCATTCAACACAAACATTTGTCTGCAGCCACGCTGATGTGACATCACCTTCCCACTATCCTCTTACTGAAAAACATTTACAAATGCATTTCACACCGGAATTTCAGTGCAACATTTGCTCAAAAACCTTCACGCTCCAGAAATATCTCAAAGCACATTTAAACACACACTCTACTGAGCAAACGCATTCCACACAGATCTTTCAATACACTATTTGTTCGAAAACGTTCCGAATGCAGAGATATCTCAACGCACATTTAAAAATCACACTCCACTGAACAACTGTGTCTTTCAGGAAGTGTTCACACATCAATAAATAATTATGCAGCATATGCTACGCCGCGGGTTGGCTAGTTAGTTATAAAAAGTACCAATTCTAAAACACTCCGTTCAAGTCGGTCTACCTCTTGCCACGTGTTACCTCCGCTTAGCTAGCGAAATCTATTTGTTCAACAGACATTATCATCTACAGCTTGTTAAGGAGTAACGTTGGAAGTTTTGATTGATCAGAGCTACATGTGTTTTAGAGGGTAGCTGCTGGTTGCCATTGTTTTTCTCCCCACATGGGGGACGCTCTCCCGTCAGAGCTGAACATGATCAGACACAGTGGCAATGTTTGATGTTGGAGCATACCTACCTTCTGCTTGGCCAGAATTAATTTTTTTTTTATTGATTTTTAAAGTTTGTCCTGTTTCACTAGTACGTCAGTGGAGTTGCAGGGAACAGCTAGTATAGAATATTTGGCACACTTCAAGGCCCTCTAGGATCAGCCATGATGTACTGCTGTCCTTCTTTACCAGGAAGAGATTTTAAATCTTCAGCACAAACAACATATAGAAAGAAAGCCCACTGTTGTTTTTAACATATAGTCATGACAGTTTATGCATATACCTTGTATATTAATAATGAGTAACATATGTGGTTTTCTTCTGTCAACAAGACAATATTAAATATTAATCTTGTTTAAAAACACTTCTCTCAGTCTTTTTTTCATGATTGACATGTTTCATATTTATAGTGCTTCATTATATGGGTTACCTTTTCACTTATAATTGAATTATTAACCTTAAAAACGCATTGTAAATGTGCATTTATAAACACTGATATGAAAAAAACAGAAACTCATTTTCAATTCTATACTTTTACATATGAGGATATACAGTCATCACCAAAGCCTAAAATTATATTAATCTGACTGCAGATAAAAAACATCTAACATCCATCCATCCCGCTATATCCTAACTACAGGGTCACGGGGATCTACTGGAGCCAATCCCAGCCAACACAGGCCGCAAGACAGAAAACAAACCCTGGGCAGGGCGCACACACACACCCACACACCAAGCACAATTTTAGAATCGCCAATGCACCTAACCAGCATGTCTTTGGACTGTGGGAGGAAACCGGAGCACCCGGAGGACACGGGGAGAACATGCAAATTCCACGCAGGGAGGACCCGGGAAGCGAACGCAAGTCTCCTAACTGCGAGGCAACAGCGCTACCCACTGCACCACCGTGCTGCCAACATCTAACATATTTTTGTTATTAATAATTTGAAAACTTTTAATAGCAGTTACATTGTCATGTTGTACTAATACACAGTATAATACCTTGGAAATTTTATCTTTTCTCAGTTTATCAGAATATTCCATCCATCTTCAAGGTTTTATAATGGGTGTTTGTTTTGTGAAACAATCTTTTAACAGTATTTGGTATTTTATCACACCCCTCCTGGTGTTTTGTCAGCAGTACATTTATTTAGGGGTAATGCTCTGAGGGTGTTGTTCATCATTGTCTTTATCTTATTTGTCCCATTCCATGTCACTTCCAAAATGAAATCTGCAATTTGGCAGAAATTTAAAATGGTTTGGGTGATTAAAAAAAAACCTTTTGCAACATTTTGTAAATACATTTTGTACAGGGAACTTGTAAAATTTGTTACTTAATTACTTCTTCATGCAAAACAATCTTTTTATTATAATATAATAATAAGCAGAAGAGAAAATGTGACTCAGTCCTCCAATGTGAAAAACAAGTGTGTTTCAAATTAGTGCTGAGTTTGTGTCCAACACATTTATGGTCTGTCGATTGATGTTTCCACATCACTGACAACTGTTTATACAGTTATTACAGTGTGCATTACCAGCATTTTTTCGTAGTATAGGTAAATCCTTCAAATTTTGTCAAAGTAAATGAGCTGAAAAAATGTGCTTACAGCTTTCTAGTTTTACTGTTTAGGCTTATTATTTATTTTGTTGGTGTATTTGTTACTTCCTGCAATATCACATTCTCTTAAAATCATTTGATGGGAAGTGCTTTGAAAGGATTAAATTCAATAATTTTCAAGTCAGTTTTATTTCTTCACACTCGTATTAATTTGTATGCAAAATTATGTTACAAAGTGAAGCTTTTGTATAAAATTAAAAAAATACCTGGTCTGCTCTTGTGCTTTAATGTGGAAGGGAAGGGTACCAGGGTCCAAACATGAAACCAAAAGCCATAAAATTTGCCAAACACATCCGCTTTGAAGTATCAAAAATTTCAATTTAGAAAATGTGCATTCTGCGATTCTGAGGCATACTTGTGACAAAGAAGTACATTGAAAGTAATATATCTTATAACTGTTCCTATTCGCTTGTCTGCTTGCAGCAGATGTTGAGGGTGGGGTTTTGTCATTTCCCCTGGGTGCATCTCTAAAGCTGACACACATACTGAATCACATAGAAGCTTATTCCTACTACTCATAAAAAATATATTTTGTTCTTTCACAATGATTATTGTATTATTTTGCAATGTTATCTAATTATCTAATAAAATTATCTAATGATAGCTAGTTAGGGAGAGCTTAAGCATGTCCCTATCATGTAATCAAGTGACAAAAGCTAAGCAGACATTATAAGTATACATTTAACTCTAATTAGGTTAAAGTGTAGAATGTTTAGTACAAACTGTGCAGAGACAATTATTTAAGGTGAAAAGTATATGTTAGAGGAAACTGCTTTCCTAAGGTAGAAAGGTTTATGCAGAGGAAAATGAGAAGTGAAGTAAAGCACACAGCCTTTTAAAATGGCTTAATCTCTCAAAAATGTTTTGCTTTTTGCTTTCTCCTTCCTAAATCAACATCCTTTTATGGTGCTATAAAAAAATAAAGATGGATTAAATTATTCAGATATTTGAGGCTGAGATCAATGTTTATGAGTAACTATATCAGGAATATTTCATCAGTGTGAATCAGCTAATCAAATAAGTCAAGGTATGTTGTATATAATGCACTAGTTCTATATGTTGTAAAATAATTTAGTGATAGCTTGCAGCATAATCTATAATGCATTAATAAAACATTTTGCATTAAAAAATGAGTAACTCATTTCATGAGTGTAGATAATTATAATATTTACGTATTCCTGTCATGATAAAAATGCTTATTCACTGTTGATAACTGCTTAAGTCAGAATCCTAACCTAACATAATGCTCAGGAATGCCTACCAGTAGAATCTAATCCAGACCCAATGAAGCCTTTAAACTTCTGAGTATTTATACAGACATGTACAGTACATTATTATTGTCTCCCTTTATGCTAGTATCAGTTTGAAGTATTTTTAAGTCTGTACAGAAATCTTCCCCCATATGCAACCTGTTGCACTGGTCTCCGTTTCCCCACTGCCATAGTCTCAAATACTTTATGCAGCAAAATAGGCAGTCCTCTTTATTTATTCCTGACTGAAAACATATTTAAAATGTAACATTATGAATAAGAAGGACAAGTCTTGAAGTGGTCCCTGAACCAAAAGTGATACCAAAGAAGCCAGAAATGAATACATGTTCTTATTTGAAAAATAAAAACCTACAGGGAGAAATTAACAAAATAAATAACAATAGTACAAAATAAACAGAAAAAACACAAAACAGGTGGTCAATGTGAAAAAGTTCTGTTTTGGTGGTGGAGGAGGTTCACCTGTCTTAGAAAACTGACATTAAATATAGAAACTATAGTACATGTAATTCTATCGAATACGGTACCTTTAGTACTTTCAAAACACACAAAATATTTAAAAACATGTCCCAAAAACTAAACACATAAAGGCACTTGTGAAGTATCTGGTATAAAAGTGTATTACTGTGATAATTATATCTTCGGTTTCAACTAGAAGTATTAAGTGTACATTTTGTTCTGTTCTGTTCAACACCCAATATTCTAGAACCCTTCGTGACAATTACTGCTGATCAGAAAGATTTGCCAAAGCAATTTGTTTGCCAAATATTTTCTTGGAAATTCGCCCTGTGGCTAGCTTAGACAAGCATTTTTTGCACCAGTGCCCCATAATACTCCATGAAGCTTTGCAAGGCTTGTGGCAGATATGTGCACATCTTTCATGCATGTATTCTATAAAATCTTGGCCGAGCTGCTTGGGCATGCATGGTTTTGCCACCTGATGAGTACTCCAGTCTTCCGCCCTGCATTCATTTAAATTTAAGGAGCCATAATGAGAATATTATAAGTACTTCCTCCCAACATATATGGCTAATTTGCATGCATAATTAGATAGTCATGAGTTGGAGTTATGATCCAAAACAAGCCTTAGAAGAGACCCCCCCCTCTGCTTGAAAAAGAACACATGCAACCCTTTGAAATAATAATAATAATAATAAAGAAAGATTTATTATTCTTTTTAAGGCATTTCTATCTTATTCATGGAAGAAAAAAAGTTGAAAGCATCCTCACGGACTTCAGAAACAAAAAAGACATGCAGCAGCCCTGCAGCTTCAAACAATGGGACAAGCCAATCTCTTGATGCTGCTTTGCTGAACAGCTTAGGAGTGCCCCAAGATTGGAACTCAATTTTTTAAATATACTAGGGAGCTCCACCCCCTGCTCGCTTCGCTCACCCACCCCCAGGTTTGGTTTATCGGATATACAATTTAAAGAGGTTGCTATTTTCATGGGAATTGTTACTTATGCATTATTTTCACTTTTACTTTAAAACTTTTGTAAAAACAATACTTGTTCTTTATTTCCAGCCCCGGGCGTGGTTAAATCTCTTTCTCGCAAGACGTATAACGCTTCTCACCTTGTGAAGGGGAGGTGGCTAAGGAGATGCCGTCAGATCAGCTGCTGTCTTTCTGCTGTTGCTACTGGTGAACTGTGTATTCTGTTTGTTGTGCTGCGCATTGATCGTTTGAAAGCCTGTAGAGCAGCTGTCCTTTTGCCACTTCGTGTCTCTGCTGCTTGCATTGTGAAGGGGGGAGGGGGGGGGGCTGAACGCACACTAAGGAACTAAGGAGAAGCGGTTGGAATATCTAGGGGGGGATGAATGCACGCTAAGGAGAAGCAGTTGGATCATCTGCTGGCTTGCTGCTGCTAGCGAGCTGCGTATTCTGCTTGTCGCTTGTTGTTGTTTTAAGAGCTGCCAAAAGCATTCCAGCAACTGCTAGGTTAGATGTCAGTGAACTTGTATTAAATGTTGTCTCACTGCCTTGTCTCGCGGGAAGTCAAATTTTCTTCCGACAGGATCACGTCTCGTCTCCCTACCAAGATTTTTTTATAATATATATATATATATATATATATACACACAACCCCAAATCAGAAAAAGTTGGGACAGTGTGGAAAATGTGAATAAAAAAAGAAAAAAGCAAGTTATAAATTCTCCTCAAATTTTATTTCATTGCAGACAGTATGAACTCAAAATAATTCATGTTTTTTTTTTTTGTCAACATCATTTGATTTGTAAATAAATATCCACTCTTACCATTCAGGCTTGCAACACATTTCAAAAAAAGTTGGGACAGTACAGCATTTACCACTTTGTACAGTTCCCCAGTCTTTTAACAACACTTAAAAGACGTTTAGGCATTAAAGAAATCAAGTGACTAAGTGTTGCAGGTGTTAGTTTGTCCCATTCTTCCTGCAAACAACGTTTTAGGTGTGCAACAGTACGGGGTCTTCGTTGACGCATTTTTCGTTTCAAAATGCGCCAAACATTCTCTATAGGAGACAAATCAGGGCTGCAGGCAGGCCAGTCAAGCATCCGCACCCTCTTCTTACGCAGCCATGCCTTTGTTATGCGCGCAGTATGTGGTTTGGCATTGTCTTGCTGAAATAAGCATGGGCGTCCCTGGAAAAAACGTTGTCTTGAAGGCAGCATTTGTTCCTCCAAAACTGAGATATACTTCTCAGCATTGATGGTGCCATCACAGAAGTGCAAGTTACCTTTGCCGAAGGCACAGACACAACCCCATACCATGACAGACCCTGGCTTTTGGATTTGTATCTGGTAACAGTCTGGATGGTCCTTTTCCTCTTTGGTCCGCAGCACACGGTGTCCATTTCTTCCAAAAAAGATGTGAAAAACCGATTCGTCTGACCACAATACACGTTTCCACTGCACAATGGACCATCCCAGATGCCTCCGAGCCCAGAGAAGTCAACGGCGCTTCTGGACACTATTTATGTAGGGCTTCCTTTTGGCACAGTACAGTTTTAGCTGGCATTTCCTAATGTAACTACGTACTGTAGTGCTTGAGAGTGACTTCCTGAAGTAGACCTGAGCCCACGCAGTTATATCATTTTTTGATGAATGACGGTTTTTAAAGCAGTGCCGTCTGAGGGCTCAGAGGCCATTCAGTTTAGGCTTGCACCCTTGGCCTTTGTGCACAGTAATTTCTCCAGATTCCCTGATTATTTTCACTATGTTATGCACTGTTGAGGGAGAAATGCCCAAATCTCTTCCTATCTGTCTTTGAGAAACGTTTTTCTTCATCATTTCAAAGATTTTTCCCCGCACTTGGTGGCAAACTGGCGATCCTCTGCCCATCTTTGCTCCTAAAGGAGTAGGCCTTTCCTTGATGCTGCTTTTGTACCGAATCATGATTGCAATCACCTGTTAACATCACCAGTTTCAAATCACATCATTATTTAGTTATTAGACCTCATTACTACCCCTGAATTGCCCCCATCCCAACTTTTTTTGGAATGTGTTGCAAGCCTGAATGGCAAGAATGGATATTTATTTACAAATCAAATGATGTTGACCAAAAAAAACATGAATTATCTTATGTTCATACTGTCTGCAATGAAATAAAAGTTAAGGGAAATTTGTAAATTACTGCTTTATTTTTTTATTCACATTTTCCACACTGTCCCAACTTTTTCTGATTTGGGGTTGTATATATATATATATATATATATATATATATATATATATATATATATTGTGTATATATATTTACCTATTGCAGTTTGTGACCATTTTTTGTAGTTTCTTGTTTTTATTGTTCCATTTGCATTTTTTGTTATTTGAGGCATGGAGGCATTGTAGATATCACTTTTGCCTTATAGCTCAGATCACATTTTTGGCTATAAATGCTTCCCTAACTTTTTTTGGCCATAAATGCTTCCCTAACCACTGCACCATAATACTCCACCCCAAACTCATCCAGATTCTCCTTCTTTATTGACATCACTGCATTTTTACAGATTTTGGCAAAGTTCATAGACATATCTGTGATTTTGCCAAAACTCAAGCAAATTCTGAGGGGATCGCTCATCACTAGTGTTCATCAAATATCATTCATCCATTGATTCTCTATTTCCCTTGCTCAGTTTGTCTAATCTATACTAATAAACGGCAAAGCCCTCACTCACTCACTCACTCACTCACTCACTGACTGACTCATCACTAATTCTCCAACTTCCCGTGTAGGTAGAAGGCTGAAATTTGGCAGGCTCATTCCTTACAGCTTCCTTACAAAAGTTGGGCAGGTTTCATTTCGAAATTCTACGCGTAATGGTCATAACTGGAAGTTGTTTTTCTCCATTTACTGTAATGGAGTTCAGCTGGAGGGGCGGAGTTTCGTATGACATAATCACGCCTCTCACGTAATCACGCATTACGTAGAAAGCCAGGAAGAGTTACAAAACGTGCTTTAGAAAACATGCATTATATAATTAAGAAGGCAGCGAAACAATTAGAAGCGAGCGAGTGACATATAAAACCATATTCAGCGGCTCACATGAACTGACGCAGTGCGCAGACAAAAAGTAACAGTTCCAAAGAGTGCTGAACAAAAACCGAATTACACTGCTATGCTCAAATAAATAAACCACACGCAGTGGCGCGATAGCAAAGCATTCGCCTGTAGCGCCCACGTCCGAGGTTCGATTCCCGAGAGGGGATGCACTAAGTATGTACGCGCGCTTCTTGATTTATTTTAACCTCGCATCCCCTTAGTTTGAGACGTATGAAAACGCATGCGGTTAACGCAGAAAGACAGATCACCTATTCACCTATTGAAGCTTCATGAATAATGGATACTTTATTCGCGATCAATGATTGTTTTGGTAAAGCCATACTCAGTGTATTCATTAGATGAACGGTAAAAAAGTAAGAGCGAGGGGACGGTAACTTACTGAAGCACACAAGCAAAACCACAATAGCACGCGGGCTCGATGTACTGACTTGCGCGATCACATTCCAAAAAATATTTCTTTTCAAGTTCTATTTAGTCCATATGAGTCAAACTCAAAGCCCACGGGCCACATCCGGCCCGGCGTGTAATTATATCCGGCCCGCGAGATCATTTTATATACTGTATTATTGTTATTAATGGCCCGGGTATATGAAGCGCTGGTAACACAATAAACTACAGATCCCATAATGCAGCGCTTCAGCTGCCTTGCCGAACACTTACCGCGTTGCTGCAAGTTATTGCGAAGCTAGCCCACACGATGCCGAAGAGAAAAGTTGATTCTGAAAATAGAGCCTTTAAAAACCGATAGGAGGCTGAGTATATGTTTACTGACATTGCCGGTAAACCCGTGTGTCTCATTTGTGGAGCTAATGTGGCTGTAATTACAGAATTTAATCTTTACAACGACTGACAAACACAGAATGTAACTTGAACACAACACATCGTACAAATACAACCCTCATTGAAACAAATAATGATAATCGAATCCTTGATCACAGCAACACTCACAAAGCAATTACTGTATATTGACAATCATGTTACGTTATTTTTAAAATGTTCCCTTTTCTTTTTCATAGCTTCTTTAACACACTACGTTTCCGCTGCGAATATATATATATACCCCGATCTACATACTCTCAAATAAATAAGCCACACACCGTGGCGTAATTGTAGAGGCTTTGCCTCTATCGCCTACATCCGAGGTTCGATTCCCGAGAGGGGATGTACTGAGTATGTACGCGTGCTTCTTGGTTCATTTTAACCTCGCATTTCCTTGGTTTGAGACGTATGAAAAAATATGCGGTTAACGCAGAATCATGTTACGTTATTTTTAAAATCTTTCCTATTCTTAGCACAAGCGCAGCTGAGAAGCTTCGATGCATGTACAGTAATCCCTCGCTATATCGCGCTTCGACTTTCGCGGCTTCACTCTATCGCGGATTTTATATGAAAGCATAACTAAATATATAACGCGGATTTTTCGCTGCTTCGCGGGTTCTGCGGACAATGTGTCTTTTTACTTCCTGTATATGCTTCCTCAGTTGGTTTGCCCAGTTGATTTCATACAAGGGACGCTATTGGCGGATGGCTGAGAAGCTAACCAATCAGAGCACGCAGTTAAGTTCTCCTGACTGAGAAGCTAACCAATCAGAGCACGCAGGAGCTATGCAGTGTTAACCAGGAAGTCTCATCTCGCTCATTCAGCATCAACGTGCTTCGCTGTGTAAAGAGTTGTGCTCTTTAGTGTTTATCTTTGTGCATAGTCAAGCCCTTCATTATGGCTCCAAAACAATCTGCTACTGCTTCAGGTGCCGTGCCCAAGCGCAAGAAGAAGATGTTAACGATTGCCGAAAAGGTAAACGTTTTGGATTTGTTGAAGGCTACGATTCTTTTTATTTAAAAAGTAGGAAAGGAATATAAGATCTACGGCTGCAGCGTCCTTTTAACCAGGGTGCAAAACGAGTTGTAAGTGGATGTAATAAGGCAGTAGTCTGGATGGAATCTGCTTTAGGGATTTGGATTGAAGACTGCCAGAAGAAGAACAACGGCAGTGCTACACAATCGCCTGAAGTGGCTCCTTTACAAGGGCTGTAACGCTCTCCTTTGTTGTGCAGTAAAATTAAACTCATTGTTATCGGACAAGTCATCGTGTCATTGTTGGTGAGTAACCATAATTTTCTTCTTACAGTGCTTAGTACATGTATGTACGTTTAGTGTCACTGTACACACATTTACTGTATACTATTTTTCTTGCAATGTACGTATTTATTGCTGGTGACCTGTCTATCGTAATGGCTGTAACATATGTGATATCGGAAAACTCCTGAATGCTATAAGATATGCATCCCGCGCGGTGTTTGTTTGCTTGTCTCTGCCTCTATCTCACCCTCTCTGACATTATCTGCGCCTGACGAGGGAGTATGAGCAGAGGTGCTGTTTGCACAGAAGCTGTTTGCTTAAAAGATACTGACGCTCCTCTAAAAAATGCCGCTTTATCTCGGCATATTTAAAAGCACAAAAGCACACGTATTGATTTTTTGCTTTAATCTCGCGCTCTCTCTCTGACGTTCTCTGCGCCGGACGAGGAGATTTGAGCAGAGGGGCTATTTTAACATAGGCTGTTTGCTTAGAAGATACTGACGCTCCTCTGAAAAGTGCCGCTTTACTTAAAAGCACACGTATTGATTTTTTGATTGTTTGCTTTTCTTTGCGAGCGCGCGCTCTCTCTCTTAAATTCTCTGCTCCTGATGCAGACTCATTTGAAGAAAAGATATATTTGCATTCTTTTAATTGTGAGAAAGAACTGTCATCTCTGTCTTGTCATGGAGCACAGTTTAAACTTTTGACTAAAGGGTGTTATTTCATGTCTAGAGGGCTCTAATAATGTTAACAGTGTGGGAGAGTTTATAAGGGCTTAAAATATATAAAAATAACCATACAAACATATGGTTTCTACTTCGCGGATTTTCACCTATCGCGGGGGGGTCTGGAACGCAACCCCCGCGATGGAGGAGGGATTACTGTACTCCATAACAAAAAATAACGCATTTAATCACATTTTCAATTCCAAGCAAAGGGGAACTTTTGTCAATGCATGATTTCCTGGTACACTGATTACACTGATGCACACATCACAGCTACAAAAATGTTACACTCGGAATGAAGCGCGTTCCTGATCGGAGGAAAATTTAATTTCAAAAAACTACCCGAGCGAAGCCTTGATAAAAGCATGGTTTTGTGCACAGTGAAAACCAAGCAAAATTAGATGCATTACAAAAAGCGGACTTTGTGGCTCTTACTGGGGATCATTGGACTTCCGTGACCATTAGTAATTCTAATTACATCTAATTACAAAATGTTCAATGATCACACTGTTTTAGCCTAATGTACAAAATAATTTTGGCTAAGGTTACTCAAAGTTTAAAGATTAAGTTGGTCAAATTACCTTTTATGTTTCTGACTTATTTTTTTAAGAAGAAAAACTGCACTTTCTGTTGAAATTTTGGTTATTATTATTTAAAGACAATACCATTCTGAAAATGTACTTAAAGTACTTAAACTACCACTTTATTTTTAAGTCTGCCCAATTTTAACCAGGGATGATATTTTTGTTTCTGTTTTGAATTCAAATGCAGTTTAAAAGCATTTTTTTTTT
>JANRMT010062792.1:96944616-96961509 GCA_026402145.1 Polypterus bichir lapradei
AACAGTGACAAAACAATTACATTGACAATCATGTTACGTTATTTTCAAAATGTTTCCTTTTCTTTTTCATTGCTTCTTTAACACACTACTTCTCCGCTGCGAAGCGCGGGTATTTTGCTAGTTTAGGAATAAAGGTTAAAAAAACAGTGTCAATGAAAATGAAATTACATGAGACATGGCACAAAATCAACAGTTTCTGTTTTCCTGACTTGTACTGAACAATCTTGAACCTTCTTATGCTTTAGAAGATATTTTCCCGTACATGCCATCCATGCAAGAATTTTACTTCTTTGCCAGTATAGATCTATTTTAAAATTATTGTTTTGAATTTACAAACTATACATTTTTCGAAATAATATTTGGAATATATAGACTAATATAAGAAGCACACTGATTTATATTATTTTCAGATTAATAAATGTGTATGATAGATTTTTCCTTACATACTTTCTGAGTAGTAACAAATGATTAAGTCAGTTTAAGTCAGATTCTTTAGAAAAGATACAACACAAAGAGGTAGGGAGTAATAGTTACTACTGCATATTTTATTTAGATTTACCAATTCTTTACATGTAATTTTAACTATATTGGCCAATGAGTTGTATATTACAAAAGCAAAAAAACAAAATATTGTTTGAATTGTTTGTCAGTACGTTATACAAACATTGTGGTTGCTATTTTATTTTGACTATAACTATGTAGAAAAAATGCTGCACACACTAAAACTCTACAGAGTATATATACTCATGACAGTTATTGAATTTAGAGTGGTGTATATGTGACAGAAAGAAAAAGTGCTAATAACTGGCTTTTATTCATAAATTAAGTATGAAAATGTGTGAAAGAAGAGCTAACAATATAATTCAATGAGATAATGTGTGCACATTTTCATAGTATTGCAAGGTATTGCAAAACAAAAAAGATCAATTTACATTCAGAATGATGACAGCAATAATAATAGCTGTCATGATTTTTAATCCTTTTTCATTGTAGTATATATTATAGTATAGTTTATATTTTTAAAGTTTAACTGCAATGTTATGTCTTCTTTTTTTATTGGATGCCTTCATTTTGTGCCAAGGCATGGTGCCACTGTTTTAGTCACCGCCAGAGATCATATGACGACATTTCATCGTGTGATGTCATCATCTGATGGGTATAATGTATGGTGGTGTGAAAACCTCATTATTCTAGAATTGGTTTAACAGTAAAACCCATGGTTTTCATGTGTTCTTTGTTGTATTGATTTTTTTTGGCTTTTTTTTTGGAAATTGCTTTCAACTTAAACTTTGAATTCTGCCTCTAGTTTTTGGTTTAGCTTTTGATCTTTTCATTTTGAATTTCACATGTTTGACTACTCTTTTTGCTTAGCCCCTCATCTCTTGATCTGGCTGCCTGTTTTTGTTTTTTTTAGTAAAACCTGCCTCTGGCCTCCTAAGAACAATCTTGCCTTTTTTGGTTGCCAAGTTTTCTTCAATTGGCATAATAATGGTAAAATATAATTAATTGCAGGTGGTAATTTATTTTTTATATTGTGCATTATAAACAAATTTTATCTACTCTCTATATATAAAATCCTAAGCCTAAAAGTGCAACGATTTTGTGCAATGATTTTATGTGACTTTTTTGTCAGGCTTTAAATCGGGCTTATTTTAAAACCTCCATATATATATGTTTGGTATCGTTCTTTCAGAATTTATCAACCTTTAATGTGTTGTTGTTAGATTTTCAAATTCTTATTCCATTTTTAAATTATAAACTAAAAAATATCAAGAACTCACGTCCCGGGAGACGAGACTTTGTGCCAAGGGAGTAGGACAGCTGCTGTACAGACTTTTACATGTTCGAAGTGCTGCATGAGATGCAGATCATGTGGTACGGCAGCAGCAGCAAGCCAGCAGCTGATTGAGGAAAGAGGAGTTAAAAAAAAACAAAACTGTATTTGTTTCCCCTTGTATCACCGTTTAAGAGGGAGTTTTGGAGGAGCGACCACGTCTTCTTGGGGTGCGTTCAGCCCCCCCTCTTCACAACGCGAGTGGCAGAGATGTGAAGTGACTGGTGTGTAGAGCAGGCCGGGGGGCGTTGGCAACCGAAGCGAGCAGGAGGTGAACCCCCTAGACTTCTTATATAATACATTACCGTGGCTGTCCATTTATCTGTCCAGGATTTTAAATCACCTGTAGTTCACAAACCGTTTGACCTATTGACCTGAAATTTGGTACACATATACTACAAGACTTCTACTGTCCGCTTTCAGGATGATGATTTTTTTTTCTTCTTCTTCTTTCGGCTGCTCCCATTAGGGGTCGCCACAGCGGATCATCTTCTTCCATATCATTCTGTCCTCTGCATCGTTCTGTTACACCCATCACCTGCATGTCCTCTCTCACCACATCCATAAATCTTCTCTTGGGCCTTCCTCTTTTCCTCTTCCCTGGCAGCTCTATCCTTAGCATCCTTCTCCTAATATACCCAGCATCTCTCCTCTGCACATGTCCAAACCAACGCAATCTTGCCTCTCTGATTTTGTCTCCCAACCGTCCAACTTGAGCTGACCCTCTAATGTACGCAAATCTTAGCATCTTTAACTCTGCCACCTCCAGCTCTGTCTCCTGCTTTCTGGTTGGTGCCACCGTCTCCAACCCATGTAGCATAGCTGGTCTCACTACCATCCTGTAGAACTTCCCTTTCACTCTTGCTGATACCTGTCTGTCACAAATTACTCCTGCCACTCTTCACCCATTCCACCCTGCCAGCACTCTCTTCTTCACCTCTCTTCCACAATCCCCATTATTCTGTGCTGTTGATCCCAAGAATTTAAATTCATCCACCTTCGCCAGCTCTACTCCCTGCATCATTACCATTCCACTGACCCTCTCATTTACACACATTTATTCTGTCTTGTTCCTACTGACCTTCATTCCTCTCCTCTCTAGAGCATATCTCCACCTCTCCAGGGTCTCCTCAACCTGCTCCCTACTATCGCTACAGATCACAATGTCATCAGCAAACATCATAGTCCACGGGTACTCCTGTCTAATCACGTCTGTCAACCTGTCCATCACCATTGCAAATAAGAAAGGGCTCAGAGCTGATCCCTGATGTAATCCCGCCTCCACGTTGAATGCATCCATTGCTCCTACTGCAGACCTCATCACTGTCAAACTTCCCTCGGACATATCCTGTACAACTCTTACGTACTTCTCTGCTACTCCTGACTTCCTCACACAATACCACAGCTCCTCTCGAGGCACCCTGTCATATGCTTTCTCCAGGTCCACAAAGATGCAACACAACTCCTTCTGACCTTCTCTAAACTTCTCCATCAACATCCTCAGAGCAAACATTGCATCTGTGGTGCTCTTTCTTGGCATGAAACCATACTGCTACTCACTAATCATCAGCTCACTTCTTACTCCAGCTTAGACTACTCTTTCCCATAACTTCATGCTGTGGCTCATCAATTTTATTCCCCTGTAGTTACTGCAGTCATGCACATCCCCCTTATTCTTAAATATCAGCACCAGTACACTTCTTCTTCACTCCTCAGGCATCCTCTCACTTTCCAGGATTCCATTAAACAATCTGGTTAAAAACTTCACTACCATCTGTCTTAAACACCTCCATGCTTCTATAGATATGTCATCTGGACCAACGCCCATTTTTCATCCTCTTCATAGCTGTCCTTATTTCCTCCTTGCTAATCCGTTGCACTTCCTGATTCACTATCTCCACATCATCCAACCTCTTCTCTCTCTCGTTCTCTTCATTCATCAGCCTCTCAAAGTACTTTTTCCATTTGCTCAACACACTCTCCTCGCTTGTGAGTATGTTTCCATCTTTATCCTTTATCACCCTAACCTGCTGCACATCTTTCCCAGCTCGGTCCCTCTATCTAGCCAATCGGTACAGGTTCTTTTCTCCCTTCTTAGTGTCCAACCTCGCATACTGTATAACTCAACATACGCCTTTTCTTTAGCCTTCGCCACCTCTCTCTTCACCTTGCGCCTTATCTCCTTGTACTCTTGTCTACTTTCTGCATCTCTCTGACTATCCCACTTCCTCTTTGCCATCCTCTTCCTCTGTATACTCTCCTGTATTTCCTCATTCCACCACCAAGTTTAATTTTCCTCCTTCCTCTTTCCAGATGTCACGCCAAGCACCCTTCTTGCTGCCACCCTTACTACATCTGCTGTATTTTCCCAGCTGTCTGGTAACTCTTCACTGTCACCCAGTGCCTGTTTCACTTCCTCCCTAAACTCAACCTTGCAGTCTTTCTTTTTCAACTTCCACCATTTTGATCCTTGGCTCTGCCCTCACTCTCTTCCTCTTCTTGATCTCCAACGTCATCCTACAGACCACCATCCTATGCTGCTTAACTACACTTTCCCCTGCCACCACTTTGCTGTCTTCAATCTCCTTCAGATCAACTCTTCTGCATAGGATGTAATCTACCTGTGTGTATCTTCCTCCACTCTTGTATGTAACCCTATATTCCTCCCTCTTCTTAAAATATGTATTCACCACAGCCATGTCTATCCTTTTGGCAAAATCCACTATCCTCTGACCTTCTTCATTCCTATCCTTGACACCATACCTACTCATCACCTCCTCGTCTCCACTGTTCCCTTCACCAACATGCCCATTGAAATCCGCTCCAATCACCACTTTCTGTCCCTTGGGTACACTGTTCATCACTTCATCCAACTCACTCCAAAAATCTTCTTTCTCACCCATTGCACACCCAACTTGTGGTGCATATGCGCTAACAACATTCATCATCACACCTCCAATTTCCAGCTTCATAATCATTACTCTGCCTGACACTCTTTTCACCTCTAAAACACTCTTGACATACTGTTCCTTCAGAATAACTCCTACCCCATTTTTCCTCCCATCCACACCATGATAGAACAATTTGAATCCACCTCCAATCCACCTGGCCTTACTCCCCTTCCATTTAGTCTCTTGCACGCACAATTTATCAACCTTCCTTCTCTCCATCATATCTGCTAACTCTCTCCCTTTACCAGTCATACTGCCAACATTCAAAGTTTCTACCCTCAGTTCCAGTCTCTGTACTTTCCTCCTCTCCTCCTGGCTCCGGACACGTCTCCCCCCTCTTCTTCTCTTTCTTCGGCCAACAGTAGCCCAATTTCTGCCAGCACCCTGTTGGCTTAACAGTACTGGTGGCGGTCGTTGTCAACCTGGTGCTCGACCGATCCGGAATGGAAATTTGTATTGTTGTCCGCATATTGATTTGGCAAAATGTTACACCGGATGCCCTTCCTAACATAACCCTCCCCATTTATCCGGCCTTGGGACTGGCACGAAGAAACACACTGGTTTGTGCATCCCCTGTGGCTGGGTTCAGGGTGATGATTTCTCTTTTTATTTTTATTTTATTTTATTGTAGAATCAACTCTCGGCAGTGGGCAGCAGAGTGGCCATGCGGCGCATGCGTATTGGCACCGTTCTCATCCCTCCACCTTCATCGTCACTTCCCCTACCTCTTCATATCTTAAATCAGTCGACTTAAGTGGCACCTTAAGTGAATAAATAAAGAAAATGTACTAAGTAATTGCAGCACAATCACTGACTTAATCAGTTTTAATGCAAAAAGATGCAGATGAAAGAAAAGAAGAAGCGGGCCGCTAGGGTGGAGAAAAGAAGAGCTGCTCAGGAAGCAGCAAGCGCGTCAACCTCTAAGCAAACAAATGCTAAACGTACAGAGAAAGAGTATGAAAGCTATGAATGCTCAAGTGTATTCACTACACGTTATCATGCAGTCCGCCGTTACTGGTTATTATATAATTTGTATGTATTGTAGTCCAGTGCCCTAGCAACTTGACCACGCTTTCCTCTAAACAGTGATCACAATATTTCCAAGATATTACATATGGAAGCCTTTTAAATAACAACATTATTAAATTATGTTTTTGAATCCTATGTAAAATGTGAATCATTTCACTTAATAACATGTATTACTAATTGCTTGTCAAAGTTAATTTGCATTGAATTCCAGTAATTGTCCATTAAAAGGATTAAAATATGTCAGGATTACAGAAACATTTTAGTTTTGTTTATTTATATTTATACTTATACCAAAAGCAAAAAAAAAGTTTTTGTAATTTTTGTTTCAAGTTCCTGTCTGTCTGACTTCTTTTGGGTTACCTGTACTTATTCATTTTGTCCTGGATCGTTTCGTGGTTGGCATCTGGATTGTCTGCCATCTGCCTTTGTAAATGAGGACTGTAAGTGGATTCATGGCCACCCTGCAAAGAAAGGTGCGCTCCTAAACCCGTCTACCCGTCTTCACCATTTCTGGAACTAGCGGTAGGACTATCTTTACATTCCCATTCTCTGGACTATCTATTTTCATCATTACATTTCATCCATTGCTGTTTTTCATGATTTACTGTGTTGTTTTGTTTGTGCTTTGTTGTATTTAATGTGTAATCGCCGTAAAGGAAACAGGG
Organism: Polypterus bichir lapradei; assembly: GCA_026402145.1. NCBI lineage: Eukaryota > Metazoa > Chordata > Cladistia > Polypteriformes > Polypteridae > Polypterus > Polypterus bichir. The sequence continues at coordinate 96,951,096 of JANRMT010062792.1, forward strand.
GTGGTATCATTGTTTTCATTTATTTCAATTGTTTTCACTACATTCTTTTTCTGCTGTTTGATTACTGGTTTGCTTTGTTTTTCTCTCTGTTTTTGAGTGCATGTGGGTCGGGTCAAGGCTGGGTGCGTCCCTGTAATCTCCACCATAATAATAAATAAATCGCTGTCTTCTCGATGGTGTGAATCTTAGTGGCACCAGACCGCTACAGCGTTATTCATTTCTCCTTGTTGCTGATTGACTGTGATGCATCTCCAGTTAAGTGTTCTTGTGTTTTCCGTTTTGTTCCTCTTAACCCTTAAACTGCCACAACCGGATATAGTCGTTTCCCAGTGCCATTTGCGAGCATGCAGGAGCTGTGCCGTACATTCGTTGAGCAACCAGCTCAACGAATGACCACTGCCAGACCCTTGTGAGTAGGGGGGGCTGAACACACCCATAGAAGACACAGACGTTCCTCAAAAAACCCCTTTAAAAAATGCTGATAGACTACCTTCACATTGCTCCCTTGCATGCTGGGCTTACGTGCGGCTGCTCTGTCACGTGATATGCTTCTTGCGCGACGCTACGCTTACTTAAAAGCATGAACAGCACCTGTCCTTTCTGGCTGATTGCTTTGTTTCTCTCTCCTCCCCCAGACATCCTCTGCTCTTGTTGGGGGTCCCGCTCCCATTGTGCTCCCCTATGATGTTTATCTATTCTTTAATCGAGAACTAACTGCATACTGAGCTTGTTTTACTTCTGAAAGAGACATGTTTGTTTGAAGTGTTTGAATAAAGTTCCTGTCTCTACAATCTCCTGTGTTTTTGTGCAGCCTCACTGTCCCTGGGATTGAGCCGCTGCACTAGACTAGCCTGCAAACATCAGTGCTTACCTCTGTGTGCTTGCGTTCAGCCAGTTCAAGCGCAGTTGGCTCATTGATTTAATGAATTTCATCCATGGCGTCAGTTGCACCTTGTACATATTGTTCCAGTAGTTTTTTTAAATAGTTTTTACAGTTCATTAGCAGTGTGTAAAATGATCAGTGTTGCTGTAATTGTGATGCTTTTTGTACAAAAAAAGTGTTCCATTAAAATTTTACTTTTTCTTTGTGAATGGGTTAAAGCCCCAAGATGCTGCTGAAATGCCCTGCGCTTTCTAAGGCTTCTGGCAATGAAAACGCGCCTTCATGAATTACAGTACATATAGTGGTAACATTGGTATTTTATATTCTAGCACTGCAGGAGACATAGCATACAGTATACAGATTTACCTTTACGTTCTTTATTTTTAGGTAATGTATTAAGCTGAATATGAAATTAAATTAAAGTGTTTTGGGGGCATATTTAGGGTTTAAACTATAAAAATAGCTTTTTTTTTAACCACATCCAAAATTTGCGGTTTTTCACAATTCGCGGGTGCTCTAGGAACATAACCAGTACTATATAATATATAATAAATATTATATTTTTACCATTTCATTGGTAACTTCACAGTTTGTCACCCTCAGATCTATAAGAATAATTCACTCAAAGATACATAGTTAAAACTTTAACCATACGTGTAAACTAAGGTTTTAAAACCCAATTAATATATTGTAATTTTTATTTTTCATTGAGTTATTTTAAGCAAAGTTGAAAATTATTTGTGTTCTCTTTAATGTAAGAATTAAATAAGATGTCCGATTACAATATTGCCCCCTTCCTAAGATGCAGCATCCTTGCAGGGATAATGAATATGGAACAATTTTAATAACAGAGAAGCATGAACATGGCATGCCCAGAAAATTCAAGAGTGATTCTCAAGGCTCTATCCATGCAAATGAACCAGACATTCAATACAGATATCATGGTGTCAAGAATCTAAACTTTTTGAAGTTCGAACACCTCACTGCCACTTATCAATTACTTCTGGATTGCTTCTGGCCCGTCCATGCTGTGTTGTGATCCATGTTGGACAGAGCCCAGCTGCTTTTCATTACTGCTAGTTAGCGTCAGCTTCCGCCAACATGCTGCAGACAGATCTTTTACTATACAGACACAATGTGAAGTGTTTCTGATTTCTTTCTACTCCATACAGGTATTAAAACACTAAAACGTTTTTTCCAAGGTTGTATGAAACCGAGGAGAGTTGTGGTAGATGTACCTGCAAGAATTTAAAACTACTTTTACCCCTGGACATGACTAAAATATTACTTTCACCACTTTCAAGCAAAGTGTGCATGCAAGATTGAAAGAAGCGGTGTTTGCACAGACATGTCTGCTTTTTGATGAAACATGAGCAACATACTGAATATAGAGGACAGAAACTGAAACTAAAGTATCAATTCCATCACGCTAGTATGAATTCGATATCAGTACAAATGCTGGTATCATTACATTGATGTTTGGATTGATCCTGCTACCACTATTGTGCGTGCAAGAAGCCAGGACAAAATTCACAATGTTCCTCTTGAATCCAAGACTTGACCAACAGCCATATCCTCCATTCCAGAACTCTGGCATAGGCGTTCCCAGGAAGGCTTATGAGTGTGATCCTTCTAAAGCTGGAACTCACTCTACACTCCCCTTTCTTAAAAATGGGGAAAATCACCCCAGCTTGCCAATCCAGAGTCACTGTCCCAGTCTCAACACAATGTTGAAGAGATGTGTCAGCCAGGAGAGCCTAACAATATCCAGAGCCTTTAATTCCAGCACAACATCCCTGCTATAAACTGCATGGATAAAGCACTGCTTCTACTTGCTGAGTCACCTGACAGTTTGCCAGAATCACTTTAAGGCTGATCGAAAATCATTTTCCATAGCTACACTCTACTTGGCCTACTGGTACCTGTCAACTGCCCCTGGAGTCTCACAAGCTAACCAAGCTTGAAAGGCCTGTGACACCCCGTGTAGTGAGAATTGTGAGACACCAGCCTACACTCGAGGTGTCTAGTATGTGGGACCGAGCATGATCAGGATGATGGTGTAAGACAGGGAGACACAGACAAAAATAACATCCTGTGGAAAAAATATATATATACAGTATCAACACACAGTCCAATACTGCAAAGGACACACAAAATAGTTATATATCGGAGCCCAGAAATGATGACTATATGCATTATTTACAGTGCTGACTGAAAGTCCTAAATGAAAAAGAAAAAAATGCACACAAATTAATGAAAACCCATATATACACAAAAATCAAAAATAAAGCTGTCTTCCTCCACAGAAATTCAAGTCAGAAAGCTATTCCTCCAAACAGTGTATAATACAGGGTTTACCAATAAACCCTATAAATACCTCCACTAAAGCTAATCCAGAGATATTTAAATAAAGAAAACAAATATTTGCAATAATCAAGGCACAAACCGCAGTGCTTGGTAAACTTAAGACCTTTCTCTCTGCACGATCTAGCCAGAAGGCCCCCTCTAGAGGCTGGAAATTCCCATTTGTATTTGGCGCCCTCACGCCGACCAATTAAGCCATCAAACGTCATCCCTTCACGTGCATGCAATGACGTGGCTACGTCTGTGAAAAGTGGAGTCTCCTGCCCTGCACAATTTACTATAAAAATGCGAGCAGCTGGCGCACACTTGCGTAGCTGTGCTGGCTTTAGAGATGCGGAATAGGCTTCTCCCAAAAGTGAAAGTAAGCACTTTTTTTTGTTTTCTTCTCTGAGCTACTGCCCAGACAACTGCAAATACAGGATCCCATATAAAAAGCCATGGAAAGCTGATACTAAGGTGCTTCTCACTTTCTCTTCTTCCAGCACTTATTCCTATGTACTTTTTATCCTTTTTTCCTAAAACTACTGCCACTTTTTTAATACTGCAGAGGAAACAAAACTAACTTTTTTAATTGCTGTTAATGCCAGTGAGGCACATTACGACAAGGCCTCCTTCATCAGCCTGATGGGCCCCTTTATTGCTGGTGTCCACCATCAGGCTGAGGGATTATCACCATGACAGGCACAAAAAACCTTATATCCACATCACTGTGCAGTCACCTCATTAACAGACTCACAGAACATGGTCCATTTAAGTTCAATATCCCCAGCCTCCCTTACAATGAGAAAATTATCCAGAAGTGACATCATGTGGATGGAGGCATCAGACAAACATTCCCAGTGCACCCTTGCTGTATGTTTGGGTCTGCCTGGTCTGTATGGTATCTTCCAGTGCCATCTGATCCAACTCACAGTCAGGTAGTGATCAGTTGATAGCTGAGCCCCTCTCTTCACATGGGTGTTCAAGACATATAGTTATAGATCTGCTGACATGACTGCAAAATTGACCTAGAGCCTGGATTGCTCTGGTTACAAGTGTACTTATAAACATCTTTATGCTTAAACATAGTGTTCATTATGGACATGAATATCACAGAAGTCCAATAATGAAGCACCATTAGGGTTCAGTTAAGGTAGGCCGTCCCTTCTGAATGACAACCTTCCAGGTTTCACAGTCACTGACCACATGAGTGTTAAATAGAAAATGAAGAGTGAAGAACCAAGATAAAAAAATAAGTAAAAATGGAAATTATCCCTATAGTGACATCTACAGGAATGTGTTCTGGTAATAAAAAGAGAAGCTCTCACTGCCTCTTAACTTTGGATTGGAACCTGAAAATGGAAAAAAGAAAAATGTTTTCAGAGGAAAAATGTCTTAGGTGTTAATTATTTTGCTTTATAGTATTGCTGCCTCCTTATGGAGCCTTCTTATTTGAAAAAAAAGGAAATAAACAAAAAGGTAGTTATGGCTGCTTTATTCAAAAACAGTGGGTGGTACTGGGACATGAAAGTATTTTTAAAAGCTGGTATTCAGTGTAGAACATCTATAGTATCATATGTCATACGTATTGTATGCTCAGTTCTAGATGCTTTCAAGGTCCCCCTTCAAAGATCAATGTCATTTTAATTTGAACATATGACTTTACCAGTATTTTTAAATAAATAATAAAATAAATATTTTTTATATTATAAATTTATTTTCGTAGGACAAGTTGTTCTTAGTATCAAACCCTAATATTTTTCAGTTCAATTATTTTTTTACACAGTAGTATGAAAAACAGTATATATAGACTAAACAGTCTGGTGAATTATCAGTGGCGTCACTGCATTCTGGGTGAATGAAGCACTGCCCCGCATCTCTCAGCAGATGACACTGTTGTGCAAAAATGAAACAATTTTAAACTTACCTCAGAAATGTAACATATTATTCAAATGTCAATAGCAAACTCAACTTAGCCAACAAAATCAAATATTTTCAGTTATCTGTGATATGCTCAATTCAATATCTTATAAAGAAAAATATTTATTTTTGGAATATGTGAATTTTTTGGTGCCATTAGCCTGTTTCTGTGTTTCTTGGGCAGGATGGCATTACCCACTTTGCTTTGCTTTGACACACAGGTCTTTTGCTTAAGAGACAGCTGTCAGATCCTAACTCACTGACAATTACCCTTAGATAAAGTTAAGTTCTGCTCACTGGACCCCTCTTTGGAATGCAGCTTCTGGGTCTCCTCTAATAAGACTGATAATGGTCTCTGGCAACTGATATCTACAAATGTCTCGATGACTCACCAATTAAAAACACTTGGTCAGTGAACAAAGAGCCATAATTCAACTTATTGGCAACCGTAATGTACACAAATTGTCACCAACATTCAACCAAGAGGTTGGCCTTCTATGCGCCCAAGAAACCAATTTCAAAACAGTCACTCCATTTATAAGGCATGGCAAGCACTGGCTTTTTGCTCTATGCTTGCTCTTTACTTCTCTGCTGCATGAACCATTCTGCCTTGGGAGTGGCTGTAACAAAGGCTCGAGTGAACTCATCTACTCTAGAGCAGGCATGTCAAACACGCGGCCTGCGGGCCGCATGCGGCCCTTTGCAGGCACACCTGCGGCCCACACCTCTATCACACAGAGGTGTTAATAGTCATATCCACATCAACAACCTACCACTGTAAATGCATTGTTTGGACGCATTTGTTTTGATTGTAGAGTGGTTCACTCAAGTTGCCGTAGATTCTGCAGTAGCGAGAATTTATTTTTGAAATAAAATCGGAATGGTTTGAGGGATATTTATAGCCATATTAAGCAGTGACTAATCCTACCACTTCTCTGCAAAAAATATTGATTATTTCAAGGTTAAAAAACGCGACAGGAGCTAGGGCTACCTGCAGTGAATACAGTAATCCCTCGCAATATCGTGCTTCGACTTTCACGGCTTCACTCTGTCGTGGATTTTATATGTAAGCATATCTAAATATATAACGCGGACTTTTCGCTGGTTCGCTGATTTCTGCGGACAATGGATCTTTTTATTTCTGGTACATTCTTTCTCAATTGGTTTGCCCAGTTGATTTCATACAAGGGATACTATTGGCAGATGGCTTAGAAGCTACCCAATCAGAGCACGCGGTTAAGTTCCTGGGTGCTGATTGGTTTAGCGACGGAGCGCCGAATTCGATTCTGCTGCGTTAACCAGGAAATCTCGTCTCGCTCATTCAGCATCAAGGTGTTTCGCTGTGTAAATAAAGAGTTAACTTTTGTGCTCTTTTGTGTTTATCTTTGTGCATAGTCAAGCCCTTTATTATGGCTCCAAAACGATCTGCTCCTGCTGCTGCTTCACGGGCCATGCCCAAGCTTCAACAGAAAATGTTAACGATTGCCGAAAAGGTAAAAGATTTGGATATGTTGAAGAATATAAGATCTATGGGTGCAGTGTCCTTTAACCAGGACATGAAATGAGTTGTAAGTGGATGTAATAAGGCAGTAGTCCAGATGAAATCTGTTTTAGGAATTTGGAGTAAAGACTGCTGGAAGAAGAACAACGGTGGTGCTACAGAGTCGCCTGGAGAGGAGGCTCCTTTAGAAGAGCTGTAACGCTCTCCTTTGTTGTGCAGTAAAATTAAACTCATTGTTATCGGACAAGTCATCGTGTCATTGTTGGTGAGTAACCATAATTTTCTACATACAGTACTTATGTTTAGTGTCATTGTACACACATTTTACTGTATACAATTTTTCTTGCATTGTATGTACTTATTGCTGGTGGCCTGTCTATCGTAATGGCTGTAACATATGTGATATCGGAGACGCTCGATATCTTTAAAATAACATTTAGGTTTTACTGTATATAAATAGTGTGTTTACATACATAATTTCAATGAATCTTACCTAATATCTAAGAGAATACAAAGGGTTTATGCTGTATAACTGTGTGGGAAATGTTTATAAGAATGGGGGAGAGTTTATAAGGGCTTGAAATATATAAAAATAACCATATAAACATATGGTTTTTACTTCGCAAATTTTCACCTTTCGCAAGGGTTTCTGGAACGCAACCCCCGCGATAGAGGAGGGATCACTGTAATATAGTCGAATTCCATAGCAACGCTTTGCATTCACATTGAGACTTTGCTGGCCAGCTTTTCTAGACCACCTCACAAACATGTATGACGGGTATCCCAGTGACAGAAAATCGATTGTTTGCTTTCGGATTATAGAGAGAACAGCGGGACGTTCATTGTAATCCAAATTTATCATTCCTAAAGTTCTCATATTCCATATTCCCTTTAAAATGGCTAGTGCTCCTCCAGCTAAGAGAAAAAGGAAACTGAACGAAGAAGGGCGAGTGTTTCAAGAAAAATGGGAATTACAGTATTTTTGCACAACGGTAAATGGAAAGATACATTGTTTAATTTGCAACAACAGCATTGCCACGCCCAAAGAGTACAACTTGAAAAGACATTATGAAACGAGCCATCAATCTTACGATAAATATGAAGGCCCAATGCGTGTTTCAAGACTTAAGGAACTGAAGGTTAACTTGAGACAGCAACAGACCTTTTTTACGAAAATTGAGAAAGGGAATGTTGCTTCCGTTACTGCAAGCTATGAACTCAGCCGAATGATAGCCATGAGTGGGAAATCTTACAGTGAAGGAGATTTTGTAAAGCAATGCCTTGTAAAAACGGCTCAAATTGTGTGTCCGGAGAAAGCACACTTATTCAAAGATATTTCATTAACTAGGAACACTGTTGCTGAACGGGTTGATGAAATGTCAGGTGATTTGAAACAACAGTTGAAGGCTGCATCATCAAGATTTGAACATTTTTCTATTGCTATTGATGAGACCATTGACATCACTGGAATAGCACAGCTTGCAGTTTTCATCAGGGCCTGTGACAGTGAATTTAATATTTATGAAGAACTGATTGAACTGATCCCCATGCATGACACTACAACAAGCCAGGACATCTTTGAGAAAGTCGAGCTGGTTCTGCATGACTATGGTTTGGATTTGAGTAAACTTGCGTGCTTATCTACAGAGGGTGCTGCGAATATGGTTGGCAGACATAATGGTGTTGCTGCCAAGTTACGAGCAAAAATAGAAAACTCGCATCCAGATTCATCATTTGCACATTTTCACTGCATTATTCATCAGCAAAATTTGTGTTCAAAAATTTTAAAATTGGATCATGTGCTTAGTTTGGTCACAAAGATAGTGAACTATATCAGGGGCCGTACTCTCAACCACCGTCAATTCGGCCAGTTGTTGGAAGATATGGATAATCAGTTCACAGATGTTCCATTCTACACAGAAGTCCGCTGGTTGTCATGTCACAAAGTGCTGAAAAGATTTTATTTGTTGAGACAAGAAATAATTATGTTTTTGGAGATGAAAGGTCAAAACACAGATGAAATAAAAGATGAAAGTTGGCTCCAGGATCTGGCTTTTGCTGTGGACATTACTGCACAACTAACTGATCTTAATTTGAAATTACAAGGTAAAAACAAACTCATCACTCAGTTGTATGATGACATCAAGTGCTTCATTGCAAAACTAAGCTTATGGAAGTCACAATTGTCAAATGAAAATTTAGTTCATTTTCCTAAGTGCAAAGAGCTGAAAAACACTGCCAATACTGAGTCTGTACTTACCTTTGCTAAGTATGACAGTCACCTGGAATTGTTATCAAAGGAATTTCAGGAAAGATTTCATGATTTCTCATCTTTTGAACACCACTTTGCATTATTCTCAGCACCATTCACCTTTGATGTTGTCAAGGCAGAAGAAAGCCTGCAGATGGAACTATTAGAAATGCAGTCGGATTCTACACTCAGAGCAAAGTATCTTGAAGTGGGGATACCTGGTTTCTTTTCATACCTTCCTGAAAAGTTTAAAAACTTCAAAAAGTTTGCCACAAAGATTATGGCAATGTTCGGTTCTACCTATGTGTGTGAGCAGTTATTTTCCTTCATGAAATCAACAAAAACTTCTCAGAGAACAAGGCTGACTGACCAACACTTGTCATCTCTGATCAAAGTCGGAACTGCACAGACATTCCAGCCAGATATACCAAAAATTGTCATTAAAAAGAGGTGTCAAGCCTCAGGACAAAACACTAAAGATGATTGAACAGTCGTAAATAAATGTTCATTTTGAACTGTTGTAATTTTTGTACAATGTATTTGTTGCTGTTGCATACAAGTCTATGTTGCCATTTTAAACTCCCGTTTTTTTTTTCTTTTGTTAAACTACTTCATTACCTTGCATTCATGAATGTGTCTAGCCACTAAACCATTTGTGTGCACATCGTACATTTCTAAGTTTAAGTAATAAAAATATTCTGCGATAATTTTTATTAAATGACTTCAATTAGTTGTTGTGTGTGGCCCTCATGACAACACAAATGTGACCCATGTGGCCCTCAGGCGACCCTCAGTTTGACATGCCTGCTCTAGAGGGTAGCCTAGTACTGGATCATAAGAGTGGAAGACCATCCGTAGAAGAACTAGATGCAAGTGCCACATCAGTCCAAACCTGCTAAAGGAAAGAGAGGTGCACAAGCACGAGAGAGCTAGATTCCTTTAAATGACCCATTGTTTGATTTTTTGCAATGTAATCTAAAGGGTATGCACAGTTTGTACAACTTACTACTTTGGAGCAGTCATCATTATCATGAACCATGCTGATTACATCTGTTAGGTACAATACAATTTAGTACTTTGCCCATTGAATAAAAATTCGATAATTTATGAATATCATTTGTGTTTCCTCTTTCACTTTTGATTATCTGATGTTGATGTTGAGATATTTTTTATTACTGTTCTTTGGTGGTTGTACTGTATGACAATAGTTGATAGATCTTCATGTTGTGTAATTTTTTTTAAGGCATTACCTGGCTGGCATTTTAGCATCACTGGTTTTGGTAGCCTAATACATTGTGAAACATAGCGTGTCTTCCTCTCTCACATGAGTTTTTACAATGGTGTGTGTGTTCAGAAAAAAGTGTGTGTCTCTGTGTGTTTATTTATTTATGTACTTAGTTTTCTATCTATTTATGTATTTCTTAACTTAAATAGCTTCTGTAAAAAGCCAAATTTCCCCCTGGGGACAAATAGATAGATAGATAGATAGATAGATAGATAGATAGATAGATAGATA
>JANRMT010062792.1:96961519-96979808 GCA_026402145.1 Polypterus bichir lapradei
ATAGATAGATAGATAGATAGATAGATAGATAGATAGATAGATAGATAGATAGATAGATAAAATTCTAACTATCTATCTATCGATCACAAAAGGTCGTGGGAATCTGTGATGACTTCTTATGCCAAATGAGTTGCGATTTGCCATTTGCCAATTACAAACATATATGACTAAATATATAATTAGAATATATTTTAACTATGTGCACATAAAAATATTAGTTCCTGCTTCATTCAGCAAAAATGAAGTGTTTCTTTGATTTTTCATAAATATTAAAGGTTATTTCTATGCTGAAAAGGAAAAAAGGATAAGACATTTTAGCTTTATAGCCTTTATCAGGTTTGTAATTTAAAAGGAACGAGCAAGTAATATATATGGGAGAGGAGACAACAAAGCCAGGGAAGATAAAAGGAGGAAAGCTGAGTGTAGATGTGAAAAAGCTTCCATTTGAGTAGTTGAAGGGAGGGTTTAAAAAGTTAATAGGCAATAAAGACCTGGAGAAATGTGTCATCCCATACTGAGAATGACCTTAGGTTCTTCCGTTTTTCTTTGAAAAGTGCCTTTGAAGCCCTGTGAAAGAATACAGAGATATCAGTGTGACTATGATCATGGGATGTTCATTTTTCCACAATAGGTTTGTAAAGTATTTGATATTAACAGCTCAAATGTGCTCTATGAAGCAGTCTGCTAACCGTTTCCCTTTTTCACCTGCAGTATGTAGATAGCAGGACACTTCCTACAAGAAATGCAGTAGATAAAATTTTTAGACTGGCAGGATTCCCATTGGTTAATATTGAATTTACCAGAGGGACCAGTCACAAGGGCAATGTTAATGACATATTTTAAAGTGACACATCAGCTCCTGTTACAGCTCAAAGTTCCTGGTGAGGAATGTGTCTCTTGTCTATGAAGTGAGCTGCAGACAAGAAGTTTGAAAAGTTTGGGTGGTCGACATAAGAAGATCAATGGCTCCTGTGGAAGGATCAGTCTGCAAAATGGGGAAATTTTGTTTGATGACAAACACATGTCTTAATACAATTTTTAATTTATGCTTTCTTAAAGATATGCTTGCTTTACCATCAATGGAATCATCAGGTTGGCTTCTGGTCAAGTTTCAAATAGATTTTAAACTTTCAGTCTAGTCTGATTCTGCCACTTTTTCAACTGGATCCAGATATATGGGAAGATATATCACTTGCAAATTAGGAGAATACTTCCATTTTCTCTAAAGTGATTTATTTCATAATACTTCAGTGCTAGATGAATGAATGGAAAGACTGGTAATGGTAGAAGATATAGAATAAATATATTGTAATAAGAATTTAAAAATTAAGGCAAATAAACACCTAATATGAAATACATTTTTAATAATCTCTAAAAGAATTAAATTGTTTTTGCTGTAACATTACTTTCAAGAAGTTTTTAAGACATAATTTTAGATGTTACCAGTTAGAGAACTTCACACTAATTAACCATCTTTGAAGTGAAACTTATCATTGGTCTAAACTGTGAATCTTACATTTGGCTGCAGTACCAACTTACTTTTATATATCAAAATACAGGTATGAGAGGCCCAAATATTTTCTTATTATATTTCTTCACATAACTTCCTGATTATTTATGTTAACCTTATGAGAAATGAAAGTAAACACTGAGCAATCTATATAGAGCATCCACAAATATTTCCCTTTAAGGTGTGTAAATTAATGAAAAAAAATTAAACACAACTTTAAATTATGTGGGAAATAAAATGGAGTAACTGACTTTAAATTGTCAGTAATACATTTATATAAGTAAATATTATAAGAAATACAATTTACATAGTAATTTTAAATAAATAAATTAATAGTCGCTGAAATTAGATAACATTGTAATCTACGGCTTGCCCAAATATAGTATATACAGTAGACTCAGAAAGAGTTCAGATCCCTTCACTTTTTTCACATTTTGCTATACTGCATCTTTGTGCTTAAATTATTTAAATTAATTTCTCCCTATATCAACCAACACTCAATACCCCAGAATGACAACAAGAAACAAAATGAAAACTGAAATATCAAAACAACATATCTGAACTAAAATATCATACCAAAACTGAAATATTCCACTGATACAAGTATTCTGACCCTTTACTCGGTACTATGTTAAAGCACCTTAGGTATTGATTGCAGCCTGGAGTCATCTTGGGTATGACATGACAAGTTTTGCAAAACTGGATTTTGTGCCATTCTTCTTGCAGATTCTCTCAAGCTCTGTCAGGATGGATGGAAACTGTCCACAGACAGATGTTTTCAGGCCTCTCCACAGATATTCAGTTGAGCTCAAGTTCAGGTTCTGGCTAGGCAATTTAAGGATACCGCTAGAGTTCACTCTGATCCACTCCTGTGTTGTCTTCCTTTGAACTTATGGTAATTGTCCTATTGGAAGGTGAATCTTTTGTCCAGTCTGAGATCCAGAGCACTTTGGAGCTGGTTTTTCATTAGGGATATCTCTGCACTTTGCCACATTCAGTTTTCCCTCAATCTTTTCTAATTTACCAGTCCCTGCTGTTGAAAATCTTGTTTCTTACAGTCTGAGAGTCACTTAGGTGCCATTTTACAAATTCCAAGTGGGATTCTATGTGTCATTTAGTGAGGAAGGGCTTCTGTCTGGCCACTCTTCACAAAGCCCAGATCACTTGAATGTTGAAGTGAAATCGGGATGTTTCATTGATCTCCACACAGGTTCTCTGAAGCTCATCCAGTGTTACCATTGGTCACTTCTCTTACCATGGCCTTTCTCTCACAATATCTCAGTTTAAACGGGTGGCCAGCTCTAGGAAGAGTTGAGGTTGTTCCAAATGTCTTGCATTTAAGAATTATAACGTTACCATGCTCTTGGTAACTTTTAATACTGTAGATTTTTTTCTGTTGCCCTCCCCAGATCTTTGCCTCAATATAATCCTGTTTCCAGGCTCTGCAGTCAATTCCTTTGAACTCATGGCTCGGTTTTTGCTCTAATAGACATGCTCAGTTGAATACTAGTGTCAATATGTTATTTAAATTTTTATTTAAAACAAAATTACAAAAAAATCTAAAATTATGTACCTGCTTTGCCATTCTGGGAAAACTGAGTGTTGCTTGATGTTGGGACAATTAAATTAAATAACTTTAGCACAAGGCTGTAGCAAAGCACAATGTGAAGAAAGTAAAGGGGTCTGAATACTTTCTGAATCCATTAACCCCCAAGAGTTATAATTCCAGTTCTGTTTGCTATGAATTCACTAATTCCTTAGGCAGCACAATTTTCACCAAAGTTAATGCTTTATGAATCCAGCATTCTGGGCTCAAATCCCATATGTCCAAAAAACATAAAGTTTAGGTTTACTGGCCACTCTAATCTGGCCCAGTGAGAATGTATGCACATTTGGGCCCTGAGATGAAATTGCATGGGGTCTACATCTGGTTCCTGCATTGTGCCTGATGCTTCTGGAATAGTCTTTGATCACACAAATAATAAACTGGATTAGGTGACTTCGTAGATGCTATGGTTTAGTGTGTCTAACTAATCTTACTCAATCTCAAGTAATCCTGTAAAATCTTCTTGAAAATACAGGATTTTCTAGAAGCTTTTCTTTTAATGGAAGTGTGTTAAAGTATTTACTTCTTTTATCACAATATAACCAGAATACATATTTTTTTTACTGATGCAAAGCCAATGAATTGCATTCTTAGCTATTAGGTTTACTACTTTCAATAATCAGAATGTTAACAGAGGAAAGACTGGAGAGCTAAGTCACATCAAGAATAGATCGATTGGGAAAGAGACCGATCAGAAAGAAAATAAATTATCAAATAAAACATATGAAGCTTACCTCTTGTTAAAAGGATAGATGAAAAAATTAATAACATGAAATTAATAGTCTAAAAACATATAACAAACATACAACAGATAAAATGAAACGCAAATTAGGTAAACCAGCATAATCCTATTTTTTATACATTTCTGCTTCATTAGAACATACATAAAGCAGGAAAGGTGTTAGTTTCTTGAATATATCACCGTCTAATAATTTACTTTAAAATAAATCTTGTTAGGGTAACAGCTTAAGTTATTTGTCCCATTGCGGATAACATACTCAAAAAAGTAATGTGTTTTACTTTAAGTAAACATTCAAAATGATGGATTTATACATTTGTAGAGACTGTATTCTTGATTTATTGTGGAGAAAGCCCTACCCTATATCCACCTTTCCTCTGTCCTATAAAGAGACATTGCCTCTTTTCTTGCCTGTGCACATTTTCTGTAGTGACCAGATTTAGTGTCTAGGCTATGGGTTTGAAATCTGTTTTTATTAAGGATCTGCCTCACTGGCTACTATGCTAACCTATATGTTATACTATATATAATTAAGTATTATTCCTTTTATATAGAGTGAGAATGTATGTGCATTTGGTTTTTTAAATTAAAAATGTTCTCTTTATATTTTTCATTTACATTTTTGAGACCATGTGGCATTTTGTAATTCAAATTCCTATCAATTGGATTAGATTCCAAATATGATGAATTTCTTGTGTGAAAACAGTATCAAAGTTGTTTTTTTTTTAACGTGATAGTTTGTAGTGTGTCTTGCAGTGTGAGCTTGTCTCTGTCAGAAATATAAGAGTTTGCTGAGTATAAGAGTAAGAGTTTGCTGAATTTTGTAGATGCTATTCCCTGTATTTGTGTGAACCTGCATGAAGGATGTACAGAATTCAAAAGGAATTAATTCTGCTGGGCTTTGTTACCTCTTTTCTTAATTAAACCTAAAATGGACTAGTAGCCTGTCACAGTTTTTTTAATCATATTGGGATGAAAGCATAATTATATTTTATTTAATGCTTTACTTAGTTTGTTTATAGCTCATTACATACCAATTTTAAGCATGAGATTTTTTTTTGTTTCTCTAGTAAATGCTCTATCATTTGCACACAGTCTAATTTTTAATAGACCTATTTGCCACACCTGCAACAAACATGGAGAAGGTTCAGTTAAAACAGGCACTGACCTCAAATGGACACATTTTTAGGAATTAAAACTTACACTCAGTTGGTCCTCTGGGTTAGGAGCTGCCTACTCCTGTCTTAAGGCTTGCCAGGTAAAACTTTGAAGTGGCACTGTTGATGTGTTTTTCTGTCATAATTCTGACAATCTAAAATCACAAAACAATAACCTTCTGACTTTCTTGTTTACTGACAATAAAGCACTAATTTAGCATAAATGCACAACATCTGGAGTTCTCATTGATTTTATCCATCTGCCTAGGCATACAGTGTATCTCCAAGTATCCCTTTAATGCTCCTACCTTTTCTATTAAATACTTCATAACACTGTTCTCCAAATATAAAAACAATTTGCTCATTAATGTGCATATGCATTAAGATATAACGGATTCATCATTTTCAAAGCTGCTAATATGATTTTAAAAATAATCATTCATTGTTTGAGTAATTTCCTACAGTTTTCTGAGACTATTAGGTCAAATAGACTATTAGACTATTAGGCATTTCCCAGCAGCATCAAACACAATTACACAGAAAAGTAAAGGAAACCAAGTAAATAATCCTAACAAGGAAAAACACAAGGAATTATAAAGGAGTACATAGACACAGTGATTTTGTATATCAAAAATATCAAATAATGAATTGATTGCAAAAACAAGGAAAATCACGTACAAATCAAACAAAGAATATAATGTATAAATATATATGAAAAGCTAAACCAAAAGTCACAAATAAAGGTATAACAGAAAAAAAACAATCATTATAAATGAGTTGGTGATATAGTAAAACTTGAAATCATAAATATTTTAAATGAAAACATGAAATTATCACAATTACATTTGTTTAACACACACACACACATATATATATATAGTGAAAGCCAACCCTGACATAGACAGACGCAGGAGGCACACTTTCAAAAGCACATCTGATTTTATTTTCTTCTCCCTTGTGGGAAATGTCTTCCCCATCTCCCACATGCTCAACAACACAGTCCCAATAGCACAAGCACAGTCACAACCCAATCCTTTACTTTTCTTTTCTTTTTCTCCTCTACTCCTCCTCGGCAAGTTTTATCTCCCTCCTTCCGACTATGATTCCCGGAGTAGTGGCTGCTGGCTCCTTTTATAATGCACCCGGAAGTGCTCCAGGCGCTTGATGACTTATTTCCAGCAGCACTCCCGGGTGTGGTGGAAGAGCTGCTCTGTAGGGCTCAGCAGCAACTATAGCACCCACTGGTGGCGCCCATAGATCCCAACTGGGCTGCACCAAACTTCTACTCCCATGAAGCTGTGCGGAAGTCCTAGGCACCGCTGCAACCCAGGGGGGCTGCCATCCAGTGCTGCAGGGGAGGTACGCTTTGGATGGACTGGCTCCACCAGTCCTCCCAGCGTGGAGGCGTCCCAGCCGTCCACCACAATATATATACCGATTACTTTTGATGAAGACTCTGAGAGCATTTCAATAATACATAAAAATATTTCAAAGTATTTACCTTCAAAGATCCAAGGGAACAGTGGGAAAGGGAACTTTCAATTGGCATCTCAGAAAAGGAGTGGAACTCAGCCATTTATAGAATACAATCTTCTATTTTCTATATGCACCAAGCATTCTGTAATTCAACTAAAAGTGTTCTCATTCAAATGTGTCCAAAATATACACAGGGCAAGATAAAACCTGTGAGCATTGCCATCTAGTTCAATCTTCACTAGACCATAGATTTTGGGAATACATTGGAAAAAAAAATCTGTACATCTCAGATTCTCAGGCAGGCTCTGTGTTACAATCACTTTTTATCTACAAATGGCAATATTTGGTGTGCTCCTGGATGGCGTTAAAATGCTTAAGGATACATTGATTTTAATAGTGTATAACCCACTACTAGCACACACACTTATCTTGGTCAACTGGAGGAATCCCATTCCACCTTCTATAACACACTGGGTAAGTAACATTCTGTATGATCTCAAATTAGGAAATTTTCTTTTAGAGGGATATGTCCAAAACTTTTTTTAAAAATATGGCAAGAATTAATTAATATTATTTTAGAATAAACATGAGCCTGTGATTGATTCTCTCATGACATTAATCACTTTATCATATTTTAAAAAATACATTTTTTTACTGTTTTGCACATCTATCCTCTTTCTTTTGGGAGGGTTGAATTTTAGTTTGTTTAGGTTTTTTTCGCTGTTTTTTTCCTTTGCATTCATTTCAAAGTAAATGGTTGTATCTGTTATTATTGTTATTATTGATATGATTGTGAAGCATGCCACTGTAATGTTCTGTTTTTTGAAAATATACTAAAATTAAAAATAAAAAAATAAACATTGTATTGTGCATACAAAAGTCCAGAGTGGAAGAGACCACTAGCAAGTAAGCGTTATCTTGAAAATTGGTAATGTTGAAAGGTTACAAGATGGAGTATTTCCGAAGAAAGAATTTTAGAGAAAATCTATAAAATAACGTAGCCAGTCTGAACAAACCAAGAGACTTTTCAGAAAATGGAAAACAAAGCATTGGACACAAGTCAACCCTTTTTGGACAGGGCCAGTTAACCTGGCAATCATCCTAATGCAAAAATATGATTTTATTAATTGCATAAATCATTGACAGACTATGAATAATAAACAAAGTTAATAAAAAGCAATGTATTTAAAATGAAATTTTCTCATTTTGCATCTTTGGTAGAAATGACCCATTTTTCAAAGAGTACAATTATACATCATAATGAATGACAGTGCTGAGTAATTTATTCTTTTTCTCCATTGCATTTACGGTAGTTCACAGCCCACTTTGAAGGTACATTACCACCATCTACTTTACTGAACTGCAAGGTAGATATGGCCAATTCAGATTCTCCCACCAAGACCTGTTTTGACAGTAAATGTAATTAATGCACTATATAACTTATTTGACCCATTTTTCACTCTTAGACTCTCTCTCTCTGCAAATACTTTTGTATTTCCCATTATTTTCTTAAACATTTTTATTCTTTCTATTCTGTATTTGGAACAAACCATCATCACATATTCTATGTTTTCTGGTAACATACATGCTTCACATATATCATTATCATGTATATCAATAAATGCTAATGTTAAATTTAAACCAGTACATCCAGGTCTGAGCCTTATCAGCAGAGGCAGTTATTAGGACTCTGGAGGCCCTAGGCAAAAAGCTCCATTGGGCTCTCCTCTCACACTCCTCCATGTCCTGACATGGTAAAATTTATTATCATTAATTTATCATAAACTCTAAATTAATAAAATCACAAGAAAGAATTTTATAAAGACAAATTCTTTATTTCCATTTTGTAAAAAAAGACAACACAATGAATATGTTTGTATAGGAATTAGAAAATTAGAATAAAATGTATTTAAAAAATTTCCTTCCATTCATCCATTATCCAACCCGCTGAATCCAAACACAGGGTCACGGGGGTCTGCTGGAGCCAATCCCAGCCAACACAGGGCGCAAGGCAGGAACTAATCCCAGGCAGGGCACCAACTCACCGCAGTATTTTAAAAATTTAAATGAGTAAAAATGTAAATAAAATGCAAAATATGCGTAAGGTGCATTTGGTAATAATAATAAATACAAAATACAAATCATAATATTTAAAAAAAATATCCACAGATATGTCATTGCAATGAGTACTTATGTAAATAGACTCCCAGTTCAGGGCCCCAGGAAACTGCCTGACTTACCTGACCTGTTGCTATGCCTCTGCATGTAAAGAGCAGAGAGTCCATTCTGGCACTTGGTACTGCATTGGTGTCAGAGGTAGGATAAGGATAAGACTTACTGTCCCATTTTAGCAAATTGGCTTATCTGAGGAGCTGCTAGAGAGACTCAAGGCTGATATGTAGAGTGCTGTTTGCAGTATCAGTACAGCAAGAAAGACTGCTAAGCGACTTGTTACATCTGCAGCTCAGGCAGATGTCAGTGGAGCTTCTGGCTATTGAGCCATGAAAAACTGTGGCAGACTGGGTTGCCACTACCCCTAGTTGAGCTCTGTGTAGCTGGGCAGATAGTAAAACTGTGCAGACAAAATAAGAGGTATATCTCACAGGTATTACAGAGCAACAATAGAGGGGGAGTCTCAAAGCTGACATATGGACCTGGAACTGTGTTTACCCTGTCATTTGAGTAAAGAAAACAGCAAAGAGATCAGCTCATCTGCTGCTCCAGACTAGAATGTTCGCCTGCCTATATATAATTGACAGTCATCGCACAGAAGTGCATTGTTTAACACCTCAACTGCATTGCATGACAGTGCATCACTCAACAACCATGAGGTTACTTCTGACGATGCAACACTGCTGCACCACCTAACGCCAAAACACTCAAGACCCCTGCTCATGTGGTTTTGTCACTGGCTGCACTGTTGCTGCAGAAATGAAGACCATTCCACAATTTCAAAAAGTTAAAAGAGGACATTGAGGGCAACGATTTTAAAAGGACTGCTGTGTAACGACACTGACAAGTTACATTAGCCAGGGATCTGGCACCTCTAATATCAGCTGGCATTCCAAAGAGCAGCAGGGCCAGTGGGCAGGGAAGCCTATAAAAACGCCAGGCATTGCATTTTGCAAACAGAATTCCATCTTGTGCAAGCAGGCCTTTTAAAAATAGCAGACCACTTAAAAGAGACTTGTAAACAGCAGAGGATCCCTTCTGGCACTTGGTGCCAGCTTCAATATATTTGTAGATATGAATAATATTTCTGTTTCTTTGTCTATAATTCCAGTTCCCTTTCTAGTTTGAAACATTTTTCATCAAATGAAAATCAATTTCAGGCTCTAGAAACGTCCAAGGGGGAGCACTTGGCCAAGCCACTGTCATCGTGTAGTTTGAGAAGCCTCTTGTACTTTCTAGGAAGCCTTACGTCACCACATCCAAACGAGTAGTTCAGGTCGGAAACGCGTCACTGCCTCGTGATTTATACGTCATCCAAATCATCTGACCAATTCCTGGGCAACATGGCTTCTTGCTCGGAGCGCAGTAGCTGGTTGCTGCTTTTCGGTTTGTTTTTGCACTCTGTATTCCCTGTCGTGGCAGCGTTCGATGGGGGTGATGCGGTCGCTTTACTTTTGGGTGTCACGATATCCGTCGTTGGCTTCTGCGCCTGCTTGGGCTGGTACGCCCGCAAAAGAAGCGGACAGTTGTGAGAATCGGCGGACGCGCGCGCTTCATAGCAAGAAGGCCTGTTCATACCCGGAAGTGAGGAAAGCATCTCCCCGAAAAAAAGACTCGCACAGAAATGTATTGAAAGGATTTGCTTATGGACAAAGAAGGAAAACAAACTAATAAACGAAGCACCTGACTCAAATTGCACTGTTTTACTACGATCGAGACCTTAAAAGCAGACAGGGATGGATTCCCCACATTTACTGAATCCCCGCTGTCCACATGTGCACCGGGAACAGGTGTTTTTCATACAGCCCCGTTTTCTGAGCTTTTATGTGTACCGCGATTGAAGAAGGCGACAGCCGGAGTGCGAAGAACTGCCATAAACGGATAAACATTTAAGAGTGGAGTTTCAAAGCAACCTGCTTCAAAGTCAAATGACTTCCTCAGTTTTTGAATTCGAGTGTTATTTCGTCAGGCTTTCTCCGCTGGTTTGGTTAATGCTACATGAACGTTTTGCTTATTTCTCTATTTGCATTATTCTAGACATTAAGTGACGGGTGTCATCATGATTTGCTCTATTGTCCTTTAAAACTGGCTCTATCATGTGTATTATGTGCCCTCATTTTTCGTCACTCAAATGAGAAGAGATGATGTATCTGAAATGTTTCCCTCTTCGTTGAGGGTCTGCTTGATTTGATCTGCAAGTTACAGAGTTACTGTGACTACAGTTACTAAATCGAAAAACTTGTCAAATCATGGTCTGAGGGACTAGTAGTAAATGTTGCAAATAATGAGGTGAATTATAAAACAGAGATTACTAAATTACGGAGTCATCCTGAAAACATCCTTTTTTCGTTGTATCAGATTAAATTGTCTGTATAGGAAGTTTATGTTTGCAGCAGCACAAAATGACACTTGTCCTCTTTACACGGTACATTGGGGAATATTTTTTTTTTAAATAGTCAAATTTTCATTCTTGATAGATGCATTCAGCTCATAGTACAAAATTAAAGGCTGGTCTTCCTTGTTACAATTTACACTTGCTTTATAAAATGGTATTGCTGAATGAATTTGTTAAATTAATACAGTGTCCTATTATCTGATAAATGTTTTGGTTTTTTTTTTTAAAAAAAAGTGTAGATCTTTTGCTCAATACCCCTCACAATGGATTTTCCCTTTATCTGCTTTTTGTGCCTTTTTAAATTGGTAGTAGAGTAACAACATTCTTTCTGTACTGACATATAAATGAGTGCACCCCAGTTTAAATAATAAAATGTATTACTTTGCTATCAAAAATTGTTGGTGTTTTGACTTTTGCAAATATAGGGTCCATTATAAAGTCCTTGTGAAGTTTTAAATGATCATAACTTCAATTGTATTCATGATAAAATCCATCAGTAAAGATCAATATGAAGCATGATTATTTTATTGTAGTTTAACTCTTTGTAATAGTTTATTGATCTTAATTTATTAATTTGTTCATTACTGTTTTCAGAATTACATTTGACTCGTGGCTTCAACAGAAGAGTAGGTAAACTATATCTTGTGACTGGCTGAGGTAAAATGGGTCATTACAGTCAGAAGAAGATGTAAAACCCATTACAAAAACGATTTCTTCTGCCAGCTGGGATAGGTTCCAGACTTGGCCTGGATTAAGCAGGTTAGAAAATGACATGATGAGAAAGATACCCCACCTACTAAACCACATTCTTTAAACCAGTGGTTCCTACACTTGGTCTTGGGGATCCCCTGGGATGGCAAACAAATTTGTTTTAATTGGACCCCAAGCCTAATTAAGTGAGGTTTTATTTCCCTGTTCCTGTGTTTTGCGGTCAATGAAAAAATTAAAAAAACCTAAGTGTGTTAATACATTTTAATAAAAATTAAGCAGTTCTGTGTATTTTTTTATGTTCATCCTGATTTCTATTCTGCCTTTTCATTATAACAAAACCTCACACTGGTTTCACTCCATCTGAACTAGTTTGGTGCTGAGGTGTCATCCGTTGCATGGCTGCTCTCCGGTCCTAATCTGGGATCCTGAGTTGGTTTGTCATGTGGTGGGTATGGCAATGTGCTGTATCAGGGTGTGCTCCTAACCTCTCTCTCTTTTCATTATTGACTAATTAGTAGAACTGACACTGACTTAGTTGCAGCCTTTCATCATTTAGTGCTGGTCGCCAAGGTGGCGTTTTTACTTCCATTTAATTGTCATTATTAGGACACAGTAGACTACACAGGATAAGGGAAAAATAAAATAAAAACAGAGTTAAGCATTTATAGAAACAGAAATATTTCTAAATGTCTTAAATGTAAATATGCTAATGTGCTTTTCTGATTGCAAAAGAAAAGGAAAAAAGACCATCTAATTAAATGAAATTAATCATTCTCAATTATTATCACTTATGGTGAACCAAGTTGGAATAAAAACCTGTAGCATTAAACTAGTGGTTTTCAGCTTCAGCCCTGGTGGCCTCCTGTGGCTGCAAGTTTTTATTTTAACCAGTTTCTCAATCAGTCGACAATCGTTACCCTTAATTATTTAATCATTTGAACCTTTTTGCCTTTAGAAAAGTGCAACAGTGTCAGATTTACACTTTTAGCAAATTAAAGTTTGGTATCTTTATTTTATGTTTTAATACATTTTTTCTGTGGAGTTTGCTTTCTTAATTGTATCTGGATACTGACCATGAATGTGGAGCAGATTAGACACCAGTGCAAATGACTCTGTAAGCAGCTACTTCAGTGTTACCCACTTATTAGTTAATTGTCTAAATAAACATGAACTTTAAAAAGTAAAAAATGGGGCAAAAGAATTGTTACCCATCTAACAAATAATAAGTTATTTTTCATTCAGTAAAAATAAAGGATAACCAGTTTGTAATTTCTGGATGAATCCAGAAACTGCAAAATAATGCCTTGCTTAGTTAAGGTAAGAGTTCAAATACAATAAATGGGATTGGACCAAAACTTGCAGCCACAAGGGACTTCCAGAACTGAACTTGAGAGCCTCTGCTTTAGATGAATTGCAAACAAGGATAACTAATGTGGTTCAGGGCGTTGCTGAAAATCAACTGCTAAACATACTGGTAGAACTTTAGAATTGCATCACAGTTTGTATACTTTAATGGGGGTGGACATGTTGAAAATTAATGAACTCTGAAATAAATCAATGGAAAAATGTAATATGTTCTTTCATTTACCTTTCGTATAGATTATTTTTTTTCTTTCATAGAACTGGTTATGGTTATTTAATGTGAACAAGGTCTTTATAAAGACCTTATTGTTTTGTGTCACATTTTGGTTGGGACATGGGGTTGCTTACTAATGTAAATGTTGGTTTTACAGGAAAGATAGGGTTTACTTCTGAGTGCACTCTCTGAAAGTGTAGTTTATTTGAATATTAAAGTCCGTAAATGCAGTACAGGTAACACTGTAAACAGCTGAACAGTTTAATTGTACTTTTTTCTGCCTATATAAACTTAGAAGGGCGCACAACTTGGGACATACTGTTTTTCTTTTTACCATACCAAGATATTTGATACTTTTGTTATAGGGACAGTTTTATCCTACATATTTTAAATCCACATTTTGTGTATTTTCTTAACTGTTTGGAATGATTAGAGGTGCAAATCTAAAAAAAAATGTGTGCAGTTTGTTCTGTGTCACAGGCAGGAGACTGGAGTGGCATTCTTGCTGGGTCCTTGTTGTTTATTGTGCATTTTTTCCCTGTACCTTGTGTTGGTTTGTGAGCAGGTTGCCTGGATTAACACTGCATCCCCAAGATAAACAGATTAGAATATCTGATGACTTTAAATTAGGCCCAGGAATATGAATACGTGTGACGAGTCGATGTCCAGTTTGGGATTAGGTCCTACATTGTAGCCACTTCCACTGGCCTAGACTATTGCACCCTTCAACCCTGAGTAGGATAAGTGGGTTTCAGGATGGCTCAACATAATAGTAGTGTTCACCCTTTACTAAAATGTCTCCTAGAATTTGTTGCAAGCCAGAGGAATCCTGTCACATGTTTCAGTTTTGTTTGATCATTCTGTCTGTCTAAATGTTAACTACAAACGGCACGGAGTGTTTTGCTATAGCATCTTGTGTTTCCATGAAATTTGTTGAAGCTCTAATAATATAGGACAAAGCGTTTTTTACTTGTGTGTACTAGTGTCCCTGTATAACAGCTGGTTTTTGGTGTAAGCAAACAAGTATTTATCTCTTCAGAAACCTGTTTATGTACCGCAGACGTGCTATTTTGGTATTGTAAATTGTGGATTTCATTAAGCAATTGCCACTTCCAATTGTATTTGCCTAACAAAAGTCACATATTGCTGCGCTATTTTAATTTTAAAACGGATAGCTCTTTTGAGTATGTCAGTAAGTCTTAGAGCCTGTAAATAATTTGACCGTTATTAATTAAGCGCGATGTCATTAAGGAAAATCGGTTATTCTTCAAATAAGTACAGTGAAAGTGATTGTGATAAATAGGACAACTCAGACAAAATGACATATTCTTTTTGATGATCAATACCATAAAACTGCATTTTTAAAAAAGCGTAAAGAACACAAGATGCGTGACAACGAGGCACGTGTTTCGTTGTATAATTAATGAAGAAAAGTAAGACCATTGATGCTGCCCCCATTGAGCAGATGTTACCGAGAGAGACCGCGCTGCTGCAACAAGAGACAGGACGCGGCTTGGATCACAAATAGGAACAGTGCGCATGCGCCCTTCTTGCCGTTTACTGTATATTCTCTGTGAAAAAAGGAACAGGCAACAAAACCAAGCTTTTTACAGCAAACTGGCTCCAGCAATACAATTAACCTCTGGGGAGACAAAGCAGGGCAAAATCAACAGGTATTATTTAATTTACCGCTTACAAAACAGAGAGTAGGGTGCATGTGGCTTTATTATAAAGGTCTAAAAAGCAGTCAGTGTAATACTAGTAAAATGTACATCTTTAATGGACGTTCCGTGTGCAAGCGATCTGTTTAGTTTCCAGTACAAAGATTAATTAGCATTTAACTCTAGTATCGTGGTGGGTATGTGCATGTGTCCGTACAAAGCATTTATTTTTAATGTACATCTTGTACAGTTATATTCGAATATAAATATTACGTGGTATACAGAACCATACTGGCCGTGCTTTTCAAGTGTATATTATAAATAATAAGAAAATGGTTGCATGGTTTGTATCACTGGCACTCTTCTTAGCGTTCCTCTGTAATTTTTTCAGACAGAATTCATACATCTTCATTTTATTTTCGATACCTGTAGGTATGCTACATGTTTCTGGCGGAGCACTCACCCACAAGCACGCACATACTCACTCAAAAACAAGAAAACAATATTAATGCGTCAGAAAGAAGCACGATTCGACTATTATTGTATAGATGTTTTTCTTGTAAGGGGTTGCTGCTGCGCTGTCAGTGCGAGGCTGAGTGTGCACGAAGCCTTTTTCTTCTGTATGAGTGGCATTTTGCTTAAAATGATGTTATCGCGCATGAAGTCATTCTGGAGAACTGTTAAAAACGGACAAAAGCTCGACTGCCTAATGCTGATGAGCCCTCCATTAATTTCTACCAAGGCATGCACGGTGAGCCGAGACGCTGCTGCTGTGCAGAGTACACGGTTTCTGCGGGGTCTCTGGGTGTGATCAACAGCTTTCTGCTGCATTTGTAGGAAATGTTTCAAGCGCGTTACCCCTCGCCCTCGCCCTATTTGAGCTCCGAAGAGGTTGTTTCCCCGGATCTGTTTAAGGGTTTGTTCGGAAAGCTGTACTCACTGCCCGATTTATTTGCCATGCACGCGGTCATGTTTAATTCACTAGGGTATGTACATATAGAATAATGGTATCAACAAAGAAAGAACAGGTACAGCCGATTTCTTTCTCGATTTATACTGATCTCTTATTTGATAGATAGATCTATGTATAGATCGGTAGATAGACAGATAGATCTAACACGCGTGTGATATGTGGACTAAAACCCTGATTGGTGGATGATATTTTTCAGGGGTTTGGGTGTGATGAAACAAAAGAACAAAGGATGCCTTAGAAGAAAGACACTTCCTCATCCTGGATTCTGCTAGAGAGCGCATCTATGGATTTATCTTCCGCCTGCTCCTCCGTCTGGATCATGATACTTGACTGAGGCTTTCTTCGTCGCATCCCCTCTCTCTATGGCGAACTATAGCCATGCAGGTGACCACAACATCTTGCAGAATCTCTCCCCTCTCACAACATTCCTCAAATTGACCTCCCTAGGCTTCATCATTGGCGTCGGTGTGGTTGGTAACCTCTTGATCTCCATCCTGCTGGTGAAAGACAAAACCCTGCACAGAGCCCCTTACTACTTTCTGTTCGACCTGTGCGTCTCGGACATACTGCGATCTGCCATCTGTTTTCCATTCGTGTTCACCTCTGTCAAAAACGGCTCCTCGTGGACGTATGGGACGCTCACCTGTAAAGTGATTGCCTTCCTAGGAGTGTTGTCTTGCTTTCACACGGCTTTTATGCTGTTTTGCATTAGTGTCACCCGATACCTCGCCATAGCCCATCACCGCTTTTACACGAAAAGATTAACCTTCTGGACCTGCCTGGCTGTGATCTGTATGGTTTGGACGCTCTCGGTCGCTATGGCTTTCCCGCCTGTACTGGATGTGGGGACCTACTCATTTATCCGGGAGGAAGATCAGTGTACCTTTCAGCATCGCTCATTCAGGGCTAACGATTCGCTGGGATTTATGCTGCTCTTGGCCCTCATCCTACTAGCCACCCAGCTGGTCTACCTCAAGCTCATCTTTTTTGTCCACGACCGGAGGAAGATGAAACCCGTTCAGTTCGTGCCAGCTGTCAGCCAGAACTGGACCTTTCACGGTCCGGGGGCTAGCGGCCAGGCGGCGGCTAACTGGTTAGCTGGCTTCGGCAGAGGCCCTACACCGCCTACTCTTCTGGGAATAAGGCAAAACACCAACACCACGGGCAGAAGAAGACTGCTCGTCCTGGATGAGTTTAAAACTGAAAAGCGAATAAGCAGGATGTTCTACATCATGACGTTCTTCTTTTTGACCCTGTGGGGCCCCTATCTTGTTGCCTGCTACTGGAGAGTGTTTGCTAGGGGGCCGGCGGTGCCAGGGGGTTACCTGACGGCCGCCGTCTGGATGAGTTTTGCCCAGGCTGGTGTCAATCCCTTTATCTGCATCTTTTCCAACAGGGAGCTGAGGCGCTGTTTCAGCACAACCCTCCTTTACTGCAGAAAATCCAGGCTACCCAGAGAACCCTACTGTGTTATATGAGGGTTTGCTTGATTGATATCTGCTTTTTATCCTATGTATGACACACACGCTCACACCTTATCCTACCACCGCACCCCTCCTCCCTTACTCCCCGTAGCCGGCAGAGAAATCTGAGCTGTCATGAATGATAAAAAGGAGGATGCACACAAAGAATTCGCATTGGTTACAAACCGCATCCTGGTTTAGAAGAAGTGGTGTCCGTGTTTATGTTCTAATAAACCACTGCTTTGGAAGCTTTGTGGGGCACTGGGATTTAAAATAATTCCTAAATAAATGCATTCGACTTTGGATATCATGTCGCTGGATACTTGAAAAAAGTTTTGAATAAGACACACGACGCGGCTTTTTTTCTCCAAGAAATCGTTGACTATTGTTAGTTTTTCACCTTTCAAAAGTTGCACTAAAATTAAGGAAGAATCCAGACTTTTACCCGATTAATTTACTTGCTCGGAGAGAACATCTTGGTTTACTCAAACAAAGCAATGCTTTTTTTTTTCTAACAACAGGGCTTTCCTTTGCTGTAAGTAAATCAAGGTTTTGTGTACGGTGGGGACGGATTTCTTTGTACTGCACCAACACCAGAATGAGCAGATTTTAAATTAATTGTAATTTTTTTTTCTTTCGGGGTGAAATTGTGTGGTTTAAATTCGCAATTTTAATAGATCTATCTATTGTAGGTTACTATTAATATTCCTATTGTCTGGACGTTTTGAAAAATTTCTTTTAGATCTTTGTTAAATAATGAAGTGGGGGGGGGGGGGGTAAAAAATTTTTTTTTTTTTTGGAAAGCCAGATTTTATTTTTATTAACTATAAATCTATAATATTCAGTATAA
>JANRMT010062792.1:96979908-97094087 GCA_026402145.1 Polypterus bichir lapradei
CCCCAATGCCTCTTACACCAACTCTTCCTCTCCCCTCTTTTACTAAAACTTATTTTCCTCATCCTTTCCACCCACCCCGGGGGGGGGGGGGGCCCAACAAATTTTTTTTTTTTGGAAAGCCAGACTTTATTTTTCTTAACTGTAAATCCCTTTATATATGCAGTCAAACACATAAGTAATTATTTGTTTTGCAACCTCAAGTATCAAAAAATCCAGCATATGTCTATTGTAATATATTTACAGTTCTACAGATGCAAGTCAAGGTGCATTGCCTTAATGGTTTTCCGGTGTCTGCTATCCAGCTTTAATCCTGAAAGAAAAGGAGAAATGAAATGCAGATTTGGTTTGCATGATGATTTTACAGCTTCTCCATATGCTCCTCCCAATCAGAGAGGCAGTTCACAACAAACAGTGACCTAATTTTGTAGTTTATTGCCCAACCAAGCCCCGCCCGACTTGGCTCAAATGATTCTAATAAGGATAATGATGATGGTGATGATGATAAAAAGTAGTGCTGATAATAATAATACTACTAATAATAATTAATAGCAAAAAATCTATACAAAACACAGGGAGCTTATGTGTGTTTATATATTTTGGACAGTTGTCACATTGAGACCAGAGCCTTAGTATGAAATCTTGCACAATTTGTAAAATATTTATTGTATAAAGAAAAAAGGCACACTGTCTTGTTTATACTTTCCGCACATTTGCTCTACTGATTGTTTTACATTACTTACATTTTACCTTGTGAAATGTTACTATTTATTCAATATAATTTGGGTACTTTACAGGTAGATGCAGTACGTGGTGAGTCTTTCAGTCTTTTGAAGATTCGGATGTGGATTATATTTAAGGTTGGATTTGCCAAAAGTTACCTGTGTAATCTGTTGCTTCAGTTTTGAAAATAAAATTTTACATTTTGCAAATGTTTCCAGTCTGGCTTCTTGTTAGACAGAATTAAACTCCTTTTATATATATATATATATATATATATATATACTGTAGATACACACAGTTAATTATTTCCTTCTGCCATTCTGTGAGGTTTACAGATGAATGACTGATTGAAACTACTAGGTTGATAAATGATATTATCCTCTCTCATGTAAAGTTATGTAGTTCATCATAATTACCTGTTCAGTGGCATATATCTGTTCCAATAAGTCACTGCCATTTAAAAGCATAGAACATGCTGACAGTGGAGTCACACAATATGCATACCCAGTTAAATATTCCAGTGTATGACATTCATGATTACAATTCATTATTCACAAGCCAGGATGATTTAAGTTTATAAACGCAACGCTTAGTTTAATCTTTTCAATCAATGTATTTGATGAGAAGTTTCTGTTTCTTAACCTTGCTAAAAAGTGACATTTCATTACTGAAGCACACTTTCTCTGGGGGATTTTAAGTATTGTAATGTAGCAACATGTGGTTTCAGTTATATTGCCTGTCAGAAACAAAACATCTGTCACATCTTTTTTAAGAGTATTTGCCGGAAGTGGTGAGAAGCTCTGTTTCTAGGTTTATATATATATTGTTTTAATTTTATTTGATTAAACATGGTGTAGTATGCATTAGTTGGTTCTTTTTCTTATCATGTTATTACTAATATTTTATTTGTCCCTTTCTTTCTAATGTAAAGTATATATCTGATAGTCATAAGAAGCACCCATCAGTTCTGATTTCATTGAGAGCAAAACCTGCCCTGGGCAACATCAGTTACTGTATATGTACTATGTGTTTGTATTAATATATTGTCACAAGCCATTTAGCTAGAAATAATATAGGACAAAATTAAACAATGGTTATAACATTAATAATGTTAGCAGTAATGGATAAGCTTGTTGAGTAGGGCTGCAACTAATGATTATTTTTGTAGTCGACTAATCGTTCAATTTTTTTTTTTTCGATTAGTTGATTAGTCACGATTATTTCATGCCTGACTATTTTGATGCCTGCGACCTGTGGTTGCACATCCTGTTCTGGGCTCCAATGCATGTCTTACCTCATCTGTTCACGTCTGTCAACCTGTGAATGTCACCCTGATGTCTCTGCATTAATATGATTAAAATTAATAATAATCAAATTAAAATAACAACCAGTGAAACACATGAATTTGAAAATAATCAGATGTTTTATTAGTGTGACTATCACAATAAAAAAGAAATACATTAAACAATGCAAACTAAAGTGCACATAGTCTTTAAACAAAAAAAGTGCATTTAACTTAACCAAAAAATACATCATTAAAACTGAAACGTTTTTCATATTTTAGTAATAAATAACAAAATGTAGACATAAACTATATTATGTGTAAAGCCTGAAGTGCAAAGATCACAACTTTCACAAAAGGTTCAGGGACAATGCAATAGCTTCCTTGGTGCAGCAGTAGGAATTGCTGACTTATAATCAAGAGTCCCCCGGTTTGATCCTGACTGCCTCGTATATTTACCGTTGTGAGTAGTGAGCTGCTCTTATTGTTAATATTATACAATAAACACATATGATTTGTGTCTGTAAAAGCTGCTGTAAATGTATAGTACTTGTAAAAGTTACTATTTTTTTTCACTTTTATTCTCTCAGTCACGATCACGATACATATTACCGCCCCCCCAGGGATCTGACGCTGTTACTTTTTATCTGAAACTGGGAATAACTATAGATGTGAGTGGTGTTTTGAGACAATCGAACTGGAAATTCTCTGATCTGGATGGATAAAAGCTGACACACAAACGCTGGCGAATCTGCCTTATTCGTATCTCATTGTCACTTGATTTTGTTTTATTCAGTTTTATTGAGTGTTCCTGCTTACGCTGAATTAGTATGGGCCTTTTGGCCCATGTTATCAAAGCTGCACTGACAAAACAACAGAGAAATAGGTATATATGATATTTGGAACTATTCATTTTATGACCTTATAGTACATTTCGGAAAACATTGTGGCACAGATGCAACATTATTCTTATTATTCATATTCATTCGCGCACCTACTTGCAGATGTAATTAGTGACCGCGTTTTTTTTTCCCCCCCCGATCTTGCCCATTCTGCACAGGACTCCAGGACATGCAGAGGAAAGAATGTTCCTCTGCAATGTGAGCCATGAACACTCTTCTTTTCTCAGTGGACCCCGTACATGCCTTGCACAGTACATGTGCTTTGATCGCCACCAGGTCAAGCTTGTTATAGCACAAGCAACTGGTCACCTGCGTGCTCCTGCTAGCACTGAATAAGCTCACGCTTTCTGGTGTCAGCGCGCAGCACCAGGAAAAAAAAAAGAAAGAGACAAATATATGTGACATTTTGAAGAAATTATTGTATGACTTGAATAGTACCAATCAGAAAACATCATCGCACTAATGCAATATTATTTGAAAATGAACAGATCGGGTGTAAATTTGTTACTTGTAAAAGTTAGCTTTTTTCACTTTTATTTTCTCAGTCTCGTTCACACTCTCCCTTCCCCTCCTAATCAGACCCTAACTAACTAACTAACATCTCCGGCATAAATTCTCAAGAGACGGCAGCATCACAGCTCCAGGATGCTTGTGTTTCAGATGCTCATGCATCGCGGTGGTGCTGCCGTGAAAAGAAAGCTCCTTTGCATAATCTGCAATCAACTTTTTTTTCTTTTTCAGTGAAGTGCTCCCACACTTTAGAAAGCTTCTCTCTCAATTTTTTTCCATCTCCTTCCCCCTCTTCTATCCGACTCGCCATTGCAACCATGTTTATTTTCCTCTACATTCTTCTTCTCCTCAGACGTTCTTCTTCGTAGGACTATGTGCAGTCTTGACAAACAATAACAAACGATACTGCTACCAGACGTTCATGTATTGCATTGCAATTACAAAAACCAATGTGGTTCTTTGTGACTGGAGCCTCTATTGAAGGTTCTGTTTATGACGTGCCGACAATAAAAAGTCTGCGTCAACGATTTTTTGTAGTCGATGTCGTCGATTACATCAACTAATCATTGCAGCCCTATTGTTGAATATAGTCCTTGAATAGCTGCGGAATTTCTTTCACACCCATGACTTCTGCTTTAGTGGGTTGTTCCTGCTGTCATTCAGCCTCAGGACTGAATTCTATTAGTGTGTATTTTATTTTTGTAAAAAAAATCAACAGACGGTTTCATTGACAGATGTGGTTAAGTAACCTTATTTTCCTAGTGTATCAAGCAGCTACTTTAAGATAAATACACAGATACACAGGATGTAAAGATTGCAGTCTTCAGCGTTTTATTTGTTTCTTGTTTTTAATTGGCAGCTGCTTAGCTGAAGCATTAAAGTGTCCAGAAACGTAGCAAACATACAAGTTAAAATAAAGGAAAATATATATAGAGAGAGGAAAAAGCAAATAAACCACAGATTTCATGAATATCAGTAACTGGTTTCAGGTTAAGAATTTAGTTAGAATGAAAACATGCATGCACACTGCAGCTGGGCATGAAATGAGTTTGAGACCCCTAATCTGATTGTGTGGCATGCTGCATGACACAAAATGTCCTGTCACATACCTGAAATAAGATGCTTTTTTTAAGGGAGGCTAAGGGGGAGGTATGGATGGATCAAGGATCAGAATTTGCACTGTTAGTAGAGGTGTTGTTTGACTTGGACACCGAGCTCTTTAATAGTCTGAGAGTGGTGTTATTTATAGTTAGGCCCAGTGTGGTTTAGCATTTTTTCCCTTTGGTTTTAATGCACGTAGTGTTCTGCATCATTGAGTTATTTCTCACAGTGTGTTTGCGTAGATGAGTATTTTTATCTATCTATCTTTTATCATAACCTTTTCAATCCAATCTAGGGTCTTTATTTTTTATCACTTTTGTGAACATGCATCCAACACAAAAAACATATCTTATAACGCTGTTTTTTTAAGTTAGCCACCATGTAATATGCCATTAAAATCTTTTTCTTGGTGAGCTTGAAGAGTAAAAATATATTCATATGTTACTGAGTTATATTGGTTTTGGTGTCAATGGGCATAATGGAACATGCTTACAGAATGTGTGTGCGTATACATTGTTTTTAGTTGCCTGTTCTGCTTTAGTCAACTTGGAAGTCAGCATAATAGACAGAGGGACTTCTGTTGTTACATTTTTGATTAATTTTCCCTGGGGGCATGTCTTGATTTTCTAAATGTTTTGTCTGTTTCCTCCAGTGACTTGCCATGGAAGATACTTGACATGTATACTTCCCATTTGGCCTATATTTTTTAAATGTCAGTAATGAACATCTTTAATTGCAATTGCATTTGCAATTGATTTATTTGCCTTTTCATTGTCATAGATTAGATTTGGTGAAAAAAAAACACAAAAATATTTTTGCCAGTTTCTTTCAAGTATAAATACTTGTTTGCATGAAAGTTAATTCAGACTGGCATGCTTCGTTTCCTATTAAATCTCAGAAAGGATAAAGCTCTTAGTCATACATTTGGAGGCAACTGAGTCAACTTCATTGTTTTAAAAAGTGTACAGGGTGCTCATTGGGTCACTGGCCGTGTGTTACATGTACAAATCCAGGCCCTTCTATGAATAAATGACCAGCAGGTGAGCTGTTCATCATTAAACTGTTAAAATATGGTCAGAAGTTTTAACCTATGTGATGTTTTAGTACCAAATACAATGCAGTTGAATTAAAAAAAGCAAAACTACAGTTAATGTTAGATTTGACTTTATCACATAGTATTTAAATTGTACACTGAATATTGCCCAAGGCTGTGGGCTGTAAACCGCAAGACTGTCAGTTCACATCCCACTTCTGAATGGCTGTGTAACCCTGAGCTAAATGTATTGTGTATATATGTGTGTGTAAAAATGGTCTTTTCTAAGTTTGTAGGTTGCCTGACAAAACATGCAATAATTATTACTTCAAAACATTGGACTGTAAAATAAATGTATGTTTAATGCACAGATGCTACATTAGATCAGGTCAAAGACTAAGAAAAAATAGCTGTTCGAATATGTTGTTTATTTCTGGAAGTTTTCTGGGTGTTTAATTATTATGTAGCAGTTATTTGGCATTGAGAGTACGTGGATAAAGGCCATCAGTTTACACACTGATTAAAGATGGCTTCAGCTTTGTAACATTTTGAATACATTTATGGTATATTCAATGATTTAAGAGTGTTTTAGTATTAAAATCATATTGTAGCATTTAACGGGTGGCATTTTTGGTTAAGCAGCACCTATTGGCTTAGTAGCCATTAACACATGGCATCTGACAGACAAGTACAAAAATATAAAACTGCATACAGTATATATTGATACAGTTTGCACAATTGCTGTTTTACTCACTGACTTCCAAGCACTAAATTAAAGCCAGTTATGTATGCCTTAATTTTGTTGCAGAAATTAGCTTTTATGATTGTTTGATTACAACTATTCTAAATGAGTTGTGCAGGCATTTTAGAGATAATACAGATTTTTCACACTGCCTGTCGTATTTTGACTTTATCAGTGTGTGTCTACAGAAGAATGGCAATTTTTCTGTCAAATGTTGATACAAATTTAATCAATTCATTTACGCTATCATGGAAAATATTGTTGCATTATAAATATACAGCATTTATTCCTCTACAAATATTCTTAACTGTTAATGTTTATGATGTTTTTACTATACACACACACATTTGATTGCATTGGGTTTTTTTTCTTTACTGAGTGCAAAATTCCTTGGAACATGTAATGCAACTTGGAAGTCTTCTTTTTAATTAACATTGCTTGCATCATTTGACCTTCTTCTTATTGGTATTTGCCATGCTCTTTTTGTAACCTGGGCATTGAACAGAACCTTCAAGGTTTTCAGCCTTGAAGCATTTGCTTTTAACAAAAGCTTGTGTGATCGACATTGACAGCTATTTTCTAATTAATAAGAGAGTAAGTGTCCCTGCAGTAAAGATGAGGGAGGTCAGAGAAAGTGGCCTGTGTATTTAAGGTGTGATCAGAGATTGCAGTTTATTTTATACCTGAAAAGGCCTATAACCATTCATATTTTACAAAGAATTAATTGAGAAATTATCAAAAACAAAGATCTTTTTTTATTTTTAATTTTATTCCTGTAAGTATTTTAAACAACACTCTTCACTTGGTTATTCTTTGATCTCCAAACCGCTGGTAGCTCAGCTGTGCCTTTTAAAACAAGATATAAAAAGCAGTATATGGAACAATCATAAAATGCTAATGATAATATGGTATGGAGTTGGTAACAAATTATATAGAAAAGTAAGATTTCTTAGAAATCCTCACAAGCTTTGCAAAGATCAATGAGATTCTTTTGAGAGGATTTAGATTAGCTGGGCACGGCATTTGACCTTCTAATGAGATTACTTTATTGCAGTGTAGGTTTAATGGCATATGGCATATATGCAAGCTTCAGAGTGACATACTGTTTGAGGGCCTGTGTGAATTGTAAAAGATTTGCAAAATAAATAGGCTGTCTATTTCAAGTGAGCAATAAGACACTGATGGTTTCTCTTTTTTATCACCTGTAACAAATAAAAAACTGAATGTCTGCACAACAAACACATAAACAAGATCATTTTTAAAGTCTTTTTTTACTTTAGAGCCTAATTATATTATACAAACTTACATTTTTAATACTCAGCTTCCCGCTGTAAGTGTACATTATGTGTTTTGACACAATGACAAATTAAGCTTTTGCATTTGTGTTGGGATATGATTCAGTGTGTCCACTTTGGGGAGAGTACCTGCCTTTCATCCTTTGTTGCATGAGTAGGCCCAGCTGGAATCAAAAGGGAAAGAAAATGAAAGGGCCTGTATTTCATTGCTTTATAAATTTTGAAATAATTAAATGTCAGCTTCATATAGTCAGTTGTTAGAAGCTAACATGTTGGTATTAACTAAATTATAGCCCCCCCCCACCTTTTTTTACTATAAATACCCTACTTTTGAAATCAGTCCAGAGCTTTTCATACTCAATTAAATGAATACAGAAAAACAATTACTTTTGAAATTTTAGCCGCTAAGTGAAAAACGTATACATTAAAGAGAGTAATATAGTATCAGCTTTATAGCTTTTCTTATTAAATGGGCATATACAATTTTAAAATGCAATAACTGAGAGGTCTATTGAGCTTTGCGTTGTTTCAAAAGATTCTTGTAAAACACAGTAGTGAATCAATTTTTGCTGTCACAATAAGCTTCAGAAATTTCATTCATACAATTTTAGTATGCGTTGAAAGAATGTTAATTAATACAAGAATGTTTCTCATTACAAATCCAGTAAACTGTTATTGCTCATTTTCTAGTAACAAATCACATTAGACATAAAGTATTGTTCAAAACATGAGGGAAAGAATGAATAGTGTGTGGGCACAGTGTTAAATACACATACCCATTTTTAAACTGATTATCAGCAGATTTCACAATGGATGGGTGGATGGATATAAAAGTCCAATAATTTATAAAGTGGTGTTGCTGCCTTCCAGCTCCAGGGTCCTCCATTTAAGTCTTTGACAGTTCCCCCTTGTGTTTGAATTCATTTTCTCTGGGTGCTAAGGTTTAATTCCAAATATGTGCAGATTAGTTTGACAGTCATTTTTAAAGTGGT
The DNA here is from genome assembly GCA_026402145.1 of Polypterus bichir lapradei. Classification (NCBI taxonomy): domain Eukaryota; kingdom Metazoa; phylum Chordata; class Cladistia; order Polypteriformes; family Polypteridae; genus Polypterus; species Polypterus bichir. The sequence continues at coordinate 96,988,486 of JANRMT010062792.1, forward strand.
CTCGTAAGCAGTAGGGTGATCTGCTAAAGCCTGGTTACTTTCTGTTTGTATAATGTTTCCAGTTTTGGCTCTAGCCTACAGTGATTGGAATAAGTGGATTTACAAAGTGAAGAATAAATCAAATAATTTATATTTTCATAGTAGATAGGCATTTTGTTATTACTTTTATTTTTACAAATTAACTAAGACATTCACCTAGCTTTTAGCTATGTATTATTTTACTTATGTTAAGCCTTAATCAATTTTAGTTTCATAATTGTAAGAAAAATACAGATGGAATTAGTAAATTGCCATTTTGTTTAATTTTTGTACATATTTTTAATGTCTTACAGTGATTTTTGAATGACCCTTCACATCAGGTTTTCTGGACTAAGTTTGTAATGGTATGCTACTGTAGAAATAAAAATACAGTTTCTGAAGTTAAAAGATATTAGCAGTTACTGCTTAATGCTTGCATGTAGATGTTTTATTTTTGTTAAAATGTATAATTACAATACGTACATATGTAGTGTGCACAAGAACAGAAATAGACAGTATAACATCTACTTCAAACTATCTATTTCAGAAATTAAATTCATACACTGTTTATGAAGAAAAATATCATTAATAGTTATATAACAGCTTAGACATATTGTCATGATGAAAACAGTACATACTGTATGTGCAGTTATACAGGTTCAGTCTGTGGGTGGCTTGGCAAGGGAAAAGCTTTGTCAAGGGAAGAAGTAGCAGAGAAAGCTGTGAAACTGTCAATGACTTAATTGGATTCATTGTTGCGTTTCTTATGCGAAGAACTACTGTTTCATTTGAAATTAGATCTTGCTGTTAATATAGGCCCAGGCTCCCCACAAAATGTTAAAGAAAACTAAGTTATTAAATTTGAATATTGATATTTGTATAAGGTCACTTGGTTGCTGTTATCTGCGTGCTTTCACATTTTCTTATTATATGTTTCAAGATGCACCTATGTATGTATGTATCTGACTATCTGTCTGACATGCCGGAGTGGTATAAACATTACTACCATGGCGGCTCTATGATGCAGGTTCAGGTGGACTTACAGAAGCACAACTGTTTGGATGGTTCATAGGACATAACATACAAAGACTTAGGAGAAAATATATCCAGTAAAACTGATTTTCATTTCTAACTCAGTTATAGTCTATGTCAGATATGTTTGTGTGTTTCTTTTTTTTAAGGTTCTCCCCATACTCTTTGTCACTCTACTGCAGTTCAAACATATGCATATGAAGTTAATTGTCACTCCACAACATGACTGTGGATGTGTATGTGTGTGCTTGTGTTGCACTGCCATTTTGTCGACATATACCAAATACCAAAAATACCCATAATAATGAATAATAATAATAATTAATTTTATTTAGAGCCGCCTTTCAAGGCACTCAACAACACCTTACAAAAAAGTCAAAGAAGTATACCAAAACAAAAACTTTCTTAAATTAATAAATACTAAAATAAATTAAAAAAATTACAATGACATACAATAATATACAATTAAAATAACATTATATATATATATATATTTTTACACATGTGCGATTAGGAGGCAGTCAAAGAGCCTAAAGGTGAGTGAAACATCGCGAGATAGAGGGTTGTCACGTGGTACTTACCTGAATCTCTTTTGCTCAACAGAAAACTTGAAGAAAAATAATTCCTCCACATCCGGATTCCAAAATGGCCGCGACGACGTCACTTCCGGCCCACCATGATGACGTCACATCCGGCTCCATCAATTCACCTCACTTCCGTCCCATCATGATGACATTGTTTCCGGTTCCTGTTTACAACGTCACTTCTTGCCAACCATTTCCTGTCCCATAATCCTTTCATGTATAAAGTCACCATTTTGATTCAAGTAAACTGTTCATTGTTTGGTCTTTGATAAACTCTGAATCATTTTTTCTTTAATTGTCTGGAAGACAATATATGGGGACGGTCCCCAAAACTTTGTTTTGTTTTGTGCAGTATTCTTTTAAAAGGAATAATCATCACAATATATATATATATATGATCATAAAAGTACTAAACTGTACAATCAATGGACAAAATCAAGGGGAGTAGGCAAGTTTGAAAGGATAAGTTTTAAGTCTGGATTTGAAGATGGGAAGTGAATCAATGCTGCGAATATCTTGAGGAAGGGAGTTCCAAAGATGAGGAGCAACAAAGCTAAAGTATCTAGACCCCATGGTAGATAAACGAGCAAGGACATAGCCAAGCGATTTAAATAAGAAGATCTAAGAGTACAAGCAGATGTATAAATATGTAGCAGATCCAAAAGATATGACGGTGCCAGGCTATGAAGAACTTTGAATGTTAAAAGCAGAATCTTGTAATAAATACGGTATTTAACAGTGAAGTGCACGAAGAACTGGTGTAAAGTGTTCTATGGATGTGCTTTCAGTAATTATTCGAGCAGCAGAATTCTAGACCAGCTGAAGCTTATGCAGAAGTTTGTGAGGGAGGCCAGCCAATATAAAATTACAGTAATCGATACATGATGTTACCACAGCATGTACAAGAAAAGCAGTACTATTAAGTGTGAGGAATGGATGGAGACAATTTATGTTGCTAGGGTAACAATATGCAGACCAGGTGATATTGTTAATATGAGCTTTGAAAGACAGAGTGTTTTTGAGGGTGATACCCAAGCTCTTAACCTGAGGGGAAGGAAAAACCATAGAGCTATCAATTATCATGGAAAAACTGTCAAGCTTGTCAGGAGTAGATTTAGTGCCAATGAGGAGAACCTCAGTTTTATCATTATTAAGCTTGAGAAAATTAGAAGAAAATCTGTTTTTTATTTCAGAAAGGCAGTCTGGAAGGATGAGGGGAGGAAGGGCAGAAGTGGGCTTGGTAGCTACAAAGAGCTGGGTATCATCAGCATAGCAATAAAACTGACTACCAGATTTCCTAAAGATATTGCCAAGTGGTAGAAGACAGATAGTAAATAAAAGAGGGCCCAAAACAGAGCCTTGGGGAACACCACTAGTGACTGGGGTAGGCTGAGATCTAAAATGCTTGAGTTGGACAAATTGTGGACAACTGGAGAAATATGATGCAAACCCAGTGTAAGAAATATCACAAATTCCAATGGAGACTAATCTATCTAACAAAATACTGAAGAGTATAAGGGAGCAACCTGACCAGATACCCACACATCCTAAAGAATCTCCTGTCTATCCAGAGAAGTAGTGGTTCTAATACATCTTCCTAGATTGACAAGCTCCTCACTTACTCCTTTAGAATGAGCCCAGGACTCAATGAAAGAACCTAATTTTGTGAATTTAGACCCATAACTCATTCTTTAGTTCTTCACCCATACTGTGTGATCTTATTTTAGGACAGGAATATACAGTAGATTGCCCAGTAAAGTGAAAGGTTTGTCAGTGGCTTTAGCTCTCACTTTACCCACTTTCGTCACTTGTAAATCTCCCCCCACTACACATTTTTTGTCAATCACATGATTGCTTCTACACAGACATCTTTCAGCAAACAAGGCCTGAAGGTACTTGAATACCTCCATCTGTTGCAGTAAAGTAGTACTCTAGAGAGACGTTTAAGTTCCAACAAGATGATATTTTACAAGATAGGTGTTGGGCTGAATGGCAGGTTCTCATCAGACATCATGTTTTTATTTTATTTCAAACCATGGCACAACTGTCTATGAAGTGCTCCTGTACATGATGTAGGCCAAGGTGAAGAGAACAGCATAGTCTTCCACCCCGAGTCTGCTAAACAAAATGTTCTGAAGCCTTGATGTTCTGTTTGTGAAAATTATGTAAGAATAAGAGAGCCTTTGACCCACATTAAACTGTCTTGACTTAAAGACTTGTAAGCAAGCACATTTTTGTAAATACAGTGGAACCTCGGTTTACGAGTAACTTGGTTTACGAGTGTTTTGCAAGACGAGCAAAATTTTTTAATAAATTTTGACTTGATAAACGAGCGATGTCTTGCAATACGAGCAGTATGGATACACTTTGTCTGCTGAGTGTCATGTGATCACAACTGAGCTGATGGTTCTTCTCTCTCTCTCTCCTTATCTCTCTTGCTCACACAGCGCGTCTCTCTCTCTCTCTCCTTATCTCGCCTCTCTCTCTCTCTCCTTATCTCGCCTCTCTCTCTCTCCTTATCTCGCTAGCTCGCACTCGCCTCTCTCACTCTCCTGATCTCTCTTGCTCGCACAGCGCGTCTCTCTCTCTCTCTCCTTATCTCTCTTGCTCGCACAGCGCGTCTCTCTCTCTCTCTCTCTCTCCTTATCTCGCTCGCTCGCACTCGACTCTCTCTCTCTCCTTATCTCTCTTGCTCGTGCGCAGCGTGTCTCTCTCTCTCTCTTCTCTTGAGGGCAATTGTCTCCTATTCTCCCTCTGAGTCTGTGTACCTCACTCATATAGTCAACATCCGTACGAGCGTATACTGTTTACTACAGCATTGTGACTGTGTGTGTGTGTGTGCACGCGCACACGTGTGTGCTGTGAAGTGCGAGTCCCCATCTTGCGCCCCAAAACACGAAGCTGAGTCTCAGTACTTTAACAACACCAGCCGCCTTCAGCTTGAAACAGCAACAGCGCTGTCATTTATTGTAGCGGGATCTTTATAATGTTCCTTGTATCACCCATTGACAGTAGCCGCTTATAGCATGTCTGTGATCTTTTTAAATGCGCTTATACGGCGAACTGCTACAGCGCTGGGAGACTGCGATTGCTTTGGGACACTCTTCCGCGTGTCGTCCCGTTGGGTGGAATCCCACATGAGTTTAGAAACTCACTCACACCAGCCATGATTCTTTTTAAAGGTAAAGTGCAGGTTAATTTGTTTTTATGTATTTTTACTTTATATTTTGTATTAATCATTTTTATATGAATAGTTTTAGGTTGTGGAACGAATCATCTGAGTTTCCATTATTTCTTATGGTGAAATTCGCTTTGATTTACGAGTGCTTTGGATTGTGAGCACATTTCCGGAACGAATTATGCTCGCAAACCGAGGTTCCACTGTATTAGCAATGAATGATGAACAGCAGTTTCCAAACAGCATACGCTAGAAGTATATTCCTCAAGAGCCACAAGGCACACTGTCAAAGCATATCTAGAAGATATAGGCAATTTCCAAAGTCTTTATAACATACAAACAAAAATTGATTAAAAGCCAGGACAGAACCTGTATCACTGCTTCTGGCTCTAAAGTGTCTGTATTATAATACCTGAGTGTATGCTTTTCCAGACTGAGGAAGCAGTTGTCTCCATAGCTCACTTATCCCCCTTATATTTACCCAACCCTTGTCATCTAAACTCAAGGTGTTGCTGTTTTCCACATAATACTGAATAGTTTTGTTAAGCAAGACATCTCTACAGTAATCAGTGGCTCTTGTCTATCCATGCACTCTCCATCAGAGTGTATCAACCACCAAATGCACCTTAGCCACAAACACTGAACCAGTTGTTTTCTGCAATACTTCTTCCAAAGTGAGCACATGCACCAAGTTTTGGAGTTCCTTATGGCCCTCCTTCTACCTTATGGGTATGTCCTTAGATGACATAAGTGTTTAACTGCATCACCTAAAAACAAATTTAGTCTACTGTTTTTAAGTTATGTGAATGGTTTTTGAGACTGATGGGTTAGGTGTTTGTGTGCCTTAATACTCTTACAGCTCATCTGTGCTGCTCTTTGGCTTACGTCAGTCTAATTGTCTAACTGTTCTGTGGCATGACTGAAAGAAAGTTTGACCTCCATAATGTTTCTAATAAAACAAATTAAACCTTGCCTGGAAAAAGGATACTGGGAGTATCTATTAACTAAGTGTTGACTATAGCCGGTCTGGCCCAGCAAAAAGAAGCAGGATAACATAATTTTGTGTGGTCACCACCCTCAAGATGAAGAGTGGTACTTAAGCGCAAAGCTAATCAGGTTATAGATACTATATGTGTGAGATAGATCAAGATTTACTAGACTTTGACAATTCACAGTTTTCAGTACATTGGATATAAATTGCATCTCCTATCAACAGAAATATTGGGGGTTAAAGTTCTTTTGAAATTGAATAAGTAAGGGAGATACACAGCAAATTAAAAATAAGAAAGGAACGAGTGGAGACAAATGAAATCCTGTGGCATATCTAGGCCTCTTTAAAATGGCTTACCCATACATATGTAAAGGGATGCACCTTCCTCTTTTGCATCTTGAAAATATTACAATAAAGCATAATGCATCTCATAGTCTAACTTCCTGTTCTCTGTTGACTCTGGCCTCTTCCTCCTGGCGCATTTGCCTAAAACCCACATACCTCCTCACCCCCGAAAAACTTCACACTTAAAGCAACTCAGGCTCTAAGCCACTTCCTCTGGCCTCTTCCTCCTGGCGCATTTGCCTAAAACCCACATACCTCCTCACCCCCGAAAAACTTCACACTTAAAGCAACTCAGGCTCTAAGCCACTTCAAACTGACTGCCACAATCACTCCAGCAGCCCTGCTGAGGAACAGGAACACAATGCTTGATCTCAAATTAGCAGGTCATAGTGTTTTTTCATCCTTGGTCTAGCATAGCTCTTAAAATGTGGGCATTTAAAAACCGGGTCTTCAAGGAAGGTTACAAGCTGCAGTAAGAAAAAAATGTCCCCACTACCCTGATCAGGAAACATGCATTGTCACCTTTAGGCACGGAAGAATATTATTGGCCTCTTACCAGTTCTTCCCAGACTCCCTCTTAAAAGAAGCAATATATTACCTTTGTTGCCTAGTAGAACCATGGCTTCTGGAATCCTGGCAGCACTCCATGCCTTTAATCTTTTATTAGTGAGATAGTCAGGCAACTCAATGATGTAATGGCCCTCCTTTCACGTGCTGCTTCCTCCTGACCCATCTAGCCATATTTCTTGACATTAATCTTGGAACAGTTATGTAGTAGATGGGTATGGAAAACAAAAATGGATTACTGGATTAGACCAGGCATTGTGCCTCTTCAGATGCTATGAAAGCCATTATTTAGACTAGTCATTTCTTGCCTTTTGAAATTTGTCTTTTATTTTTGTAAATTTTGGGTACATCTGCCTGTTCTATGCTTGCATGCCCATGTTTTGTTCTCTTGGTTGTTTTGGGGCAATTTTTTAATTGCAAATATTAATAACAAAAATATATTTATTTTTACTTGCACTGTCAGGGCAACTGCAGCCAACTGTGACAGGACATCACTCTTTTCTCTGTCATTTAGACTCGGTTTCCAAAGCTCAAAGATTAATGCTGATGGCTTGCACTGAGCTGACAAGTAATTCACAGGACAAAAAGCAAATTCTGGGCAGCATTCCCTGTGATGTCAGCTCCTTTAAGGCTGACTTTCCTAAAGTGCTTCCCAGTTCGATGAGACTTCTTTCTTATTTTGGTGCCCTTGAAGGTTTTACTTTTGGGTATTTTTTACATTGATAGATTCATTGTTCTCAAGGACCGTATATGGTATGTCATCCTAAAAAGGCATTCGGAGGTGCTCTCTTTAGTGTGTGTGTGTGTGTTTGTGTGTGTGGTTCTTTACATTTTATGGAGGTCCCCACCATGGAACTGTTTAGGAGAATATTGTCAAAGAAATTCTTGGTTTGTCAGTGAGTAATCACAACACCATAATAATTCAGTTTTACAGTATAGTGTGTGGCGAGTGGCTGGGGCTGCTGCCCAGCTGGGATGCCCAGGAGGACCGAAGGAGGGCTTGCGCCTCCTCCAGACAACGAGGGGGCGACCGCCCTGGTTGCTTTGGGGACCCTGTAGGGGCCTGTGGTCACCGCCGGGGGCGCCCCAGTGCCTTTGGAACCTTGGACCTCAGCACTTCTGCCACACCCAGAAGTGCTGGGGGGAAGAGGACCGGGGACACCCGGAGTGCTTCTGGGTGCGCAGCCGGCACTTCCGCCACACAGGGGAGTGCCGGCGGAAGAGTGTCGGGAAGCACCTGGAGTACATCCGGGCGTGTATATAAGGGGCCGCCTCCCTCCATGCGATGGCTGGAGTTGGGTGGAAGAGGACAGAGCTCAGAGGAGAGGAGTGGAGGCAGACCAGAGACAAAGAAAGGCATTGTGAAAAGTCCAGGACTTGAGGGGTGATTGGTGCTGTGGCAATGGGGTGTGCGTGGTCACATTTGTAAATATTCTGTAAAATAAACGTGTGTTGGGTGATACAATGATGTCTGCCTGTCTGTGTCTGGGCTGTTCCCCACAAGTGTTATAGTTGAGCCTAAGGCTGTGGGTACATGGTTGGTAGAACAACTGAAAGAAGACTGGCTAGAGTTTAGTAGGCAAACATATCCATCACAATGAGGAGAATAATTCCTATCTGTTTTGAGCCATGATGTGTGCACCTGAGAATGTACACTTATGTTTTGTGTGGCTGTATGAAAAAAGCAAGACTGTGACTATAGTAAAGGTTAAATGACTTTATTGCAGTGACATGAAATAAATACTTGGTTACTCAGTCTTCCAAAGTTAATATGCATGTTGTTCTTGAAAGAGAAGGAATCAATGTATTTATTTCTGTCAGCTCTACAACTGGCCACACCTGATTTTGCTATTGCACACTGGTTCTTCTTACATTTTGCCCGAATCCATTAATTTACTGTAGCATTTAGCTTTTTTTTACAAGCATCCATCTTCAACAGTGGTGATGCAGGCGTTCTTCTAATAGTAATAAAAATAGAAGAAATCACTGTCTTTCTATACATTGTGAGAGTTGGTTATTCCATTTCAAGGTTTTTGAGAGAAGGAACAATGAGTATAACTTTAATTCACATGTTACCAGAACATTGCAGTTTGCAATTTCTCATTAGACACGTATTAAGTTAGTATAATGTTTTTGTTGTTACTGTATGTAACCAAAACATACAAGTTAAAGTTTCTTTTATTATTGAGGTAATTAACGAACACAAATACTTCTTATTCCGGAGAGCACTGCACTTCCACTCTTTGGACAAACCCTTCAAAGAATATTGATAGAATAATTATTAACCTGTAACTCTGAACCAGAACAGAATAATTATCAACCTGTAACTTTGATCCAACATAGCTGTCTGTTCACATAATTTAGAGGATAAATAACACCAGGGTAATGCATTTAAAGAGTGTCTTTATAAAGGCTATCAATTACAGTTTTGCTTGAACAACAAGAACTTGTGACGTTATGTGCAAAATGTAAATGGTGTGTTCATTGTGTTATTTAGTGTTTTAATACTAAAGGGAGAATTCCTAAAACTGAATACAGAGACATATTATTCATTCCCAGAGTAAGAAAGAAGTCTCAGTCATATAGTACTTTTAATAATGATCAATGCCACAAAATGGTTTGCAAAATAAATTGTCATTACAGTAATATACTGTGGAATAAACTGATAGAGCAATATGACATTCAGGAACTATATTTGAGAAATACGAAACAATTATCAGAAACAATTATAACACTTACAGTAGTATATAATAATACCAGTTATAGTACGAACAATGATATTTTTGGGTTTATAGCTTGGATCTAATTAATTAAATTTAAAGAGCCTTGTAGGTTAAACATCATGCAACAGTTTCACAGACCTCAAAGAGCTTTTGCTAAATGTAGTGTGCTAAGGCTGTGGAACAGGGAGAAGACCTGCTTCAGAAGATCCCACACGTTTGACAGGCTTATGTGCAAATAAGCAGCATGGGTAGGCACAAAAAACTGAACTGTCAGCATATCAATACTGCCTGTTACCTTGAGACTGTATTAGTGTTGTTCTAAAAGAGTTAGACTCTGTGCCTTAAGAATATTGAGGAAATAATGACAATAATTCAACTGAGTGTTAAAGTAAGCACTGTAAAATACTTGTGTGACTGAGATGAAGTGGTCTCATCAGGTAGCTTTTCAAGACGATGCAAGTTTAAGCTCTAAAGTTCAAGTATCAAAGTGGAATCTAGCATCTGCCATTACTAAAAATGGACAGCTCTAGCATGATCCAAGTTTGAAGAGGCAATGTTCAGGCTTGTTGGGTTTTGAAGGAGAGCCAAGTGAAATTTTGTTTCAATTTGTAAAGTATGTGGCACATTCAGCTATCACCCTGACTAGGAAACTAGAAAGAAATAAATATATTTTAATAAAAAATGAAGTGCAGTAAGAAAGAGTTGGGGAATCTTGAAGGCAAAACCTGTATATTTGATTGCAAAATCAAGGAAAGGAGGCAAAAGGTTCAAAGATCTTTTCAGACTGGGGTCAGAATGTTGACTGGGGGCAAAGATGGTGGCAGTGACCCTTAAGAGGAAGCCAGACAGGAAGGAGCATGGTCAGGAGACAACAACCTGGAAGTGGTGTCATGGGGACCGGTGGTTGTCTGATCTGTAGGAACAAAAGGAGCAGAAGCATTAGGCAACAGTACCAACCTTCAAGTCATGGTGGAGCTACAACTGGATGAGCCTGCAAGTTGTCTCCCAGTTGCATGTGTGTGACTATACATGTGTGATGGCTGGGAAGCCATAATGGAAGGATGGCCAGGTTGCAGACATCACCCAGCCAAGATGCCTTATAATTCCCATCCAGGATGGGATGCTGGAAGAAATGATGGACTTGTGAACATATCCCAAATTAACAGATGGCAATGTTCCTTGCAAGTAGTCCCAGTTTGAACACATGCAGGGATGCATGGGAATAGGATTCTGGAAGCGTGGTCCTGTAGGGGTCCTTGGGTGACAATAGAGGGCGCTGCTGAATGAAGACCTTCCTGGTTTCCGCATGACCCAGAAGTGTTTCCAACAAGCCATGATTTGCCACCAGATGTACTTCCAGCTCCACCTTGAAAGGATCCCAAAGCCATACATCATTGAGTCAGAGTTGGGAGGCAACGGGCAACACCAACTGGAGTAAAGAAGGACATAAAGAAGGCATTGGTTTGTGATTGTTTGTCTGTGTGTATTAATTGACCTCTGTTGATTAAAAATCTATTTTATTGAACCCAGAGTTGTATTGGGTCTTTTGTATCCTGGGTTTGGTATATATATATATATATATATATAGTGGGAGACAGCCCAGACACAGACAGGTAGACATGGTTTTAAATCATCCAACACACGTTTATTTACAATATACTACTTACAAAGTGCACACACAACCCACTTCACCCCAAAGTCCAGGCCTCTTTCCTCAATGCCTTTTCCTCAGGTCCGCCTCCATTCCTCTCCACTGAGCTCTGTCTTTCTCCACTCTCGACTCCAGCCATCCAATGGAGTTAGGCAGCCCCTTTTCTCCTCACTCGGACGAGCTCCAGGTGCCTCCCGATAACCTTCCGCTGGCCCTCCCAGGTGTGGCGGAAGTGCCGGCTGTGCACCCGGAAGCACTCCGGGTGTCCCTGGTCTTCTTCTCCCCAGCACTTCCGGGTTGGCCGAAGTGCTGAGGGCCAGGGCTCCTCAGGCATCCGGGCGCCCCCTGGCAGTGACCACGGGACCGTATAGGGTTGAGATTCTAAGCTCTGTTCCCGTGGTCCCCAAAGCCACCTCGTGGTCTGGAAGAGGTGTAAGCCCTCCTTTGGTTCTTCTGGGCATCTCAGCTGGGTGCCATCGGCAGCCGCTTGCCACTATATATATATATATATATATATATGCACATACACCTCACTGAATTGCACCTAAGAATAATTTTTAACTAATCTTGCCCCGAGATAATAACATTTGGGAGATAATACAAACTGCACAATTACCTTTGTCACTTCCTTTTCTTCATAGGAATATTAGTGATATTTTTATGAGATTTCTATGGAATTCTGCATTATCATAAGAAGCAGACCAATTATTCTTCAAAAACAATTGCTAGTTTTATCATTTGGAAGTTGATTGTATCTGAAGATACAAGGCTATATCTGAATTAGGAAAGAGAGCAGGCAGAAAAAAAAGCCACAGGACACACAGCTGACTGATAAAACTGGATAAAGTGAGCTGAAATTGGAGGGCATTACTTTTGAAGAGAAAGTTCACTTTTTTTGACATATAGACTCATTATAGTGACGTGCACAGCTGGCAAGGCAATACTGGGATTAAAGAAACATGAGTTGTTGTAATGTGTGTTTGGCTAGAGGAAGTGTTTACCTTAACAGACACTGTGCCTCATATATTTAAAAGTTGAAACCCAGGCTTTAGGGGCTGTCTTGCTCCAAAGAATGACATCCCTGAGTGACCTAGCATTAATGGGCATCTTTAGAGGAAGCTCCATCTCTCAAATCAAAGTTGCATTTATTCACAGAAGTAATTATTCCAGGGGCAGTAAGAGGTTAGGAATATTTGAGAATTTGGAGTTTTAAATAAGCATTTAGGAACCAAGATGCAGGAAGACGCTAGATAGTGAGAAGGAGCTCTGAGAAGAAGGCCAAAGGACTCTAGTGATTGCCCTGGAAAAAGCTTCAAGCTGAAACATAGAGCTACCCTGTGGGAAGAGGGCCTTAAGAATACACTCATGTGAAGAGTTAGGCAGGAGATCAAATGCTTATTACTGATTTCTTCTCTAACACAAGAAATTCAGTAACAACCCATTGTTTAAAACACATATCACATGCCATGCACATGCCAGGAAATGGATTGTTCCGTGCCACAAGAGCAAGGGTACATTTGAAATTTCCCACAGAAATGGTTTAAAATGTCTCCTTTTAATTTTAACTTATGAACAGAAAGCATTGCAAAATATTTTGAGCAACCCTTGTATGTACAGTATGAAGTGGAAGGGTGCCTGGTTAGAACCAGGAATGCAGGTTAACCAGGCACTACAGGAAATACACCATTAGAGGATGAGATACAATTTAGTAGAAGTCTCCCCTTAACCATTAGATTTCAGCAGGTGGAATTAAGGAAGAACAGACTATCCGAGGGTTGCCTGCCCCTTTAAATGAGAACTGTAGAACAGTACCTGTATTTATCAAGCGTCTCAGAATTATTTCTATGAATTGCACTAAAAGTCGGACTAGGATAAAAATTTGTCCTACACCAGTGTATTACAAGAGATGTAGTTATGACATCTTGCTTTTACGGCACCCTGAGCTGCAAAATAGCACTCATAAATGTGTTTTTTGATTTCCTTGGAAATCGTGATTACATTTTGTAGTTTTCTGATACTTACGCTAAAGATTCATCATGAAGATAATAATAATATTAATAATATTCAAATTAAATCCTCTCTTGAAGTTTTCTAGAGTCATTCTGAACCATGCCACTTCACAACACCATCAAGAATCTATATATATTATATCACTAAGGGCGCGCAAGACACTGAGCGCAAGTAAGAAAGTGAGGGCATGCATGACAGTGAGCACAAGTAAGACAAAGCCCCATCCGCCAACTCTAAGACCATGGGATACGCTCGACAGAGCCCCACCCACCAACTCTAACCCTCCTACCGCGTCATGGGATACATACGACAGAGCCACACACGCCAACTGTAACCGTCCTCCTGAGTCCAGCATCGCTCTCGAGGCACACAACAACTCACCAAACACAGCCTCAGTCGCTTTCGTCTGTGCAAAAGTCCACATGCATCTCTAAGCCACGTTGACTTTACACCACATGCAAGACAGAGAGCCATGCCTGCCAACTCACAGAGCCCCGCCCACCAACTCTAAGACCATGGGATACGCACGCATTTAGTGTATAAATGGATATAAATAATTGCATGTAAACGATTTGCCAAAATCTGTTGTATGTAAACGATACTGTTTAAAACGCTATTCTTTTTTCATCAGAAAACCCGGTTTCCACGTCTACCTGTATTAGTTTAAATGGCACTTTTACCACTCGCAATAGAGCGGACACACTGACTTATCGTGTCGACTGGGCAACACAGTGAATGCGGCGTCTATCTATATATGTCTTTGTTTTCCGTAGCCTGCTACAGGAAGGTACACTCTCGACCATTGGCATTGGTTTCGCTCCTTGCTATTTTCATTATACTGAGAAGGTGGTTTCCTAAGCCTTTGCTTTCCTAAGCCTGAATTCCTTTCTCACTGTTTTCTGTTCCTATTCTTACACCGCCATATGCTACAGCGGGCTTCGGCTAGTAATATTATAATAAGCACCAAGATGGAAAGACCAAGACATACTGAATGAGAGGGAATGTTTATCTAAAAATGAAAGATTCACAGGACATACTTTCAGAAGAATCGCCTTTCCTGCTGTTCAGGCCATGGGAAACAGTTTGTAAAAATAACAATCACTGAACCTTGCCACTGCTCTTTTTGCATAGTTTCTGAAGTTGTAGTTATTCTTCTGGAAAGCTCAGCATACCTGTGTGACATTGTGCTGATAATTATCCATCCATCCTCACCTATCTATAGAGTAATATGGTGGCTACTACAGTACAGTTTGCATCCATGTCCACCAGTGTGATGATACTATCATATCTCTTTCAATTTACATATGTGTCCTCACCAATGCTTGGGCCAATGAGCTTTATGTGCATTCAGTTAATCACATCAACAAAAAAAAAACTGATTTGAATGTAGTTCCTGGAGAGAGCTCTTGCTGGGCATCCTGAGGGCTTCCAAAGCACCATTGCAAGCCCAGAACTGATTAAAGGACTCATCCATCCATCCATTCATTATCCACCCCGCTATATCCTAACTACAGGGTCACGGGGGTCTGCAGGAGCCAGTCCCAGCCAGGGTACATCTTTTAAGCCTTCAACTCCAATTAGAACATTAGAAAAATGTTGATGAAAAAGGGCCATTATGCACAACGAACCTCACCAATCCAATCTGCCTAATTTTTTTGAAATAACATTGGGTTTTGAAAGTCCCTAAAGCTTTATCCTCCCTCTACACTACTTTGCAATTTACCCCATGTATCCATTGTTCTTTGTGTGAAGGAAAGCTTTCTAACATTTTTTGTAAAATCTGCCCTTAACAGGTGTGTCATGGTTGTTGTTGAAGAGCTTTATTTAAAGCAACAACTGCGATCCTCTGTACTAATTCCCTTAATAAATTGTAAAAAATTCAATCATGTCACCTCTTAAACTTTGCTTGCTTTAACTGAAAAGTTTCAGCTCTTTCAGTCTTTCCTCAAATCAATCATCTTAGTTACTGTTTTCCTGACTTCTTCTAATGAAAGATAGTTCTTTTTTGTATCCAGGAGACTAAAATTGTATACAGTACTCCAGGGAGCCTCATTGTTGCGCTATATAACTTATGCATAACCTCCCTTGCTTCTGTACACAGTATGGATGTAGACAGTGATGATTCCATTAAGACTACCAGATCTCATAAATTGTTCAAGTTTCATACCTACCATCATATATTCATCTATTGTTTTTTTCTTCCTATGTTTAATGTTTGTATTTCCATTGAGTTTCATCTACTGCCAATCTTTCAAGCCTGTGTTCTATCTAGATCCATCCATCTACAATGATTTGGCTGATTCTAGATTATAAGGTATGTCATTCCAACCAGTTTAGTATCATCTGCAAATTTAACCAGCTTATTTTTTATATACTTATTCAGATTATTTATGTATATTAAAAAAGCAGTTGCAAGGTGCTTATCCCTGATAGACAGTTGTTAACATAACTTAATCACATTGTGATCCTCTGTTCCTGCTATTTAAGTCAGTTTTGCACCCATCTGCACACTACTTCCCTGAATTCTGGCTTCTTTTATTTTGATGCCTAGCTTCTCATTATGTACCTTATCAAAAGCTTTCTGAAAATCCAGATAAATACTATCATATGCACCACCCTGAACATATACTTTTATTGCTTCCTCATACAATTCCAGCATGTTAGTGAAACATGACCTCCTCCATCTGAACCCATGTTGAATGTTCAATAAAACTAATGTTCTTGTCATGTCATCCTTCATCTTTACTTTAATAATTGCTTCCATCAATTTACCTGTGTTGCATGTTCAGTTTGATGATCTGTTGTTATTTGGATCAGTCTAATCACCTTTCTTATATAATGGGATAATATAAGGTGATAAATAAAGAACAATTTCCATTGTTGTTTAACAAGATTTGTTATATAATATTGGGGAATATAAATGCATTAGCAGGTCATAAACAATGATGCTTATGTAATCTATTTATGCTGCATCTGACCTGATGAGACTTTCCCATCCCCACATTACATAATAAATGTTTTTATTCAACAATCTCATTGTTTTCAACATTAGAAAGTTAATATTTTTAAATCAGCTTAGTGCTTGGTAAACAGCTGCATACATTTTAATAAAAGTATCTTACTGCCCTGCCTCTAGCAATCTATTAATATTTTACTTTTAAATTGCAGTCCCTTTGTCTGTCTGCTTAGAAAGAATAAAAAAGGCTAAGAGATGGCCAACAGATATCAGTATGCTTTTGTCTAAGTTTTACTGTTGCAGCCACTGTCACTTTTAACTCTTCTTTCAATGTGTTAATTGTGGGATCATTTTCTGAAGGTGTGGATTTTGGAGTCCTCAAGAGGCACCAGTTCATCAGGGAGGAGATTTGGTCTGTGAACAGAGGGGTCAACAAGGAATGCAGCCACTTGCTTATTGGTCTTCTCAGGACAGAGAAAACAAAAGAAAGGTTATAAGTCAGGATCAAGTAGGTCACTAAAGGGGCTGTGAATAGTCTTGAAATTAATTTGACTGAGTTAATTTTCCAATATTTAAATACAGTACAGGCCAAAAGTTTGGACACACCTCCTCATTCAATGTGTTTTCTTTATTTTCATGACTGAAGGCATCAAAACTATGAATGAACACATGTGGAGTTATGTACTTAACAAAAAAAGGTGAAATAACTGAAAACATGTTTTATATTCTAGTTTCTTCAAAATAGCCACCCTTTGCTCTGATTACTGCTTTGCACACTCTTGGCATTCTCTCGATGAGCTTCAACAGGTAGTCACCTGAAATGGTTTTCACTTCACAGGTGTGCCTTATCAGGGTTATTTAGTGGAATTTCTTGCTTTATCAATGGGGTTGGGACCAGCAGTTGTGTTGTGCAGAAGTCAGGTTAGTTGGACGATCATTTATTTTTCAACAGGACAATGACCCCAAACACACCTCCAGGCTGTGTAAGGGCTATTTGACCAAGAAGGAGAGTGATGGAGTGCTGTAAATGGTCATGAAAATAAAGAAAACACATTGAATGAGGAGGTGTGTCCAAACTTTTGGCCTGTACTGTATATTAATAAAATTACTATAGAGAATTCTTAAAAGAATGTCAATTCTATATGCACCCACTCCTCCTTTTGGTTTAATATTTGACAGGAAAACTTTTTGCCAAACTTAAAGCTGTGAGTCTTTTAGAACAATAGCTTTACACAGGAGGACTATACAGCTTATGTTCATTCTTCTTGACAAAACCATACAGGCTTGGTCTGGGTTCATGGGAACTGTTAGTAAACCATAATTTTTCATATTTAATTTGTAAGCTGGATATATAAGTGGAAGTGCTTGATATAAGAATTTAATGAATTGTATTTTAATCCTCTGTTACATATTCTCAATTGCATTTTATTCAATCTTTGATGGCTACACACTAACTTTTCTGTGACTATGGTTTTTGTCAATGGCCTACAATTGATCTACTCAGATTATAAGTTACAATATTTTCTCAGGTTTTTATAATGGATCTTATTGTATTTCCAGAAACTTCAATTAGTGGTCTGCATTGTACTTTCTTTTATCTCACTCTTGGCCACTGCTCCCCATTCAGCTTCTGTCCATTCCCACTGCCTCTCCGAAAGGAACATTAATTGGACACACGGCCTAAGTGGATTCCTAAATCAGCAAAAATTCCATGAGGGGATGTAATACTTGAGCCAATAACACTGGCCTACATCAAAACATTCTAGATGTTCTTTAAAGATCTGAGGGTGCTGAATCCAATTATAGCAATGGAATTGCTCTATTACATCCACTTTTTGAGAGATAAAAGTTTAAAATAAAAAATGCTAAATTAGAGAAATAAAACACAATGCATTTTTTAAAATGAATTGTTTAGACTTGAAAAAATGGTAACTTATATGTATAATTGTTTCAAATATAATTATTATTTTCAAAAGGTAGTCACTTAGTGTAAGTGTTTGTCTCTTGTAATCCTATAATGATGTTTCATGGTGGAATGACTAACAGATTTCTGCTAACATAAACTCACTCCACCTACCACTATCATGTATCTCTATTTGAGTGATGTCCTAGTGAAACCTATCCCCATGTTCATCAGACACCATTGCCATGTTCACAGGGAAAAAATCCAAATGAGAGTGTAGGAAATGGATCTTTAAAGACAAGTTGCACCCATGTTCTAGGTAGGAAGAGTGAAGCTTTGCAACAAGTTTCTTGTAGTTTTCTGCTTTTGCATTGCCAAGAAAATTGTGGCACATGCCACTTTTTTTCAATAAAGGAACTATATATATTCTTTTGTCATTTGCTTACCTATCACCAGGTCAACAAAATGGATGGATCAACCTAACTTCTTTCTTCTGGACAATAAAAAGGTAACTTTTTGACATCCTTAATATATATTTCTTGCCATTTTGAAGGAATAACAATAGAAAAAATGCTGATTAAGAGCAAAAATGTGTAACATATACCTGATTTTGAGGTGTTTCTAATACAACTAATGTTAAAAAAGTGGAAGACTATTGTTATTTTTCAGCTCAAAATAATTATAATAATAATAATACATTTTATTTATATAGCACCTTTCCCATGCTCAAGGTGCTTCACAGAGTCTCATAAAGAAACAGCAGGTATATGAAACATTGCATGCAGATGTTTCCTGAATAGAACATTAAAACAGATAGATACAGGATATACAAAGGCATTAAAGAGAATAAAAGACAATAAACCAGAGTAAAATACTAAATTCAATACTAAAAGATAGCCAAGCACATAACATTTTTGTGATGTAACACGCACACACATACAGAAATTATACTGAGCGCCTGGATGGAGAGGAAGACTGAAAGAGGAAGCAGAATGCTAGGTCAAATTAAAAGCCTTCCTGAAAAGTTGAATTTAAGTTGTTTTTTAAAAGAATGAATTGAGTCAGCTAGCCTAATTCATTTCAAGAGGTCATTGCAAAGTCTGGGTGCTATACAGCTAAAGGCCTTGTCACCCATAGAGTGCAGGTTAGTGTGAGGCACAACAAAATTTCCAGAATTAGAGGACCTTTATGGGCGAAAAGGAGCATAGTGATGAAGAAGGTCACTGATGTAGTCTGGTGCAAGGCTATTTAAAGCTTTGTAGATTAATAATATAATTTTATATTCAACTCTGTATGACACAGGGAGCCAGTGGAGGCGAAGCAGGATAGGTGTTATGTGCTCGCTGTTGCTGGTTTGTGTAAGAACTCTGGCAGCAGAGATTTGAAGAAACTGGAGCTGTGATATAAGATTTGAAGCACCACATGCCAGTAGGGAGTTACAGTAATCAATGTGGAACGTGATAAAAGCATGGACAAATTGCTCAGCATTAGAAAAGGAGAGGAATGAGCGAACACAGGATATGTTATGGAGGTGAAAGTAGGAAAGCTTCTTAATGTGGTTTAGGTGGATGGAATAAGAAAGGGAGGAATCAAAAATAACACCAAAATTCCTTGTATTAGAAGAAGGACTAATGAGATCACCATCAAGAGTGACTGAGAAGGAGCTCATTTTCTTAAATTGCACTTTAGTACCAATTTGCAGGAGTTCAGTTTTGTGACAGTTCTGCTCCATCCAGTCTTTAATTTCACTGAGGCAAGTTGTGAGCTGAGAAAGCCCTGTTGAAGTTTCAGTTTTAACATTGAAATAGAGTTGAGTATTATCTGCATAAAAATGATAAACCAGTCAATAGCTATGAATAACATGGCCAAGGGGAAGCATATAGATACAGAAGAGCAGAGGGCTGAGGACAAAGCCCTGAGGAACCCCTGGTGTGACAGGCACTGACCTGGATCTGCTGTGGCCAAGACTAACAAACTCTTGCCTATCAGTCACTGGAGGGCAGTGCCAGAGATAACCAGCATGTTCTCCTTTGCGGACTGTGGGATGTCATGTCTGACAAGTCAAATGCTGCTCTAAGATTTCATAAAATTAATATGCTGGTTTGTCCAGAGTCTGCAGCCATAAGCAAATCATTGGTTACCTGAAGCAGAGTACTTCACAGCTGTGCTGTGCCCTAAACCCAGACTGAAAGGATGTTAAGTAATTGGAGAGTTGGGAGGCTACAACAAGCTCAAGAACTTTTGACAGAAAAGGTAGGTGAGAAATAGGCCAAAAATTGTTGAGACTGTCAGCAACAAGACCAGACTTTAACATTATGGATATATAATTGATTCAAAAGTGGTTGGTGCAAAGCCAGTGTCAAGGAATGTATTTAGTATTGTTGTAACAGTGGGGATTATGGCATGAAGGCAGGATTTAAGAAGTGTGGTGGGGATGGGGTCCAGTACACAAGTAGTCAGCCTCATCTTACAAAGCAGGACATTAACAAATGCAGATGTGACTGGTGAGAATTTAGAAAAAGAGCTGGATGGAGAGGGAAGACAGGTAAATATATAAATGGATGATTGATTTATGTTAGTTGAATTATTTGGATCTTTAATTTTATTGCAGAAAAAGTGGAAGAATTTTTCACAGACTTCAGTAGAGGAGGTAATTGCGCCAGATGCAGGTTGAAGTAGTTTAGTAACTACAGCGAACAAAACCCTTGGATTATCATGGCCACTTTCTGCTATGCTGCCATAATGTGCTTTCTTGGCTGCAGTTAGTGCATCCCTCTAAGTTCTTTGATGATCAAAGAAAGCCTGGACATGCACAGAGAGGCCAACCTTACGTGACATTCTCTCAAGGCGTTGACCAGCTGCTTTCATAGACTGTTACTTTGAATTGTACCATGGAGCAAAAGTATTGTGAAAAGTACTGCTTTATAATCAGAGAGTCCCAAACCTCTAGTATAAGTATTGCCGACAGATAAGCCAGACGTGCAGCTCAAGTTCAATATGAGACCACCAGAGTGAGTAAGAAAATTAACACATTGCACCAAGTCAAAGCAGTTCAGTAAGGATGGGAATTCATTTCTCAGCTTACGCCAGACGTGCAGCTCAAGCTCAATATGAGACCACCAGAGTGAGTAAGAAAATTAACACATTGCACCAAGTCAAAGCAGTCCAGTAAGGATGGGAATTCATTTCTCAGCTTACATGTAGTAATGTTAATATGGATGTTGAAATCGTCAAGAAGAAATACTCCCTGCAAAAGGGAACTTAATTGGTTAATAATTCAGTCAGATCAGATAAAAAAAGACGCATTGCATTTTGGAAGACGATAGAGAACAATGAGTAAGATAGGACCTGATTTCATTATTTGCTTAAGCCAGAGCCAGACACTCAAAAGACAATGAGCAGTCAATTGAGATTCTTTTGATGCTTAGTTCAGTTCTAACAATTACTGTGAATCCTCCTCCTTGTTTTGAGCTGCGAGGCTTAGCGAGGTAAATATATCTGGAAGGTGTCGCCTCCGTGAGAGATGTAAAGTCGTTTGGTTTTTGCCAGGTTTCTGTTAGGCAAAGCATGTCAAGCTAGGCGTTTGTTATGAATAGCACCTACACTTTGCCATTAAAAGATCTTGAGTTAAACAACGTAATATTAGCTGACGAGGATTTATTGTAGACAGACCCATGATCACAGTTTATTTTAACAAATTGCACATTTGGCACACTGACACTCCTATTTCCAGGGCCATGAATAAGATTGATTATTTCTGAACAAATACTGCTATTAAGCTTTTCATTCGCAGCCCGGCGGTGGTGGTGGTCGCCTGACTCGTAATGTAAATAGTTCAGGTGCCGCACAATACCAGTGTCTTTTCGGACATTCCATTCTGACCATTGACTCTGGACAAACTGTTTAATATAAAGGAATTTGTCATGGAATAATATTCTAAACATTATAAATACTTATGTGATTAAACAAATGTATGTTATTTTTAAAAAAATCTTTTTTTTTAAATGCAGTTTTTCACTGATTCTGATAGCTCATGAAACCATTTGTGGTGGAGAAATGCCAAACTCAGAAATTGATTCAGTACATTTAAATCTATAAAAAAAGCAGATTTTTTTTGTGTGGCTGTGGAAGGATTTTAGTGCAGACCATTGTAATAACTATTGTGTATCTACCTTTAGAAGCTACTATGTGTATGCACAGCAATGCCTAAAAACTCAGTTAAAAAAATGAGATGACACCATGTCACAAACACATGCACACTATTTTTTCTTCTTTTTTGTCTGAAACTTTTATATTCAAGCAGTACTGATTAGAATACTGATAGATTATTTATTTACTTATTAAAAACAATTTCATCAGAGGTTCATCTATGCTCTGACTGCCTACTTCCAGTCACTTAAATAAAGTTTAACCACCCGTGTCAGTTCACAACTCTTTAATTTAGTCCTTGGGTCAGGAATTCAGACCTCTGCTTTCAATGCCATTGTAATTGTCTTATATTCCTCTGTTGATTGGTACATTTTACTGTAATAACCTGATCTCAAATTTGTTTTAAATGTTGCATTGTCTTCATAATCTAGTTTTCATTGGGAACTATACTAAAAGAATGAGAGTGCTGTGACAAATTCTCAGGTAAAATGCAAGTATAGATTATATTAAATATAGAATTAGTACTTATAAAGATCAATGTTTGTTAAAATGCACAGAAAAAAAGGAGAAACTAATTAACATAAACAGAAATCAACAATATTTGTCCATTAGTTAATTGCTCAACTTTGGGCAATTGACAACGGAGGAAAATTGTAAGAGAGTAAGTAAAGACCAAGTTAGATAGTGACAGTCCTAGAGACTTGTGCCAACTGGCCGCCTATTCATTTTTGGATTTTTTATAGTGGAGTCTGTGCTGGGCCGTACAATCTGATGAAAGACTCTTTCCATTCGATGATTCCAATGCTCCATTATCGGAGATGACTTTTCCATAGGCAGAAGAGCAGCTTAGCAGTACAGCAGTGGCACATCAAGATATAGAGAAAAGAAATAGAATACAGGATGGTAATTTAAAAATATTCTATTACTTATTATTATGTTTGCCTAACAAACAAAAATTTAGCATGCATAGTGTAACAATAGCGCTATATAGCGCCCGACCAGGCACAGACTCACACAGAGGCATGTATCAAAACAACACAAAAGTTTATTTTTCTTCATCTTTGGGGCACGTCTTCCCCATGAACCCCACATGCACAACACAGTCCCAAATAAAGCACAGTACACTAAATCACCACAAGTCAACACAAACACGCCCTTCTGGCACCACCACTCCTCCCTTGAAGCTTCGTCCTCTCCTCCCGACTCTGGCCTTTGAGTGGTGGTGGCTGGCCCCTTTTATAGCTCACCTGGAAGTGTTCCAGGTGCTTGGCCACCTGGTTCCAATTGCACTTCCAGGTGGGGCTGAAGATTTGTCCAGCAGGACTCCGGAACCCATGCAGCTCCCCCTGGCATTCACCCCCAATCCAAACAGGGCTGTGGGTGACTCCATCTCCCATGGAGCCCTGCAGGAAACTGAAGCACCATTGTCAGCCAGGGAGGCTGCCACCAAGTGTCCCGGAGGAGGTATTGAGTAGTCCATGGTTGCTCCCCCAGAACATGTGTAGAAGGGGCGTCCCTCGGCCGCCTGCCACAATAGTTAATCAACAACTCTAATCAGGGTATGCTAAAATAAAGTAGTGAATTTTCAGCATGGATATAAAAGTTGAAACTGAAGAGACATCTCTTATATTAGCAGGCAGATCACTCCACAGCTTCTGGGCCCTGTAATAAGAACCTGACTTCTCGCTGTTATTTTATTAATCTTAAGTAGGCCAGCATCTTGAGATCTTTGTAAGTAATGAAAAGTTCAGATAAGTAAGCAGGGCCTTGGTCATTTAAGTCTTTATAAGTTAAAGTGAAGATTTGAAATCAGCCCTAAACTTAACTGGGAGCCAGTATAAGGACTTGAGAACTGAATACACAATTCTTTGTTTTATAATAGGAAAGCCAGCATAAACAGCATGGAAACTGTACACAGACAGTGATCGAGCTGGAATCTAAACCCAGTCTCCTGGGACCTCATGCATAATGCCATGTTTAGAATTCACACTATAACATGACTTATTGTAAGTACAAAAGCGGAAATGTGCGGAAAAAAATCCAGATGCATAAATCTGTGCGAACGCCAACTTCTAGGTTCTTCCGCTCCATAAATCCCGGTCAGCGTGAAAAGTAACGCACGTGCACGCGCCTGCTATCCCGCCCCAACTCCTCCTACAATTACACCTCTTTGAATATGCAAATCAATATAAATAGCCCTTAAGCTCAGTCTTCTGCGAAAAGGCAATGGCAAAAGCAAGAGGCTTAAACAGTGGTATAAACAACAAAAGGAAGTGACATAGCATGTTGGAGAAGCTCGAAAGCTCAAGTTCACAAAGTCGCACAGTGCCTGAAATAAAAAAGAAGTTGTCACATATCAAAGTCGCCGTGAAAAGGCGAGTCGTAGCCCACCGTCTGAGTGTCATATTAAAGCTTATTAGGGTACAGAGAAAAAAAAAAGGCACACAGTGGCATGAAAGCATGAAATGTCAACTTTAATCTTCAAATTTCCACTTTAATCACGTAGTTTATTTTGTCATTAAAGTAGAACATCATAAGCTTCATCTTAAAATCGTTTAATTTACTAGTTTCTCAAATTCCATCGTAACTAAAGTAGCACGTTAAATGCTTTGTTTTGTATTTGATCTTCTATGTGCTCTATGTGTGTGAATCACTACGTGCTTCCGGGCTTTCTCTTCCTCCAAGAGGACACAGAATCCATTACATTTATGATATTACAGCTCTCTGAATAATAATCGGAAGGTTGCCAGTTCAAATCCCGTAAACGGCAAAAGGGATTCTGCTCTGTTGGGCCCTTGAGCAAGGCCCTTAACCTGCAATTGCTGAGTGCTTTGAGTAGTGAGAAAAGCACTATATAAGTGCAAAAAATTATTATTATTATGATGATAGGAGTTAAAGCATGTTATTAAACATGGGAACACGGTGGCACAGTGATTGTTCATATCTCACGCAAGATGCTTGCTGCGTCATGCGCAACCTTTGATAAAATACTTTATTGTAGCAGTACTGTCTCTTTCAAACATACTAACCTCCAATTCCTGTCCTTACTTTTCTTTCTCCAAATACCCAATCACCATACAATCAGCTCTGTAATAGACTTTAAGCCATCTGTAAGCTTAGAACACCGATTCTTCAAAACTTCTAAGGAACATTGAAATATCTTCGTAGTACATGTTTAATTATTCTATCCATCTATCCTTCCAGTGTCGCGTCAGCACCAGCAGAAATACAGCGCGAGGCAGGAACAATTCGTGAACGGAGCGGCAACGGCTCGCTAGCACGGTGGCACCGTGTCCTCACATGTTTAATTATTAACAATACAGATTATTTAAATGAAGTTAAATTTTTATCTGTATAATATAATAAACATATTTTGCTGCATTTCATCTTAAAAATGATATAGTCATCATATGTAAATACGCGCTTTATAAAGTGGCTCAGGTTGTGCAATATTATAACTGTATCGCATGTTTACAGTGAGGTGATTGTACTTATAAGTACAAACTGTTCTACAAGGAGCACTTGATGGACTGATATCTTTCCGATCAGCTGCTGTACAGCTGTGATTCACACTCAGATACAGTGATATAAATACTCAGAGTGGTGCAGTGAGAGTAATATGGAAAAAGATGATCCAATGTGGCAACCCCTAATGGGAGCAGCTGAAAGAAGAAGAAAAAGGTGCAGTGAGAGTAACAAAGCTAAAGCAGTTATGGTATTTGGAATAGTTTGACCATTCTGTGGACCATGATATTGTTACAGGTTAATTACAATCAGATGCATTAAACAATATGCGGTTAATTTCAGTGTATTTATAAAGCCGCGCCAGGGATGTGGATCTAAAAAAGAAAGGGTAACCACACAGGAACAGTAGCACTGCTTTGATGCTGGGTGCCGCCAGTCTGCAAAACTGAGTGCAGAACTTGTGTACGACAGGGTATGAGCTACCGTGGAAATGTGCATGGCTTTACGCCAAGTGTAGGTTTTATACATCGTGATTTGAATGAGGAAACGTTCTTACGCAACATTTTTGGCGTACGTACCTTTTATACATGAGGCCCCAGGTGTTTTGTGGAAGCAGTGCTAACAACTTCATTTCCCCTTAATTAACTGAAATAATTAGTTGCTTTCTAAAGGCAATTAGCCAAAATGTTTGCAGAGAATTTCTGAATCAATATAAAATTATTTTTGACATACAACCTTGTCATTTAGTAATACCAAATCCCAAATAGCCTTCATAATTCCTTTATTGATATTCCAGCTTCTTTACTGAGCCACAGCTTTAATGAAAGACAGCATGTAATGGCTCCATTAACTTGGAAGGATTTAGCATGGATTCAAAACTATTTTTGTTGCATTGAAAACAATTATTTTAAGCCTTTGCATGTTAAATTTTAAGCAAGGTTCCAATCGATTGATAATTATGTAGCCACATTATATTAGCAGCATATGCGAGGTAACAGAAACTCCTATTTTAGCTTTTAAGAAAGGCTTACTAGCTGAAATAAGGGGTGAGATGGCCAATCATATTTCTGGTTCTTTAGAAGAGGTATCTAGACCTCAAGATTGATACACAAATTAGACAACAAAAATGACAGAAAAGCACACCAAAATGTTATGAAATTAAACCATGTTTAAGAAGGGTCAGAGAAACCTATGTGAAAAAGGTAAAATTAGTACAAGTTCACATGAATATTGAAGAAGACTTAGGGAAGTTTTGTGATTTTATTGTGTGGGGTCTTGTCATCTATTCGCTTTTTTATGAAAGCTATGAATAAGCTCACATGAATTTAGGGTGATTCACGTAAGCAGTTTTTGTAATAAATGTTAACAAAGCAGCCTAAAAAATCACCATAAGTTTAGAAAAAATATTTTGAATCAGAAGGTGTGGAAAATAATTTCACTAGCTCCCCTTTAATAAAACAGTACTAATTGAAAACTACTAAGACAGCAACACCTTTTAGAATTAAAACAAAAAAAATCAAAATGGTTCTATTGGAACTGGGAACCTCAGAATCATAACCACTCCTCATGTGATGACTATGAGAGTGCAAAACATTTCATTTTGTAGTCATTAAGTCTTTAATTGCATACCTTACTTTAGATTTTCCATGTAGAAAACAACACAAACTGATATTTAATGGAAAATTTCGCCAACTTAATAGTAATGTAGTAATGACTATTAAAAATGACCTGAGCAGAAAGTAAGGTAAATAACACTGAAGTCTAATGGGCTGCAACTACGTTAGTGTCATACCCACTAGCGTGCTCATTTTTTAAATAATGGCTTAACCAGAAAACCTGGAAATAAAAAATGAATAAAGTTAAAAACTAGTTAAAAACATAACATATTCCTATATAAATGTTAGCTACATTCCAATAAAAAATAGCAATCCCAGTTTTGTAATTTCTGGATTGACAACAGAACATTAAAATTGGTAAATTACAACTTACTTAATTAATGTAGGAGTCCATTTAGAAGCAGAAGTTGGTTGGGACAGTAGAACCACAGGACTGATTTTAAGATTCATGCAAATTATATTCACTATCCATGATAGAATACAAAGCTGTGGGGAATACACACAGGAAAATTTAACCACTGGCTTTATTAGTCCATCTAATAGCCCAAGAAGAAATGAATTCTTTTTTATAGAAATGAATAATAGCCCCACTAATTTATCAACATAATAGTTAAAAATAATTATCCCTTTACACTAATAACATTATTACTAGAACAGTTTAATTATTTTACAATAGTTAATCAGTTTTATTTGTGCAGTGTCCATCACTGAATCAGAATCAGGTTATTATGAATTTACTGGATGTGAACTTTTATTGGTATGTTGACCGAGAAAGAGGAGAGTTGGCTTGTCCTTGGGGATAAGGGAGGAAAACCAGAGTGCTGGAAAGGTAATCCATGTAGACAGAGGGAGAAAATGTAAATTCCACACTGACAACAACAATGCATGGAATTGAACCCAGAACCTTGGATCCATCAAGCAGCACCGGTGACCATTATATTGTTTTATTAAATTACTTGAATTTAATATATGAATTACTTGAAATATTATTATCATTGGATGCAGAAAAAGCATTCGACATGATTGAATGGAAATACCTTTTTACTATATTGGAGAAGTTTAGGTTTGGCCCAAACATCTGTGCATGGATTAAATTACTGTATACTAACCCAGAAGCTTCAGTTTGCATCAACAACATTTGCTCAGACTACTTTAAACTAGAACGTGGCACTAGACAAGGATGCCCCTTGTCACCGCTGCTGTTTGCGATTGCCATTGAACCACTGGCAATACATTGTCGAAATACTGATCAGATAAAGGGGATTAGCAGAGAAGGACTGGAACAGAAAATCTCATTATATGCAGATGACATGGTACTGTATATATCAGACCCAGAAAATTCCGTGCCTGCAGTCTTAGCAGCACTCACAGAATTTCAAAAGATCTCTGGTCTCAGAATTAATCTGAATAAAAGTGTACTCTTTCCAGTGAACTCTCAAGCATATAATATTAGATTAGATACCCTACCTTTTATCATTGCAGAACAGTTTAAATACCTAGGGGTAAACATCACAAGTAAACATAAAGCTCTATATCAACAAAATTTCGCCGTTTGCATGGAAAAAATTAAACAAGACTTGCGTAGATGGTCAACTCTTCATCTCACACTAGCTGGAAGAATTAACACTGTTAAGATGAATATTCTTCCTAAACTCCTTTTTTTATTTCAAAACATCCCAATATACATTAATAAATCATTTTTTAGGCAATTAGATTCGACAATAACCTCATTTATTTGGAATTCAAAACATCCACGCATCAAAAGAGCGACCTTACAAAGACAAAAGGCAGAAGGTGGCATGGCTCTACCTAACTTCCAGTTTTATTAGTGGGCAGCAAATATACAGGTGATAAGAACCTGGACACAAATAGAAGAACATACACAGGCTTGGTCCGCAATAGAAGTAAAATCCTGCAGTACTTCTTTGTATTCCCTGCTCTGTGCTCCAATAAACACACGTTATCGGCAATATACAAATAACCCAATTGTGCTCCACTCACTTAGAATCTGGAACCAATGTAGAAAGCATTTTAAGACGGAGAAGCTTCTATCTGTGGCACCCCTGCAAGAGAACCACCTCTTTCAACCTTCACAAACATATGCAGTTTTTAATATTTGGAAAAAATTTGGAATTAACTTGCTTAGAGATCTTTATATAGACAACGTCTTTGCATCCTATAAACAATTACATTCCAAATTTAACATTCCAGCTACACATTTCTTTCACTATCTTCAAATCAGAAACTTTGTTAAACAAAACCTTCCAGATTTTCCTCATCTTGCACCCTCATCCATGCTGGAAAAAATATTGCTCAATCTCAAGGACTTAGACTCCATCTCTACAATATATAAAATCATTTTACAATCCCTCCCTTTCAAAGATCCAAGAAGACACTGGGAAAAAGATCTTTCAATTAATATATCAGAAAAGGAGTGGAAAGTAGCAATGCAGAGAATTCACTCGAGCTCCATATGCGCAAAGCATACAATCATACAACTCAAAATTATATATCGAGCACATCTGTCTCGACTAAAACTTTCCAAAATGTTCCCAGGGCATGATCCAACCTGCGAACGTTGCAACCAAGTCCCAGCCTCACTAAGTCACATGTTCTGGTCCTGCACCAAATTAACATTATTCTGGACAAACATTTTTAATTACCTTTCAGATAGCCTTGGACTCACAATCCCTCCAAACCCATTAACAGCTGTGTTTGGTGTTCTTCCAGATGGGTTTAAAGCGGAGAAAGACAAACAAATTGTGATTGCATTCACTACACTTTTGGCACGTAGACTTATTCTCATAAACTGGAAGAACCCAAACTCTCCTCTTTTAAGTCAGTGGGAAACCGATGTGTTATATTATTTGAAGTTGGAAAAAATCAAATACTCAGTTAGAGGATCCGTACAGACTTTTTTCAAAACATGGCAGGATCTAATCAGTAATATTTTGAAATAAGTTCATAAGGCACAGAGAATTTATTAATTTAGGTATGTTTACAAGCCTTAAATTTAACGCCGTTTGGCTTGCTCTCTCTCTCAGAGGTGGGGATCGATCTGTTCTTAATTTTTTCTCTTTGTAAAAACTTGATTGCTTTGTATGGATTGAAATAAAATTAATAAAAAAAAAAAAAAAAAATTACTTGAATTAAATTGTACAAACAAATTAATTTTTATTAAGCAATTTTTAACATTCATCATTGCTTCAAGTAATATTACTTATAATTGCCTACAGTACTGTAAATGTGTTTTTTGCAAGCACATCCTTTATTTAAAAGGCATTCTTGTGTCTAAATCCAGCATTATTCAGAATACCCATTGTTCCTTTGAAAGGATACACATTTACGGGAGGAAAAAACTGCTGATATTTATAAATAGATTCTACCCACTGCATCTTTATTTTCCAAGAATCTGATAAATACTTAATGCCTAATAATAGACTGAGACCTCACAGTTGGTAGAATAAATGTACCGACATATCTCTCTTTCTGAACAGCTTGTTTTTATATTTTAAGTGATGTACTGATTTATTTAATGTTGGTCATAGTAATGGCTACAAAAACTGTCAAATGTGAAGCTGGGAATACTGGAAGAAAGAAGGGTTCCTTTTTCTTAATTTTGCATTATTTTTGTGAAAGCAGGTGTAAATTTGTTAAATGCAACACAAAATATCGAGCTATGTGTTGCCATTTCAGAGACACATATGCTTTCCTTCAGGTCTTTTAGTCTGACTTGTCTATCCATCCATGTTTGAACCCACACAGCTGGTTTCTATCAGACAAAAAGTAGGAATACACCCTGGTTTTGTTGCCAAGCACATTTATACACACAACACATACACATCCATACACTCTTACACTCTCCCACACAGATCCAGTTTAGAATCACCAATTAGCCTAACACACAAGTCCTTGGGAAGTGGGATGAAACATGAATGCCAGAAGAAAAAATCCATGTACAATTGGTTATCAACATCCACACAAAGAGTAAACATTCTTGAATTCAAGCCAGTGAGGTAGCAGTGATTAAAACTGTGCCATTGTGCCTCCCATATCTGATGTACAAGGATAAAAATTTACAGTAAGGTTACATGCATTTTACCAATACAAAGTTTGGTTTAATGTTAATGGTATATGTAACACCACTGTTTGGTTTCCTAAAAAATATTCTTCTTCAGTTGTTTAGCTCATGATAGCTTCTGGGTTTATTTTATTTTATAAAGGTAAATCATTTTTTCATTTTGCATGATTTCTAAAATTATGTCCAGGTCTAAATTTTTGAATCAGCTAAAAAAGAAGAACAGAGAGACTTGCTTAGTATATCTCCATGTGCATTGAAAATGGTCTGATTTGTGAAGAAGTGCAAAATTTAAACAAATAACAGAGGATTTTCCTTTGCTAGTACACAAAGCAGATTGCATTTGTTTTCTGTAAAATGA
Organism: Polypterus bichir lapradei; assembly: GCA_026402145.1. NCBI lineage: Eukaryota > Metazoa > Chordata > Cladistia > Polypteriformes > Polypteridae > Polypterus > Polypterus bichir. The sequence continues at coordinate 97,020,113 of JANRMT010062792.1, forward strand.
ATGGGCAGGAAGCACATGTTAGATAACACAGTGTAACCTACTTTTAAATGTACAGAATTCAAAGACAAGGATTCAGGGAGATCAGTTTTGTTTGCCCTAGGCAATGAAAACCTGATTTTGTTTGTTTTCAAACAGTTTACAATTATTAAAAAATGACAGTGCTATGTGAAAAGAAAGAGAGAGAGGTGCCGCACCCACCACACGACAAACCAAGTCAGAATCCCAGATTGGGACCTGAGTGCAACCATGCAACGGGTGACACCTCAGCACCACACTAGTTCAGATGGAGTGGAACAGTGTGAGGTTTTTTTATGGTGGCTGGATTCTGCCACCAACCCCCAGGTTTTTCCTTGCAGGTTGGAGGGCCTACATGCAGGGCTGGATGCAGATTAACGCCATACCCAGGACCCAGGATGTGAAAAGCCTGAGTGAAAATTTATTAAGATGGGTCAAACACTGTTGATTTTCTAATGCATTTTTTGAGTGAAGTTATGCTGAATTTGTCAATATTTTGTGATGTTTTCTGAAAAGCAGTATATGTACAGTATTTTAACATCCTGTAAAAAGAAACCAAAGATTATGTAGAAAGAAAAGAGGGTGTACCAAGCTATCCTTCTTAATTTGGTTGCTTTTTGAAGTCACTCATTTAAAACAATGAAGAATAAAATTTGTCAACACAGCGGAGTCTCAGGCCTGTGCTGGTCTCAAATGAAATCTTCTTCCTTTTATGGTGGAAAGATCAGAATCAGCATCTACTACACTAAAGTAGTGTGCTCCTGCAAGCTGTGGCATGATGTCTTCTAGTGTTGGCAGAGGGTAGTGGAGCCGTTTAATGGCTTTGTTTAAGTGTCTAGGCTCAAGACAAACTCTGAGCTTGCCTTTCAGCATCCGCCAATGCATTACCCCACACAGTTGGTTATGTCACCTTGCAAATGATTCTTGATATCTTCATGTTCAATAACTCTTCCTTTAGTTGACTTCACAGAGCAAGGGGAATCCTTCTTGGTGAGTACACTACTGGAACTGCTGTGGGGTCAAGATGAATGCTATACTCCCCATGGAACAGACCAATGCCCTTAAAAACATCAGCAAACTCTTCTTTTATTGACTGTATGTCTGCTAGTGAGGTCCCTGCTAAGCCTATCTTAATCTAATCTAAATCTAGACGTGCTTTTAGGCCTAACACTGAAGGTGCCTGTGTCTCTATAACATAGAAATCCAACATCATACTGCAAGTCTTGTGTTTGCATTGTATTAAGAAGCAAGAAGCACAGCATGCAAGGTACATGTACCTTTTACTATAAGCTGCTCTCCTCTATAACCTGTCAGTTTGCACACGTTGGGCTACAGTATTTACTCACAGGAATTACATTAACTTGCGCACCAGTGTCTAATTTAAATTTATGTTTTACATCTTGCCTTCCTATCTATGTCTGCAAAGGCCTGTTTGGTTTCAGAGGGGTGTTCTTTTCTTACTGTGTCAATAAACAGCTCATCTGTCTCTTTATATGATGCAATGCATTACATACTATGTGCACAGGTTTGCCTTTCCCAGTCCTGCAAGCTTTAGCAAAGTGATTCAATTTCCCACATTTTTACACTGTCTTCCTTTAGCTGGACATTGACTTTGTGTTTTGTTTCTGCAGTACCCACACTTCTGAATATGCTTCTGCGTCACTCACTTCATATTTGTTTGCTGCTTTCTCTATTGTGAAATGTGTTTTTTGTGCAGTGCTCCTTGGAACCCTTGTTACTTATCTGCATACTGCGTGCATAGTTTGTTCATGTGAGCAGCTCAGGGAGCTTGCATTGAAGGTTTTCATTTGTGTTTGTTGTATCTCATGCATTCTTTCGATGTCCACAGCTTTGTTTAATGTTAGCTCCGGTCCAGCGCTTAAAAGTTTCTCTCGCTCTTTTGATGAGTTTGCGCCAAACACTATTCTGCCCCTGACCATCTCATGTTCATTTGAATAAGCCCAGCCTTTTACCCACAATTTTAACTCCATCACAAAGTGTTTAAAAGTCTCATTTATCCAATGCGTATTCTCATTAAATTTGTATCTTGTGAATATTGTATTCGTCTTAGGCATGATATATGCCTCAAAATGGTCATGATAAGATTCAGTACCTTAGCTTCCTTCTGGGTGAGAGTCCATGTGTTGAAAATGTCTCTCCCTTTTCCCCAAGACCATAGGAGAAGGTAGATACGTTTCTCATTCTCATCTTTGCCTTTCAGCGGACCAGAAAACATCAACTCCATAAGTTGTTGGAACTTTTCCATTCTCCCGGCAAGTTAATAGAATCCCATTCAATTTGTGGTGAGGGAACTCCAGTGAAATCCATAACTGTCCACTATTCTGACACCATGTCTTATTTACATGCCTTGTGCAAAATGAAGTGATGGTGAGGTGATTCTTTTAAATATGCAGGGGAATTTTATTTTACAGGTGGCATGGTGGCGCAGTGGGTAGCGCTGCTGCCTCACAGTTAGGAGACCCAAGTTCGCTTCCCGGGTCCTCCCTGCATGGAGTTTGCATGTTCTCCCCGTGTCTGTGTGGGTTTCCTCCGGGTATTACGCTTTCCTCCCACAGTCCAAAAAGGTTAGGTGCATTGGCGATTCTAAATTGTCCCTGGTGTGTGTGTGTGCACCCTGCCAGGGGTTTGTTTCCTGCCTTGCACCCTGTGTTGGCTGGGATTGGCTCCAGCAGACCCCCGTGACCCTGTAGTTAGGATATAGCGGGTTTGATAATGGATGTATTGATGGATTTTATTTTACATAGGCCTTACATCCAAAACATCCATGCTCTATGTTAAACTCTAAACAAAACATAAAACTGGGGCACCTTTTTCGGTGCTTTCCTCATGACATAGATGCCTACAAAATGCCTGATAACAATAGTACATTTCAATGACTTAACTTAAAAAAAGAAAACTGCACATATGTATTAATATTTCATTGACACGTTCATATTACAGATGACATCACTTGTTCTTTGAATATTTGAGGCATTCCTAGCTGGGAATGAAAGTGAAGGTTAAGTATGACAGCCTGGAACCTCCATCTCCTCCCCTAGTGTTCCTCATATGATTTTATATATACAAACATATATATAGAGTGGTCCAGATCCAAATATGCAATTTTCATTACACTATAATTTAAGTTTATTACATAGAAAATCACCCGAAAAATCCCAGACCATCGAGAAGTGTGAGAACTGACGACATGAAGAATCGTCTTCGCGCTGAAGTGGAATCGTCCCCGTATAAATCAAAGTCATCCAGACGATCTGGATCTGCATAATTAGATCTGGACCACCCTGTGTATATATATACACACACACACACACACACACACACACACATACATACACACACAAATATATATATATGTATATATATATATATATATATATATATATACACAAAAGAAAGGTTGGGGCACCAACAGGTGATCCCCATTTAATGTCCAGTTTGTTGCAGTAGAAAAACTGAATAAAGGTAGGCATTTGAGGATATGTTAGGCCTGATGTATTTACTGCTTAGGTTTTGCTCTCTGGAGACTTCTATCCTCTTCGAGCAGTTGGTCCAGACTGACAAGTTTTCCCTGGGTCACATGGTTTACATGCAGATATGGAAGAGGAAGAGGCAGGGTGACTGTTATCTCAGACGGAGTTGACGTAATTGTTCCTCCATATTCTAATTCAAACTGTGTTAGTGTTGGTGTTACAGTCACATTATTTCCACAAGTTTTACTTGATCCTTTACCTGTGTGGCCCACCCTAAGCTTGTATGTCTCACTATATGTGTATATTGTGTATATATATATATATATATATATATATGATAAATATAGATATAGATACAGATATATATTGTAGAACTGTACAGTCAACTCTAATGGATAAATGCATTTATATGGAAAGTATGTGTGCCTGAGTACCTTTTAAAGACTGTTGCCTGAATACTTCTTGAACCTGCCATAGAAAACCTTCATAATAGTCTGATGGTTCTGAAAAAGAGGTCTGTATACCATGATTTTAGTTGTCTCCAAGGTGACAGTCATTGTATCTGGGAAGAAGATATGAAATAAATATTTCCAGATCCCTTTTGTTGTCACAAACATGTATCCTAAAACACTGACCCTCAGTAACTGTTTTGGCTTAAAAAATGGATGTATTTGGTAAGTTTTTAGGCTTTTCCTCTGCGCCTCATAGACTACAATGTAAAGCATCAGTGCAGGCAGATTATTTTTTTAAATTTATAGAAAGCGCTTAACTTTAGAATACAATTTTGAGTGGCAAATGCATACCTACCATGTTTGTGAAGAAATAACTGACTTGAAAAAAACTGAATGTATCTGTTTATCTCCACACTAGAGCATAAGCTTTAGTCCAAGCATGGATTGGGTTGCACTTCTCTACACACTTTTTTATCCATCTTTGTCTTTTTTGTAGGGCAGTTACCAAAACTGCACATCTTACTTTAAATGTGAATTGAGAACTTGATTTCCTAAAATTTAATTATTTCATTGATTATCTCTGTATATTGTTTGAAGGATGAGAAAGTTATCCCAATATTAATCCCTAAAGAGGGCTTGTGAGAGTTGTAAATCCCTCAACTACACAGAATAGCCTAAACAATGATACTCCTTGGACACCAAAGATGAGAAATAGTTCATGAAGAGCAAGCTGACAAGTTTCCTTCACTTCAGGTTGGCAGGTAGTAAAGCAGGAGTTCTACTTTGGAGATGACGGGCCCTTGTTGTCAGGTAAGCTTCAATTCCTTTAAGTACCATACTAGGCTTAGTGGTGTAGGGGCTTCTAGAAGGTCCTCTAATCTGGCTAACATTTTGTTTTGAAAAGATTCACTGACCTCAAAAGTAATATCAAGGATCACTCTGGAAATAACCTCTGGATGCAGTCTTAAATCACTACCATTTTTATGAATTACTAAAGTTCTCTGATGCCATCTGGTGTTTGTTTTTTCTGATAATGGTGATATTGTTTAATGTCAATAAGCCTTCTGTCTCACATGGTTGGCTGTGTCACCATTACCTGCATATTTAAGATGGTGATATGGTACACCTTGCATCTCAAATTTGGGATTTCTGAAAAACTAATTGTTTCAGTGCTTTGACCTTTTTTGATTAGGGAACCTTTCTAGTTAGTTTCAGCAACAGATTCCAGCCATGTTACTGGCAACTGATTTTGCTTTGAGTTAGTCATCTGCTTTTTTACTTTATTTACCAAATCTTAGCCTGGACTTAGACTTTATTTTCAATCGATTCCTTTTACCAATTCATCTGTTTGTCTTTTATTTTTCTATATTCAAGTCAGGGGACTGTGACGGCCATTCCAGAACATTGTACTTCTCCCTCTGCATGAATGCCTTTGTAGATTTCGAACTGTGTTTTGGGTCATTGTCTTGTTGGAATATCCAACCCCTGCGTAACTTCAACTTTGTGACTGATTCTTGAACATTATCCTGAAGAATTTGTTGATATTGGGTTGAATTCATCCAACCCTCGACTTTAACAAGGGCCTCAGTCCTTGAACTAGCCACACAGCCCCACAGCATGATGGAACCTCCACCAAATTTGACAGTAGGTAGTGTCAAATACAAAAACAGTGTTTTTCTTCCTCCAAGCAAAGCGCTTTTTGTTATGACCAAATAACTCAATTTTTGTCTCATCAGTCCAAAGCACATTGTTCCAAAATGAATCTGGCTTGTCTAAATGAGTATTTGCATACAACAAGCGACTCTGTTTGTGGTGTGAGTGCAGAAAGGGCTTCTTTCTCATCAATCTGCCATACAGATGTTCTTTGTGCAAATTGTGCTGAATTGTAGAATGATGTACAGATACACCATCTGCAGCAAGATGTTCTTGCAGGTCTTTGAAGGTGATCTGTGCGTTGTCTGTAACCATTCTCACAATCCTGCGTATATGCCGCTCCTGTATTTTTCTTGGCCTGCCAGACCTGGGTTTAACAGCAATTGTGCCTGTGGCCTTCCATTTCCTGATTACATTCCTTACAGTTGAAACTCACAGTTTAAACCTCAGAGACAGCTTTTTGTAGCCTTCCCCTAAACCATGATACTGAACAATCTTTGTTTTCAGATCTTTTGAGAGTTGCTTTGAGGATCCCATGCTGTCACTCTTCAGAGGAGAGTCAAAGGGAAGCACAACTTGCAATTGACCACCTGAAGTTCAAGGTTTAACAAGCTAATCCAACCAATTTGGTGTTGCAAGTAATCAGTATTGAGCAGTTACATACATTCAAACCAGCAAAATTACAAGGGGACCTACATTTTTGCACAGCCAGTTTTTCACATTTGATTTAATTTCATACAACTAAATACTGCTTCACTAAAAATCATTGTCCGGAAAACACCCCAGCACTCAGATGTTCCTAGGAAATGAAAGACATACCACTGTTATCTTTTTTGTTTAAAGTAGAGTAAATTATTATGCAGGCTGAGAGGGGTTCCCAAACTTTTTCATATGACTGTAAATATACTATAATAAATCTCAAAAACACAAAATTAAAAAATGATTAAGGAAACTAAAACCATGGAAGAAACCCTGGTTAAATTTACAACACTGTACAGTACCAACAGAGTTATTATTAATTCATATATTTGATATGTAGTTTAACCCATCTGCAATGTCAGTAAACATAATGTGGGCATAGGAAAAAAAATATGTTTGTATATCTAATTGAGAAGATTTACCATTCCATCTTTAAAGAACATTTTTTGGACTTGACAGAAGTAATATTTGTGCTTTTTAAAAAACAAGGAAAATATATTGGAAATACTCAGTTTTTTGGCTTAAACCAGTGTACCTGAAACCATTATGTTTACAGGACTTTAGCTTTTGTGGAGTAGGAATAATTTCAGATGTCTTCCCAAAAGCAGAACTGTACGGATATCAAGAGAAATCTGACATGATTGTCGTTCAGTTTGTTCTATGCTTTCCCTTTGGCTCATCAGTTTTCTAGAATAGAATTCATAGTTTAAACAAATGCTAAAGGAAGCCAATCAAGTTTAAGAAACTGTTCAATAAGTAAAAAAAAATTCAGATCTTTTGAATAAGGAAAATAGTATTAATAAAATTAGAGATTGAACATGCACCCCGATAGTGTCTGGATCAATGATCCTTTAAAGGTGGCTTTTACAGTGTGTAAACCATGTTTTGATAACACAGACAAAGTGCTGTGTTGTAAATACATGAGCAAAACTGGTGCTACATATCTTCCACTTTGAGAACAGAACCTCAGAAGCTAACACAAAGCACAGTACATGCAAAATTGTAAAAAAATCCAAAAAAGAAAAAACCAAAACACTACACACAATAGAGTATTTAAATGGTGAATATTTTGCAGTGGCTAAGAATGACATTAAGTGCAGAATTTAGTGCTGTGTCTTTATTTCACAGCCATTCCTACTCTGTTAGTGTTGCAGGAGTAGTGTTGCTAGGCAACTGAACTTGATGGCTGCGGTCAGGAGCAGACAGCATGTGGGAAGATGAGCCAATGGCAGAGCTCAGGTTCCAGTTTGACATCCAGCAATTCTTCCTTCATGAGCTTTAAATACTTTAAGTAAATTAAAGCTATTCTGAAAATGTTTGTCTGAGTGATTACATGCTTTTACTTTTCTTTTAAAATACTATGGACAGTCACACCACCAGTTTGTCTACTCATTTTAAATTATGGAATGAATCATAATATTTCAAATGTATTTTGATATTTATTTAATTCTTATGAAATATTTTTGTGAAAATTTTAGTAGTTAATATGTTATAAAATTAAAATAATAAAAGTCTGGTTGAGATTGACACAAATGGACACTGATCAAAAGATTTGTTGCAACACATTCCTAAAATATAGTACTTATGCTTTATTCAGAATCAATAAAAATTATAATATGGACATGTTCTATATTCAGATGTGTTTGCAATTTGTTAATGGGCATGCTTGTACATGCCATACAAGTCTGCCAGAATTTTGTTAAAAATTGAAATATTTAAATAATGTGGAAGTGTAATAAAAAAAAGTCGCCCCTTTTCAAGGCTTTTTTTAAACCAGCTACAAGGTTCCAGAAAACTTTGTTCTGTTTTTCAGTCTTCATTGGGTTGACAAAATAAATTAGGGTTTTATTGTCTTTATCTTATGAGACATAGCTCTTGAGCTCACACTTCTGCAATCACCACTGGTTCTCGTGTACTTTGGGATCATCATAACGGAGGCTTGTTCTGTACAGTACCCTGAAGAATACTCCCCACCTAGCCAAGCTCGTGTTTTTCTTTTTTAAGCATTGGTTAACCAATATTCATGTAACAAAATTGACTATCCATTTGAAAATGATTTAAACAGTCATATTTTAATTAGCATGAGAGTGCATATTCAATTAACTGCTATTTTTAAACTTACAGATGGTTAGCTTGCTGCCTTTGGGAAAAGGAAATGCAGGATCAGCAGAAGTTTGTTTGCTGAAAAAAGGTGTTCTTAACACTTCATAAAGCATTATGCTTGAGAAAGGGGTGGCATAGTGCTACTATCTCAAAACACTACCATCTGGGGTTTGATTCCTGGTCTGCTTACAGCCTGTTTGCCATTTCTAAGTTCTCTTCACTTCTGTGTGGGTTTTCTCCCAGAACACCCCAAAGATGTGTACTTTAGGCTAACTGGCGCCTCTAAGCTGGCCCAGCGTCAGTGTGTGTGGGGCTGTGCCGTGTGATAGATCTGCAGTCCACTCCACATCGGTTTCTGTCTATGGCCTCACTACTTTTGGAATAGGCTCCAGCTCCCTTTAATGTAACAAGAATAGCAGTGTTTTAAAATGGATGGATAAAGGGTCCCTTAAAAGGAACTGAAATGTCAAAACTCATAGAACAGCACATTGGCACACAAAGCAGTGCCTGTACCTAACAGTTCTAAAGGTTCATTTTTCTGCCTGGTAACTGCCTTTGTAGAGTTTCCAACTATGGTTCACAACTCCATGAATTTGTTTAATGTATCCACAGCATTAAAAAATGAAGTTACAACTACACAATGCTTTCTGATCTAGTCTTCATTTATAATTTTTACTCAAGAACTAGCTTTTCTAGATTGTCTACCAGAGACTGATTTCATTTGCATAACATGACAAAAGACTCAATGGCATAAGTACAGTTAATATAGACCCATAGTTTTGATGCTTATACATGCAGATTATGTTATTCAACATTTTTGTTTTTACATGCTCCATGTATCAACTACATGAAGGTTTTGTGACAATTCACTCAACAGCCTTAAAAACTTGATTATAAAATGTTATGCACCAAGTCTCATTTGATGCTTTTTGTAGAGCATCATTAAAATATCTTTTATGATGGTAGGCCTGTTCACCTATCTTTTTTCGCAAATTGGCCAGAGCTTTCTACTGGCATGATGTCTGGGAGATGTGCATTTACTTCAGAAACAAACAAAATTCTATTTCTCAAACAGTAAGAAATAGAGTTAAAAGCAAAAGATAATCTTTTCACAGTACAAAATTTAGTTTTTCTGGCCAGAGAGCTTAACTGTGATCATAATCAGAATGGAATTGCAAAAGTCATTCACCAAAAAATTCCCATACAATAACCAGAGCAAAAATATTAAGGTGAAAACCAAGTCAAGATAAAAACGTATCTCAGACAAAGCCGCTGATACTGCTGCATCATAATTTACCAGCTATTATCAGGAGGGTGGTCCCTAGCACAGGGGTGGATATACTATGAAACTAATAAAACTTAAGCTTCAGGGCCTCAGAATTGACTTTAGTCCACATTGCTTACAAATTTTGGGTGTGTACTGTATGAGAAGGGTTTTTAACTAGGGGGTTCAACCCCTGCTCGCTTCGCTCGCCAACCCCCATGGCCTACGCTATGCGCCCGCCACTTCGCATTTCTGCCATTTGTGTTGTGAAGAGGGGGGCTGAACGCACCTCAAGGAGATGTGGTCGCTCCTCCGAAACCCCCACTTAAACTGTGATACAATGGGAAACAAATACAGTTTTTTGTTTTTACCTCCTCTTTGCTCAATCAGCTGCTGGCTTGCTGCTGCTGCAGTGCCGCGTGATCTGCATCTCACGTGATGCTTCAAACATTTCAAAGCCTGTACAGCAGCTGTCCTATTATTTGTCTTTTATTTCTGGCCCCGGACATGGTTAAATCTCTTGGCACAAAGTCTCTTCTCGTGGGACGTGAGTTCTTAATATTTTTTAGTTTATAATGTAAAAACCGAATAACAATCTGAAAATCTAACAACATCACATTAAAGACTGATAAATTCTGAAAAGAATGATATGAAAAATATATATGTAGGCTTTAAAATAAGTCTGATTTAAAGTGTGACAAAAAACTTGACATAAAAAGTCACATAAAATCGTGGCACAAAATCGTTGCACTTTTAGGCTTAGGATTTTATATATAGAGAGTAGATTCAATAAAAAATAATACTTAAAAATGAAAAGGTTATTAAAATATCATGCAGGCCATCCATAAATAACAAAATAATTAAACTAAAGATGTTTTATTCTAAATATATTTAATATAAAATAAATATAAATAATTTAAAACTATAATAATATGAAAGAAATATTTTTTTTTATTAAAATTATTTATCTTTATTGAAAGAATTAAAACATACTGTACTTCATTGCTTGCGGTTTTTGTAAAGGACAACATTTTGGTAACTTTTTATTTAAAGAATAATTTTCATCCTCCAATAACTTGAAAACTATAAGACATAAGAAATGTTTCTTCACACCAGTGACTCTGAGGTGTGAGATAATCCACTACAACAATGTTAATCAAAATCTGAGATGTAATGGTTTTCATTGCCTGCTTGCTGTGTCTTTCTGTGTTAGGATGTGATGCAGCTAAAAATAAAATTAAAGAGAATATCAAGTTTTTTAAGCAAAGTAATAAAACTTCAAACTAATACATGAAGTTGAAGTTATGCTGTGCAAATATAACACTTTCATTAATTAAAAAAAATTTATTCTGAGCCCAAAAATGTTTTAAATTGAAAAGACAGATTCCCCACTTGTCAACAATACAGTAATTTGCAGATTGCACAACACTTCCACGTGCAGTGTTTATGGCTGTAGCTGCAAGTATTTTACGCAACATTTCGCACTGTTAACCCCAAATATCAGATAAAGTCACTCTAGAGTGAACTCAGTCACTCTTGAAGGACTATGGGTTAGGAACTTCCAAATAATGTATAATTTGAATAAAGATTCTAGGAGAATATATGAAGAATAAAAAAAGTTCAGTATGTAATATGGTTATCTTAACAGGAGTAATAATAAAAACCTTAGAAATGCCACTTAATTTAATTCAGGGTGTGGACCTGGAGCCTGTCACAACAGCTTTGTAAAGAACCAGTAACCTATTATATTGTCTGTTACAGGTACACACAGTTTCTTTTCATTATATTTTTTTAATATTGTTGAAAGATAAATTGACTTTAGTTTGCCTAGTTATAAGCTAACCAGTCCAGAAGTAGTGAGACTTAATGTGTAGTGGTTAAGACTGGATTACTGTAGCTCTTGTGAAAACAGGGATACACTCTAGGCATTGTACTATCAAGTTATCATTGCTCTTTGTTGCTATGTCACCTTCTAGGCATCAGGCTTTGGGTACAAAAGCTTGTTATTTTTATAAGACACAAGCCCCAAACTAGACTGACATTTCAGTGTGCTAAGAGGATTAGAATGTTCTTTGTAAAATGCTTATGCAATCAAATTTTAGAATACAGAACCTCTCAATTGCTCTTCAAAAACTAACATTCAAATTTGAGTTCATCTATCATATTGCTCTTTTCTCAGCTTGAATTAGGCACATGAGGTCGACTTAGAAATGACTTAGCCAAGGAATTATTTAACAAAAGTGTGTTAGGAAACTCTACTGTGTCTCTTATAGCTAGCTCCTTTATACCAATATATAATGCTATATTCCTTTATAATGCTTCACACTGATTGTTCTCTCATCATTTGACAAGTCTGAGGATTTTTTTTTGTAATTCTTGCGTGTATTTTTTGGTGGTGGTGGGGTTGTTGTTGTTTTCCATCTATGACATTAATGACCTGAACACAACCATAATGGAGCCACATTGTTTGGGAACCACCTACAGTTTCCACTGTAATTTCTAAAAAGAGCATCAGATTAAAAAGAAAGAGAGAAAAAGTGAAAAAACTATAGTAACAACCTGTCTCATCTAAAGGTGAACAAACAGGTCAATAGATCAATAATCTCCAGCAAAAGTCTGAGCTAGCAATAAAGATGCGGAACCACTAAAAACTAATTGCATGGTTATTTTATATAATACTGGGTCAGAAATATCAGACTGGTGACTCCAGAAAAACTGTTGTGTTATCTGTAATAGACTGAACGCAATACACAAAGCAAGAGCTGAGGGATATGGCAAAATTATCATCAATAAACAAGGCTCAAATGTTTTTAATTATAGGAAACAAAAGAACATGACGAAGGCTAGGACTAGCACTTAGGATCAATGGAGCATCTGGTCACTACATGCACACATAATCTAACCTGATGTGGTTAAATAAAGCTATTGATAGAAACAAAATATAGATGTTTCAAAATTAAAAAATCTTAGCAGTCAGAGGTCTCATGCAGCTAAGGGCGAATCAATTAATAAGTTGAATCAACAAATATTAAGTATATAAAAAAAATCCTGACTTCTTTAAATCAGGGTACTTTCATTTTTCTTCTGATGCTATATTGCTGGGAAAAATTGTTCTACATTCAGATATGAGACAGTTACAGTTGTATCTCTAACCATGAATAAACAAAAAATCCATGAAGAAACTCTGGTAGTGTATTAAAGCTTCCTTGTGTAATGCTTAAACTGTCTTTGTCTTTTAGGCAATGTAGATTAGCCTTGATGATAATTAGGGGGGCCTTGTCTTGTCCAGAATCATTTGTAAAACCACATATTTGGATGTTTTCAAGCAGGTATAAAAATGCACTTAAAGAATGGATGAATCATTTACTTCAGATGCACAAGGTTTGTAGATCTGTTTAGAATTCCAAACTTTAACAAAATCATAGAAATATAAATGATTAGGACATTAAGTTATAATACTTACAAATGGGCTTTTGGAACAGATAACAGTTGAGCTCATATGTCAAGGTCCATGCTCTCATTTAGAAAACCTTATTAAAAACAGTTGCAGTAAAAAAAATCTTTTGAAAAGAAAATAATAAATAAGTGTCTGTTAAATGCTTTTCTGATAAAGTTAGAACAGTGTTTCCCTAGTTCAATCCTGGGGTAAAGAACTTACAAGTATGGCATAAACGCAAGTATTTTTTAAATTTCTTATGAATATAAATCTCACACCTCCACCAAAGTCACTAATTCTATACACCTACTGTAATTCTTTCAAAATAACGTCAAATCAAGTTTCGAAGGTCTCTACTCTATACTGCACTGCTTGCTAAATTATTAAATATTCTATGATTCTCTATGAAAAGAAAAACTTCCTGACATTTGTGCAGTATTTATCGTTAAGAAGTTTTCGGCTGTGTCCCTGTGTTCTTGTTTTTTAAAATAACAGCCTGGATCCACTGTACTAATTCTTTTCATAATTTAACAGAATTCAATCATGTCTCCTCTTAATAGTCTTTTTACTTAATCTTTAAAGGTTCAACTCCTTTATTCTTTCCTAATAATTTTGCAGTCCCACAATCAGCCATGTTGCTATTCCCTGGACTATTTCTAGTGCTGCTATATGTTTTTTGTAGCCTGGAGATAAAAACTGTACACAGTACTCCAGATGAGGCATCAGCAGTGCATTAAATTGTTCAAGTGTAACCTTCCTTGTCTTGTACTGCACACATCATGCTATATAACCTAACATCCCATTAGTTTTCTTGATCACTTTTGTAGACTGTCTTCATGTAGACTGTGATGAGCCAAACATGGACTTTCAAGTTTCAGCCCTCCCATTATGCGTTCAGGAGCTTTTCCTCCAGAGATGGCCAAGCTTGCACCCACTTCTGTGGGAATGATGGGCCAGAGTGCACAAGACAGGCTGATAATGAGTCTGAGACTTCTTTACACACACTTTGCTGCAGTGCATTGAAGAAAAATACTGAAATAGCTGTGCTGTTTATAAATCTAACTCAATCTCATTTTTCTTGGAAAGTTGCTTGTGACATGCCTTATCCTGATGTCTGATCACTCCATTCATCTGATCATGTTTGTCTTTTGCAGTTGATAGTGAAAATGCACTATGTTGTGTCATATACTGTAATGGAGAGAGAGGGAGTTTGGAAAGTTTAAAGGGAGTACAACCCTTGCACTGGGCTCAGATATTTTCTTACACTCACCAAATTTAACTAGGAAAAGTTGTAGATCAGAAGTTGATATCTGATGGATATAATCCTCACACCTAGCTTATTTTTTTCTAATAGAATCAGTTATTTAACAAACTTTATTTACTAGTTAGGTGTATTCTGAAATGTTTTATTCAGTAGACATTTGGTTAGAAAACATGTGAACACAGGTCTATATGAGTACATCCACTCCAAATGCCACCTCAGACAACAAAGGATGAGGGAAGTGGAAAAAACAAAACAAATTACTACAATTAATTAAAATGCAGTGTAAGAAAGCAATATGAAACAAGCTTAGCAGCAACTCTAAAAAGTAGGTGACAGTCCCCTGTAACACTCTCTTGACCAAAAGGCTGATCCTTTTGTTCCCTCAAAGCTTTGTATTTAAATCTTTCATATCACTACCGTACTCCTTTTTATTTTTGGTTGGGAAAATTCTGTCTTAAGTATGACAAAATAAGAATGGAGCACTATCTAGAGAAGAGATTGAAACAATGGAGAATCATACATTTAGCTGCAAGAGGTATGCTTTATAAAAGACCCTCAATGCCATAAGTAAAATTTTTCTTTATAGTTCCATTAGGAGTGGAATTCTATTGTAAACTGGAGAACACAGTTTTGCTTAGTTTGGTCATCTAGGGCTGATTTTACAGTGCATCCGGAAAGTATTCACAGCGCATCACTTTTTCCAAATTTTGTTATGTTACAGCCTTATTCAAAAATTGATTAAATTCATTTTTTTCCTCAGAATTCTACACACAACACCCCCTAATGACAACGTGAAAAAAGTTTACTTGAGGTTTTTGCAAATTTATTAAAAATAAAAAAACTGAGAAATCACATGTACATAAGTATTCACAGCCTTTGCTCAATACTTTGTCGATGCACCTTTGGCAGCAAGTCTTTTTGAATATGATGCCACACGCTTGGCACACCTATCCTTGGCCAGTTTCGCCCATTCCTCTTTGCAGCATCTCTCAAGCTCCATCAGGTTGGATGGGAAGCATCGGTGCACAGCCATTTTAAGATCTCTCCAGAGGTGTTCAATCGGATTCAAGTCTGGGCTCTGGCTGGGCCACTCAAGGACATTCACAGAGTTGTCCTGAAGCCACTCCTTTGATATCTTGGCTGTGTGCTTAGGGTTGTTGTCCTGCTGAAAGATGAACTGTCGCGCCAGTCTGAGGTCAAGAGCGCTCTGGAGCAGGTTTTCATCCAGGATGTACATTGCTGCAGTCATCTTTCCCTTTATCCTGACTAGTCTCCCAGTTCCTGATGCTGAAAAACATCCCCACAGCATGATGCTGCCACCACCATGCTTCACTGTAGGGATGGTATTGGCCTGGTGATGAGCAGGGCCTGGTTTCCTCTAAACGTGACGCTTGGCATTCACACAAAAGAGTTCAATCTTTGTCTCATCAGACTAGAGAATTTTGTTTCTCATGGTCTGAGAGTCCTTCAGGTGCCTTTTGGCAAACTCCAGGCGGGCTGCCATGTACCTTTTACTAAGGAGTGGCTTCCGTCTGGCCACTCTACCATACAGGCCTGATTGGTGGATTGCTGCAGAGATGGTTGTCCTTCTGGAAGGTTCTCCTCTCTCCACAGAGGACCTCTGGAGCTCTGACAGAGTGACCATCGGGCTCTTGGTCACCTCTCTGACTAAGGCCCTTCTCCCCCGATCACTCAGCTCTAGGAAGAGTCCTGGTAGTTTCGAACTTCTTCCACTTACGGATGATGGAAGCCACTGTGCTCATTGGGACCTTCAAAGCAGCAGAAATTTTTCTGTAACCTTCCCCAGATTTGTGCCTCGAGACAATCCTGTCTCGGAGGTCTACAGACAATTCCTTTGACTTCATACTTGGTTTGTGCTCTGACATGAACTGTCAACTGTGGGACCTTATATAGACAGGTGTGTGCCTTTCCAAACCATGTCCAATCAACTGAATTTACCACAGGTGGACTCCAATTAAGCTGCAGAAACTTCTCAAGGATGATCAGGGGAAACAGGATGCACCTGAGCTCAATTTTGAGCTTCATGGCAAAGGCTGTGAATACTTATGTACATGTGCTTTCTCATTTTTTTTATTTTTAATAAATTTGCAAAAATCTCAAGTAAACTTTTTTCATGTTGTCATTATGGGGTGTTGTGTAGAATTCTGAGGAAAAAATGAATTTAACCCATTTTGGAATAAGGCTGTAACATAACAAAATGTGGAAAAAGTGATGCGCTGTGAATACTTTCCGGATGCACTGTACCTTCTGTAGATCATCACACAGCTAGGCTTGATGTGAGCACTCCCCAGTTTTTAGCAGCTGCATACCAGGAGTCTTTGGTGAGTACTGGCATTCTTTTTTCAGCATACTTGCTCATATCAGATATATCCAACATGAGCGGTTTGCAGGAATGTTAGAAGATTGTGCTGCTCAAAATTCCTAGGGACTTCCCCACTCTTTTGTGTGTGGGAGTGTGTGCCCTGCGGTGGGTTGGTGCCCTGCCCAGGATTGGTTCCTGCCTTGCACCCTGTGTTGGCTGGGATTGGCTCCAGCAGACCCCCGTGTCCCGTGTTCGGATTCAGTGGGTTGGATAATGGATGGATGGAAGGATGGATCACAGAGCATGAAGCTCTCACTTAACATAGTGTAACGGAATTTAGGTGTAGCCACTCCATGCCCTGTCAGACAGAGATGAATAAAAATTAAATTGAATCCAATAAAACAAATGGAGGAAGTGTTTCCCTTTTCTATTTTTGGCATCACAGTGGTCATCTGCAATAAAACTATCAGTAAAGGTTTTGAGGCAAAAGAAAACCCAACATGCATGGCTGTCAGTTTCGTAAGGAATACAAACTGATAGTTGTTCAGATTTAGAAAAGTCATCTGGCCAAGAGTATGAAGTGCTGAAAAATGCAAAACAAAGAAATCCTTATTGATTTCATTGCTTATGCAGCATCCACATTCATATATCAAATGGATTTCTCCAAACTCTCGTTGTTTAAACTTGCAGCAACCGGAAATGACCAAATGGACTGGCTGTCATTTGAATTAACTATAAATGAGCACTGGCCTAAGAAAATGTTCATTCCACCAATCAGCCCAAAGAGACTGTTTGAGATATTTCATAGTAGCTGACACCTCAAATTGTTTTAAGATAACATTAGGTATAACTGTTTAGGGCTTTGGTCCCGTCCATTGCCATGCTCCACTGGAAGCGGTGTTATTTAGCTTTTTTATTACTTATCCGAGATATTCTGTGTTTACTGAGCCTGAGAGGATTTAATTACAAGTGTATTAAAAGCTTGAGCTGGAGAGCAAGGGGTCAGAACAAGAAGAAAAAGGCAGCTAAAGGTACATCAAAACCTAAGCCAGTCTCAGGTTCATGTTACAGCATGCCACAGACTGAGTTGGGAGAGACAGGTGAAGGGGTCGATCAGCCAGAACCTCACACTGCAGCTTCTGCTCCAGCCAACAGCAAATGTGGAAGCAAAACTGAGAGTGAGGCGGGCAACGAGAATTTGCCAATCTCAGCAAGGATATTGGAACCTAGTATGGTCTCCTTATCCCTTATGCCTACTACTAGGTATAACAGTTTATTTATTTGTTGATAATATTGATAAAAGTTTGGTCACAATGTAAAAATCTTGAAATTATTTTTGCAAATCCTAGAATCAAAAATATATGATACTCTGGATGTTGTCCATCCATCCATTACCCAACCCGCAATTTCCCAACTACAGGGTCACGGGGGTCTGCTGGAGCCAATCCCAGCCAACACAGGGCGCAAGGCAGGAAACAAACCCCGGGCAGGACGCAAGCCCACCGCAGTCTGGATGTTGTGTTTAATGTTAATGCATTAAAGCATCTGAAAGAATTGAAAATTCAGACTCCCTTACTTTATATCCCACAATAAACTTTCTCTTGTATTTCTTGATGGAAGAATTTTGCATATGCTTCACATTCCAGTCAGATACCATGTAACACATGATTTCCTCAGTTCAATGCATGAAATGTTTAAATTACAAAAAGACTTCACACATCATTTTTGAACCAGTGTCCTTTCTATATTATTTTTTCAGGCAAGCTATATGGAGTTTAGACATCATGACCTAAACAAGTCTTCTTTAGTAATGAAAGATGTAGTTTTACAAAGGGCAGAAAACACACAAGATACACTGATTCAATGGATATCGACGGGAAGCAAATCAGGCTCAGTGATAGCAGATGTGCAAGACACATGAAATACTTGTTGCATGCGTCTCTAGGATGTCTGCCAAAGAACACAGAGTGATTTAGCACATTTTGTTCACATTAACTCCCTACCACAAGCTCCTGGGGCATATTAGCTGTCTTCTTGCAAATTTTACACACATGCTGAATGAAAGAAAATTTAGCTCATGAAAAAAACTGGCCAGAAATTACAATTTCTGCATATTCCACAAATGAAAAAAAAATACCTGAATGCTTAAAACATGTGTATTTCCTGATTATGGATTACAGAGCTTTTTCCTCCACTTCCTATAAACCAAAAGCAAACCGCAATACTTTTAAAAAAAGGTAAAGTTTAACAACTAAGAAAAACAGTCACATTTCTGGATGTAGGGGAAAAAATGATAAATTACAACAAATGTGAATGTAATAACAAAACAGGTGTATGACTAAGTCTCTTTGGGAAACAAAAAGGTAACATTTAGTAAATTAAATCCTGTAACTTATTTTAATGGAAAGTCGGTTTTCAGGAAGTATTAAGGGGTACACTCTTTAAAATAACACTTTATGACAACTGTTTTTAGTTTTCCTAAGCCATACCTCTCTATCCACAAATACAAGAGTCATCAGCGCCACTACACATCAGTATGTGAACTCAGTAGACAGGAATAACAGGCCCTGTATCCAAGAATATACACACAATCAAGAGAGAGCTGGCAGCCAGGAAAAGTAATAATAAATGAGAGTCTAGTTGGAAGCAACTTTAAGCTTTCTCTACTCCAAAAAGCAGGGAACTGAAGGAGATTACCCACAAATAGGAACTAAATATTCAAACAAGGTGTGGTGAAGTACCAAAACAGAGCAGGTGGCCCAGGAGTCAAAAACCAAACAGCACAGAGAAAATTCACAAAGCCAAATAGTACTTCAAAAACAAAGTTGCAAAATCCCCTTACACTATTTCTGTTGCCCCTAAGTGATGCTAATAGTAACTATTGTTTTTGGATTTTAATCAAAAACACGGATGCCTTAAGTTGTGTGGCAATATTATTTATATTCAGAACATGATGCCACACACTGTTGTGAAGATTAAAGAACATAGCTGTACCACACAAAAATGGTCACAAAGTAGTGGAGATCATCCAAAAACAGAACTCAAAATACGAAACTGCAAAAACAAACCATAAACAAGTAAAAGATATAAAATGAATGTGAGAAGATTCAAAAACAGAGATTGCAACACATGATGCTGCTTATAATATAATATAATATAATATAATATGATATAATATAATATAATATAATTAGTACTGTATCCTAATTTTCAATATTCAGTGTTTAAATGTGTCATATTATTAAACATAATTTTTACAATTGAAGAAAATTAACTCCAATTCTTTTACTGTATGAGAATCTGAAACATCTGAAAAATTTTGTAAGCTTGTGTAATCTAACAATAACCGGTCTTGGTCTTTTTATGGCAATTCTTTAAATATGAATGAACGTGTAAAACCCTCAAATTTTCTTTAAACTGAATTTCAATTAAATGTCAGCTGGCAACTTCTATTTTCAATTATTCTTTGATCATACCTTTTTAAATACTGACTTTGTATCAATGCCCATTAGAGTATTAACTCGGTCCACATTAAAATTCCATTCTTCCCTTTCCATCCTGTGCGGAACACTTTAAGACTGATGTCATGGTAGCCATTTCCAATAAACATATACAGTAGCTTTGTTTTTTTTCCCCATTTTAGAAATATGGTCATCTCTTCAGATCCTTTTCAGGAAACCAGACTCCCTTATTTTCTGGTGTTAACTTTTTGTGACTGTTGTGGCTCCATTTTTTTATGGTGTTAAGAGACCTGTAAGTGTTCAAGGATTATTGTAAGTGCAAAACAGATCAGGAGATGAAACATGTAGGCAAAGATGTAGCCAAGGCAAGCAAGGATTAAAAAACATCAGAATAACCAAGAAAACAAAAGGCAAGGCATGAATCAAAAGCAAAAAACTGATGTTAGGCCCTACTTGAAATGAAAGTTAGCTAAACTAAGAGAGAGTTTTGAAACATTCTGTTTTCCTTCAAGGGATAATTCATAGCATGACCGCTGCATTATTTATAGCATTGCTTACATGATGTCATCAGCCCAATAATCACGGTTACATGATGCTTCCAAACAGCATTGCATAAATAAAGAAAATCAAGACGCAAAGAAAATGTATTTTGTCAAATCAAACCAAATTGAAAAATAAACAATGCAGATTTCTAAAGTGAAAAAAACAAAGCACACACTGTTGCTTAGTTATTGAAGTTATATTAAATGTTTGCTTATTAATTAGTGCATAGTATATTGGAGGTTTTTATAACCCCCACAAGCTCAATTGAAATGGAATATTCAAACTATTTCTTGTCCCTCTGAGTGCAGATTAGTCTTAGTTAGAGACCTGCCTTGCCGTGTGAAAGGTAAGAGGGCACACAGTTTCAAACCGTGCCTTAACGTGCACGGTTGTATGTGTAGAGCCGTACGTTTAGAACATACTGAATGTGAAGTTAAACATAGAGAAATAATTCCTCCTTAAGTATAGAAACAATTGAAGTTTAACAACAAGAAACATTTTTCCTTTTTTTGCCTTTTATTCTACTCTAGCAAAATACCCGCGCTTCGCAGCGGAGAAGTAGTATGTTAAAGAAGTTATGAAAAACAAAAGGAAACATTTTAAAAATAACGTAACAGGATTGTCAATGTAATTGTTTTGTCACTGTTATAAGTGTTGCTGTCATCAAGGATTTATCAGTATTTCTTTCAATCAGGTTCGTATTTGGAGGATGTGTTGTGTTCAAGTTACATTCCGTGTTTGTCAACCGTTGTAAAGATAACAGGTTTCATTCATCGAAGTGTGCACTACCCAAATCGGTACTCGTGAATCTAAGATGTTTAACAGGCATTCCCGGTATTAAATTGTGGATTTGCCTGTGAATATTTAGCGGTAGCGTGTCTATGAACTTAATTTAACCTTTCCCAGTCCTGCAAAGTCAGTTTACGTGAGCCGCTCAGAGTACATGCATCAAAGCGGCAGCGTGTCTATGAACTTAATTTAAACTTTAGCTTTACACCTTGTTTTCCTATTGATATGTCTACAAAGGCTTGTTCAGCTTCAGAGGGTTGTTCCTTTCTTACTGCATCAATAAACAGCTCGTCTTCCTCTTTATCTGAGACATCACACACTACATGCACGGGTTTACCTTTCCCAGTCCTGCAAACTTTAGCGAAGTGGTTCAATATACCACATTTTTTACACTGTCTTCCTTTAGCTGGACATTGACTTTTTTCACTGTGTGCTTCATTTCCGCAGTAGCTGCACTTATGAATATGCTTGTATGCGTCACTTGCTTCATATTCTTTTGCTGCCTTCTCAATTGTGTAATGCGTTTTTTGTTCAGCGCTCTTTGGAGCTCTTGCTTGTTGTCTGCGTACTGTGTTCACAGTCAGTTCACGGGAGCCGCTCGGAGTACATGCATCGAAGGTTCTCAGCTGTGCTTGTGCTATTTCGTGCGATCTTGCGATGTCCACGGCTTTATTTAATGTTAGCTCAGACCCGGCACTTAAAAGTTTCTGTCGCACTTTCGCTGAGTTTGTGCCAAACACTATTCTATCCCTGACCATCTCATCTTCGTTTGCATAAACACAGTCCTTCACCAGCAATTTTAACTCCGTTACAAAGTGATCAAAAGTCTCGTTTATAACCTGCGTCTTCTCACTAAACTTGTATCTCACGAATATTGTATTCGTCTTAGGCATGACAAATGCCTCAAAACTGTCATAATAAGTTTTCAGTACCTTGGCTTCCTCCTGGGTGAGAATCCATGTGTTAAAAATGTCTTTTCCTTTTTCTCCAGTCCACAGGAGCAGGTAGCTGCATTTCTCACTCTCGTCTTTGCCTTTTAGCGGGCCAGAAAACATCAGCTCCACATGCTTTTGGAACTTTTTCCATTCTCCTGGCAGGTTAAAAGAATCCCAGTCAATTCGTGGCGAAGGAACTCCAACAAAATCCATGACTGTCCTCTATTCTGACACCATGTCTTGTTTTCACAAATTGTGAAAAATGAAATGATGGCGAGATTTTCTTTTAAAGTATGCAGGGGAACTTTATTTATTACAGCTCTTACATTCACGGCATCCGTGCTCTAAATTAACTTCCATAATAGTAACCTTAAGGACCCTTTTTCTGGTGCCTTCCTGATGACATAGTTGCCTAAACCATGCCTGATAATAATACATTTCAATGACATATAAATATTACAGTGATCACCTCGATAGACATCTCACCACCCAAATCGCTACTCGTGAATCTGAGATATTTAACAGGCATTCCCGGTATTAACTTTTTGATTTGCCTGCGAATATTTAGCGGTAGCGTGTCTATTGGATTGCTGCTGACGGACAACCTTATATGGGCAGGCACTCAATTACGTGGGAGGCGTGGGTATGGGGGATGCAATATAGGCAGGCAGCCAACTACGTGGGAGGCGTGGTGATGGGGGACGCAACTCTGCCTCACACGGTGACCGAGCTGCAGGCTATGGCCATATATATGTACGTAAGTAGGATTCAGTTATGACCGTTACGCGTAGAATTTCAAAATGAAACCTGCTTAACTTCTGTAAGTAAGCTGTAAGGAATGAGCCTGCCAAATTTCAGCCTTCTACCTATACGGGAAGTTGGAGAATTAGTGATGAGTGAGTGAGTGAGTAAGTGAGTGAGTGAGTGAGTGAGTGAGTGAGTGAGTGAGTGAGTGAGTCGGTCGGTTGGTCGGTCGGTCGGTCGGTCGGTCAGTCAGTCAGTCAGTGAGGGCTTTGCCTTTTATTAGTATAGATGTGTAACAACCTTCCTCTATTCTCATGTGGACTGTTTGCTTTGAATTTTCACTAAACCTTTTTAAAACAAACCTTTTTGGACTGAATGATTTCTTATGGCATGCATCTGACCCATGCTTGATCCTGCCTTATTTACTTGCAGCTACACACATAAATAAAACATGTTAAATATTGCATATGGATGTTTGGATATTTTTAAAAAGTCAAGCATGCTTTTTATGCATGCTAGTGTAGTTTGGTTTTTGTTTGCTTACTTACTGTCATGATTTAGGCTGTAAATTAAGGTTTTCTAGCCTTTTTGAAGCCATTTTCTAGAACGTTGTCAGGGTCACATCCCACGTTTCTAGAGGTGTGGCCTCCAAGGTCGTTATATTTAATTATTCAGCAGATGGGATAAAAGGTCAGCCTTTTGTTCTAGACCTTATCCAATCTGCAGATAAAAGCCTTATATACATTTTTGACTTTTTGTGTGATTACCTTTCAAGTCTTATCTGGTTTTCGATTTATTGCGTGTTATTTGATTATATTTTGTCTCTTGTTTGGGTTACAGTTGCTTTGGTTTATTTTTTTTTCGTTTGTTTTGCTTTTTGCTTGTACCTCCCAGTTTACTCTAGAAACTAGTTATTTGTCGAGTCAGGATATTTCCAGCTCTGTAGTTCTTTCAGTTAGGCAGACATGAATGTCTGTTTATATATTAGGTAGTATGGAGTCGTGGTCAGTGTATAAAAATCAAAATACACTTTCTTTTGCCACAAAAACATGCTGCTGAGTAAACTTAACTTAAACAGCAAAGAACAGATCAAAATAAAGGATCCGTCATGTTCTGCCAGAATATCCAATAGACATTTACATTAATCTCTATAATAATTAAAGGGAACTTCTATGCAGAGAACTACATACAGTAGTTAGAGTGGGCACCTGCCTGTTTTATCTATTTCCTAATGGGTACAAACACTACATTGCTCAAGTAAAAGTGAATATAGATCATGGCAAATAGACTTAAACAAAAATATAAATATAACTTGGAACATAAATAGAGGTGCTCAGAATACAAAGAAAATAATGAACAGAAGAACAAGCAAAAGAACAAATGTTTCTAAGAGAATTTTTTTTCAAAATTGTAGAGTCTGACTTGTCCAATAACAAACACTCTTACCATTGTGCAGATTAACTTTTATAATTGGCAAAAATGGTGCTGAGATTAATGACCACAGCTATGTTAAATCAGATGCAGGTCAAGTGAACACTCCTATTGTATAATGCGACCACACATCCCTGATGCTGACAGCAAGCTTAGATGTTTTATCTCATTAATGTTTTTCTATGTCTGTTAGTTTTTTGAATCTTGGAACTCTTGATTGCTTGTAATATTGTGCTTTCTAACCACTCAAACTGTATTGTTTCATTAGGTAAGTAGTCTTGTTCAACTGTGTTAGCTTAATGAAGAATAACTTAATAAATCCATGGAACAGTATAAGATCACTAAACAAAACATTACATAAATTAAAAATGAAGGAAAATAGATGGGAAAATGAACAAATCCAGTACATATCAGGAATATATAATTTTATTAGAAAGATCTTTTAAAGTGTCTTTGTTTTCCCTTGCTTGTTTCTTGACTTCCATTCTTAATGTAAAATCTGACATGAGCAAAGCAGGCTTCACAATAAGCATTTAAACTATGGTTCTTCAATTGGTTATCATTGCATCTGTAGAAAATTTGCATCATGTGTTACTTTCTTTTTCATTATCTCCACCTTGCAGTCTAAACCTATGCAATTCAGCAGAATACCTTGTACTTCCTTAAATATAAATATATTTTTTAATTTTCCCTGGAAAGCATACAATTAACCAACTTTATAGTTCTTCTTCAAGGAACTAGATCAGACTCAAGTGCATAATTAAGGACATTGCTGAATTTGTGAAACTTGCTGCCAGGCAGTTTAGTTAAAAGATGTGCCATGAGGACCATTAAATCTTGACATTACTTTGAAAATAGGATTTGACAAGCTATGCTGCATTGCTGGCCAGAAGCTGTCAAAAAGGTTACTTTTAAAATGTCTCCCGTTATTTCCTTGGTTGGCCACATTGCCATAAAACAATATTGTGCTTTGAAGCCGCTACAACAGTAGCTTCATATTTGTCTAATAAATCATAGACTTTGAGACACATTGTGGTATTCACACATCTGTGCTGTCACTGGAAGGCCTTTTTCTGTTTCATGTACTTCTTTTAATGACTACATCTTACTGGCGTATACTAAAGATAAATGCACAATTCAGACAAAATGAGCTTTCATAGAGTATTATATTAAAGCTCACTATTTTAGAAGTCAAGAAAAAATAATTTAATATAACTTGAATATTCTACAAGTGTCTAAAGCAGTGCATGTAATAAAACAATAATGTGAACTGTAATTATGTCATATAAATTGTGAAAAAATCATGAACTTTGAATCTTCGCCATGCACATTTTGTGAACAGATTTTAACACTGTTTAGTTGGCAGAGCTTGTCTCCATAGGGCAAGGATTTCTGATTCACAGCAAGGATGAGTCAATACTCAGTTACTGTACTACAGTAAGATTGTGTTTGTCATTAGGAAAACATAAATTTATATTCCAGACAATTTGTTTTAGAAATGCAGATAAGATGTTAATTGGAATTTATGAGTTATTAATAAGAAGCAATACAGAGGATTTAAAAAGAAAAATGCAAATAAAAAAGAGTGCAAAAATGAACAAAACATCAGTGCAAAACATTTTAAACAGTGTAAAAAAATCAGTGCCTAAAATATAAAAGCATGCATGAAAATGGCATCCAAAATTCGGAAATTGGATTAAAAACAAATTAATATGTGAAATAAACATGAAAAAGATAGCATGATGCCCCATGAAATGGCTCCCTTGCACAGACCCAGACTCCGAGAATGTGGAGTAGTAACCGAACAACCAGTAGGTGAGATACTGATACAGACACAACTGCTGTTGTCAATTTATAGATTCTGGTTTTATTCCAGTCAGGCTAAATATATTTTAAAAAACACTGTCTTTTAATTATTTAGACAGTTCACTGCATGAACACAAAGAAAAATTGCAATAAGGAAATAATAGGTGTAATGACTATGCAATTATTTGAAGTAGCTCCAAATCAAATGGTGATAAAAAAAGACAAACAAAAAGAATCATCTTCCTTTTTCAAATAACACAATTCACGATGGATGGACAGAAAAGCAACCAAAAATCAAAATGTAAAAATATCTGGCAAAAAAATAACACAGCTCAAAAGCACCCAAATCCCACCTTACCTCCACAAAAATGCAGTCGTATGTAAATCTAACTAACATGCTTTATACAAACACCAACAGCTTTCTCTTTGGTGGTCAAAACATTCAGTAGCTCTGAAAACAACAATTAGTCCGAAGACTGGTGAAAAGATGACTCCTAATGGAAAGTGTCATGATTTTATATGGCAAGCCTTTCCCATTGCACCAAACCTAATGTATATCTCCCTGGATAAAACAGTCAAGGAAGACAGAGTTTTCCATCATAAATCACTCCCCTGATCAGATGAAAGTACCCAATTTCTTCTATTTATGTTCACTGTCATGCACCTGAATGTCACTCATTCACTTCTATGTGTATGCAATTTGATCATTTAAATCTCTATATCACACAGAGAACCATTCAAGAATATTGTTCTTGTCTATGTGCGTATGCTGGCAACTGAAAAATTTCTTTGTAGTGCTCGATGACCGTCTTGATGTTGGCCTAGTTCCTTGCAGGGAATGGCCCACATCCTTACAGGCAATTAACCTCGGGATTGCATCTTTGCCTCACCACCGTAGTCCCCATTTAAAGTGCTGTTAAATTAAGAGAGATTATTTTGTGATGCAGCCTGCCACAGTCAATGCATGACATGTGAAAGAAGTTGAGACACAAAATTAACCAAAACTAAAAACAGAAAAGCATTCCACCATGGGAATGCCATGTTGAAAATGGAAATGATGCTAACCTTCCAGATTATGTTTGTATTGGTATTACACCTCAATGTGTTGGTTTGTTTCTTATAAACTTCTTACTTAAGGGAATTTGTTAATTTAATTCATCACTCATATTGGGCCACCATAAATTTTGTGTAGGTTTAAATACAATTTCAACAGCTTTTATAGTAGCCCACCTTCATGTTTCCATACGATTACTTTAACTTCCTAATTTAATGGCTAAGATGGTTCCATTTGTGTATAGTAATACATGCTGTATGAGCACACTGTCTTTGACAGGGTTCTACCATCCAAGTATGACAAAGTAGAAAAAAGGCATAATTAACCTAAACAATGGCACTTTTTCTGTATTACTAAGTTGTATTTAGTCTCACTATGCTAAGAATGTATTTTTAGTGAAACATTCACTGAAGGACTGCTAACAACACAGTGGTAAGCTACTGAATCATATTGCAAATAAGTAAGGAGCCTGAGACAGGTGATGGCTCACTCAAAAAATCAAAGAATGGTGTCAATTACTATAAAATCACAGATTTGATTAAGTTTTAATTTCACAGAGTCATAAGTGAAGTGAGCAAGAACCATGAGTCAGGTGAACATGCAATTAACACATCCACCCGTTAAGTTAAACTCTGACAACATCATGTACTTTATATGCAGCAAACTAAAGACTGGAAAGGCAATGTTTTTCAGATAATGGAAATTTTAATTAAAGAGACTGCACTGAAGATATCACATAAAACCATGTTTGCTTATCATAATTGTCCTTGTCTTCTCTGTAGAAGAAACACAAACTTTCAGCTTGTTTGTGCTAGTGAATCAGTTAACCAAAGTTATTGAAGAGACTTATCACTACTCCAGATGTACAAGAGACCCTTTTACACATATCGGCAGGTCAAAGCCAATCCCAAGAAAATCAAACCATCGATGTCTTAAAATTAGCAGCACACATGACTCTGTGTTCTGTGCTTCACAGATACTTTTTATAGCTGTCCAGTGGTGAAGTGTGCGCTCCACTGTGATAAAGTGATGAAATGGAAGGAACAGTCAGTCAGGTTGTGCTGAGGGAATCACTGCTGCTTCAGCTATTGCCACAGATTTCTTAGGTTAAATCACAGGCCAGAGATGTGTGCTGAAACAAAGAAACATGCGTTGAATATTGTCCTTATTCATTTTTTGATGCATGATGCAGATCATGTTTTGTTCTTCTTGCAGCTCCAGCAGACATTACAGTCTGAAGGGATGAGCAGGGCCAAGGGGTGTGAATGGTATTGTGGGATGTGTTGGGGGGTGTTGTCATGGAAGAAGGAGAAGAATGTTGTGGGGTTTTGTGTGGAGTGTTGGTGGTAGGGAATACCTATGAGGTGATGATAATTCTGAAAGAACCTTCACATGTCTTCTTTGGTCATTCAAACCTTTCAAAAGACACATTTGCATCCTCCTTCTTCTGCTTACTTTATGTTTTTAACCCCACTCTAGTAATTTGTATCTGTGCTTGTACTAATCATTTTTGCCCTAGCTAACATTTTTACCAAATTAGTTTAGTTATGCTGTAATCAACAATCACTTTTAGCTTGGACTGATGACATACAATATGCTTAATGTGGAAGAAAGGTGCCTGCAGTTTTTAATAATGTACTGTATATATTCTCATGCACTAATTTATGATTTCCTCATAAGTAAAAATAAAGGTTTTGTGTGCCACTTTAAAAAAATATTTAAACATACAGAATGCATTTATAATTTTATGTATGTATGGAGGAGGATTGTGGATTGTGGTGTGGAGAGGCACTTGGCCAGTGTGGAGCCTTGGGTGGCAGCCCACTTCACTAAACTGTTGTGAGACGGCTTTGCCAGTTGACTGGGTTTAAATCTCATGCACTTGTTTTTTTATATTAATTTAATACACTGTGTTTTCATTTTGTGTACAGATTTTTTTAGTGTTTTGGCCTGTGGGGGCTACTGTTAATAAATAATAGTTGTTACAATATATTTGTTTGGCTGAAAACAAGTAGCACCCCTGGATGAAGTGATCAAGAACAAGAAAGACTCCTTTTGCCAAAACAAATAGAAAGCTATCCTCTTTAATGAATGCATTCTTATATACTGCTTTCACAGTTGGTGCTTCATTTCAAATTGCCTGCTGGTTTACTGCAGAAATCTTGGCTAATGTATAGGTGAAGCCACTGTACTTTCGTTCTTTTCTAATAAGTTATTTCAGACTTCCAGATAGGAGCAATACGTGCAGTACAAAAGGTTACCTAGAGCTTGAGTCAAGGCAAAGTAAATTACCAGACACTATACTGTATTAAAACAATAACTTAAACAATTACATGTATGTGTTTGAAGGGCTGAAGAATTTGCCCTTGAATCTGCTAAAATTACATTTGAGATGTATTGTGATTCTTTGTCACCTTTTTATAATTATGTTATTTGTACTTTGAGTCATGCTTTATATTATTTTATGCCAGATTTTCCTGGAAAGACCACAGAAGCTAAAGTATGCAAAATACTGCAAATAACAGCAACATGAGGCTTGTTAAATGAACTTCGAGGGTCCATTTAATGTTGTATATCTATAGAAATTAGAAAGACTTTTACAGTGTTATGTGCCCCAATTGATTTGGTTTAAATTTTCTTGAATCTATTAGCACTATCTAATAGTTTAAAATGATCAGATATAACACTGCTGAAGAATTCTGTTTAGAAATTCTCCTACCGATCACTGTCTTCCTGTGACAATTTTTATTTGCATCCCAAAAATGTGTGTGTTAACTGGAAAGTTCTAAATTGGAGCATTGTGAGTGTGAGTATGTCTGTAAGAATGGGTTTATATTTCACGTGACGCGACACATGCTCCAGTGGATGCTACTGCTACACAAGCAGTGTACTGCTTATACTTGCGGGCCTACTTTATGTAAATCTGGAAGATTCCACCAAGTGCCAGTGTGAGAAATCACGGTGAGAAAATGTTCAGCTTCACTATGTTGTGAATTTCCTGAAACATGCATTCATTTACAAGGACACCTTGCACAATATCTCTGAATAGGATGTTTTGATTACATCCGTCAATCTAGGGACACGCCCATTCCAGCAAGCATCAGGCACAAAGCAGAAACAAAAATCCCTGTGTGTGACACAAAAAAAGTGTGTGACTTTTAAAATGTATTGTGTCATTATGTTGGGGAATATGTGACACTTGAATATAAAAGCACCACAAACGCATTTGTATGCCGGCATTTTGTTTCACCACATCGAACCATTACCTTTTGGACTTCAGCTCATTGCAAGGTGAACACAAGCATACACATTCACATACACTAGCGTCATTTTAGTGTCACCAAATCCCCAAACCCTCATGTCTTTGGAAGGAAACCGAGGCACACTGTGGAAACCCACCAGGTAAACATGCAAACTCCAGGCAGGGAACACCAGGAACGTGACTCCCTGCGAGACAGCAGTGCTACTGCACTGCCCCTATGCCTCCCCAACATGTGTAATTATTAACAGTATTATTTAAATGAAGTTAATGATTTATCTATAAAATGTAACATACATACTTTAATGCATTTCATCATCAGTGATATCAAGTATAAATCTAAGGGTTCTAAATGTGCAGAAAGCTGGAATATCATAAATTTAATGGGTTCTTTGTGGTGATCTATTGCTGCTTGCTCCTGCTGTCAGTTCAGGTGGAAGCCCCAGAAGCACGTAGCGATTAATAACTGGGTCAGTTTTACAATGGTCTACTTTAATAATAAACTACGAGGTTAAAGTGGACATTTTGAGATTAAAACTGAAATTTCCACTTTAAGCACAAAATACAGTATACCTTTTCATTATGTCCTTAATTTTATTCTCAGTGGCCCAAATACACTGCCGTACATTCTGATGCTCTTCTGAAGGTGCAAAAAAAAAAAGACGGCACAGAAGATGGTGTGTGTGACTTTTAAAATGTATTGTGTCATTATGTTGGGGAATATGTGACACTTGAATATAAAAGCACCACGAATGCATTTGTATGCCGGCATTTTGCTTCACCACATCGAACCATTCATCAAACATCGAAGCATGCACATTGATCCTGTAGGATCAGCATAGCAGCTTTTTGTCACATGTAGATAGTAAACAGAGACACAGACGTCATGTTCCGAGTTTATCACACTGTGCCCCCCGACTATGGTACTGCAACTTGCGCACACGTTGTGTTAATTTATGAGGATGTGCTCAAAGGACATGTCAAATGAATGCTGGGAACTCGTGGCAGCAATGATGCGTGCACATACACGTTCTGAGCCCAATGTGGACTCTGCGATGGACTGGAATTTGTCTTTATTAAATATCAGTCAAACCTCTGAATGATTCGAAGTTTCCTTTATTTATATCATAGAGCCCATCACAGTTACTTTAAATAGGTTTCTGGCTGAACTGAGATACTACTGAAAATGCAGGAGTGTTAAAACTTGCTGGAACCTCTATGGCACTCAGGTTAATCAATTTATAACAATTAAGGGGGCTTTTTTGTAATACATGTCTGTCCTGACTAAATAGTCCTGCTAAGCTTGCTGAATTCCAGAGTATGACATTTATATTAAAGAGTTTTCACTTGAGCTTAAAATAATATATTGTTAACGTAAAACATGCCTCCATCACAACCAATCCAGGGCTGGTTCCTGCCTTGCTTCTGATGTTATAGCGATGGGAATAGGTGCTCTGTCATCATGAACTGAGTGAATGTAATGAAAAAAGTAAGTATGGAAGGAGAGAAATCACCATCTTAGTCAGTTAGTTAGTTAGTTAGGCCTGCCTTGTCCCCAGTGTTGTGGAAATTGGATGGATTGAATCCTGTTGTCCTGAAATGGATTAAGCAGGACTGAGAATGTTATGTTATATATTGCATAATTCTGAAGAAGTCATTCTGCAACAGGCAAGTTCAATTTACCCACTGGTCACTTGGCCTTTTCCAATATGGCAAACCATTTGTAGTTTGCGTGTGTCAGGTCTTTGGAACACCATTGAAAACATACGTTTCTTCTAATACTTGTGCTACCTCAGTTCTCATTTCACTTTTTCTTATATGTTTCTCGATTTTATCTGAACATCTTCCAAAGGTCTCTTTGAAGTGTGATGTTGACTACCTCCTTTGTTGGCTCAATATTAGAGGAAAAATGAATTTTATAAAATTAATTTTACAAAATTCACTCCATCCACCAAACTCAATTTCTATATATTCTTTTCTTTAAGTTTATGAAAAACCTTATAAATAGTGTACAATTTTAATACATGTGCTCATTGACTTGTGTCCTTCATCAATGCATAACAAATATATTCCTTGAAAAAGATACACCATCGCATAAAACCCAAACTTTGGCAGAGTGTGTTTTGGAAATTTGGTCTTTAGCAATCACATTACAAAATCCATTTTCTTAATTTTAAGCAGGAATGTGAGAGATATTAAAGTTACAATTTTTGTTGTGCCACTTTGGTTTCTAAAATCTAATTTTTGACACCTTAATTATATGCATAAACAGCAGCCATAATGCTTTTTCATTTGTATAGAGAAATTCCACGTTACAATGAACACAGCAGAGAGTTAATAGAGTTTACTTTTTATTTCTGTATTAAGTTATATTTAAAACATTATCTTTACAAACCATATTTTTTAAACACATTTACATTAGTTTGGAATATGTTACCCTGCAAAATTTCATTCAAAATAAAGCAAAGCAGGTGACTGATATGTGTATAAATAATTCATGTGATTTTTGTTAAATAAACCAAAGCACTTTTAATGTTATATCCAGGATAGTGCTATGGTTAGCAATGCTCAAACCGCAGACTGAGCAATAATAATCTGGAGTTTCCATGTTTTCAGTGTATTCATGTGGATTTTTTGTAGATATTTTATTTTTTTTCCACATCTATTAATCTTATGCATTTGACTAATATTTCTAAACTGATCTAGTCTGAGAGATTGTATTTACAGGTATGTTTATGGGCATGTGTAGGGCTGTGTGCTACAGTGGACTCTTGATCATACTAATTCGTTTTTTACATTGTGCTAAAAGTTATTGGAACGCAGTACTGTTTGAATGTGTGGGTTAGATGGATGGATGAATGGATGATGATGATTGTTGGATGGATGTACTGTATATTTTGTCCATAATACATGGCTAACAAGGAGAGACAAACATTTCTCATTATCTTTGACATTCATTTTACGTAGGGAAAGAAACATTTGTGACCCAATTTTCCTTTTTATTTAAAACTGTAAAATTATTATCTAGAGTGGTAGTTGCTTCAAACACAGTTCACTCTAACCTAACTTAAAAAATCAAATGTATGTGCTTTTCCTTGATTTCTAGCGCTGCTGACATTTTCAAACTGGACTTATAATTGCATGAGACACTATGAGGCTGTAAATCATTTCCTGTGACCTTCTATGGAATAAATCAATAATGGCAAATAGACCGATTCATATGACATAGACAGATACATTTAAAATTAAAATACATACATAAACATTGAAATATAAATTTAAATATAAATATATTTTCTATTCCACACCAGAACACAATAAAGGTTGCATATTTGGACTTTAAATTAATATAGTATTAATAGAAAGGAGTCTTATCATAGGAAAAGCTTTTATGCACACGTTTCTATAAAACATTAATCCCCTTTTATTAAAAGCACAGGTTGTTTTTCTGTAGACTACAATAATATGTTACACTTCTGTTGCTACTCCTGCTTCTTAGTTCATACACTTTTTAAGCTTTAGGGATTATACAGTTCACAGCTGCAATGTACTTGCACTTAAGACTGTAGTATACTACCTTAAGACTTCACCCAGGTATGACTGTTACTGTAGCTTCTCTATTGTGAGGGTTCTCTCTCCCTCAACCCTGATTGACCTACCTGAGAAAAGGTAGGTGGGATCATGTTCCCTTCACTTTCACGGTTTCAGCAAGTTAATATGATAAACTCGCTCACTTAGGTTGTTTAACTAAATAGTCAACGAGTCCTTTCCTTTCTTTAATTTCATAAGGGCCTTGCCAATGTGCTAACAATTTTGAATGTTGGGACTAATACCATAACACGATCACCTGGGACGAATTCCCAAATGGTGGTGTTCCTGTTATAGCAACGTTTCAAAAATTTCAGCCTTCTACCTACACGGGAAGTTGGAGAATTAGTGATGAGTCAGTCAGTCAGTCAGTCAGTCAGTCAGTCAGTCAGTCAGTCAGTCAGTGAGTGAGTGAGGGCTTTGCCTTTTATTAGTATAGATATATTTGAAGTAGGGAGGACCTCCTCTTCCCATCCTTCTTTTAGCATATCCAAAAGTCCTCTGGGTTGTCTTCCATACAATAATTCAAATGGAGAAAACCCCGTAGAGGTCTGAGGAATTTCCCGATAGGCAAACAAAACGAGAGGAAGTAACTGATCCCAGTTTCTTCCATCCTCGTTAACTACCTTGCATAACATCTGTTTTAATATTTGATTAAAACATTCCACCAGCCCATCAGTTTGGGGATGGTAGACCGACATTTTCAGAAGTTTTATCCTGAGTAATGTAGCAATTTCCCTGAACGTTTCCGAAGTGAAGGGAGTCCCTTGGTCTGTTAAGACCTCCTTGGGGATCCCAACACGAGCAAATATCCCTACTAACTCCCGTGCAATGTTTTTAGTATTAGCCGAGCGCAAAGGAACAGCTTCAGGGAAACGAGTGGCATAATCTACTAGGACTAAAATGTATTTAAAGCCCTTTACCGAGGGTTCTAGGGGTCCTACGAGATCAATTCCAACTCGTTCAAAAGGGATGTCAGTAAGGGGAAGGGGAATGAGAGGAGCTCAAGTGCTTCTTGGAATCTGGCGAAGTTGACACTCTGGACATGAAGTGCAAAATCGCCGGACTTCCTCATTAACTCCCATCCAATAAAATCGGAGTTTTATTCTTTCCAACATCTTATCGGAGCCTAAATGGGCTCCTAGAAGGTGAGCATGGGCTAACTCACATACCTTTCGTCGAAAAGTACGTGGAATTAACAACAAAGCTTGCACTTCACCCCCGTGTTCTGCCACTTTATATAATAATTCACTTTTAATTACAAAGAACGGCATCAGTGGCATGGGATCTAGGGTTGTATAACACTCGGTGGATACTACTGCATTCCTAGCAAATTTTAAGGAATCATCATTCCATTGTTCTCTTTTAAAAGATGACGGTGTTAATAGGAATTGGGCAGTTGAATCTTGGATGGGATCTCTTTCGAGCTCAATGGGAGAAGCTTCTGTCTCCACGTCCTCTATGTCAACTATACTAGTTCCCACAGAGGATGATGGGACATCGATTTTTTCGCACTGGGTACCCATGTGCGTCCGTGCTACTGTGGGACATGGCGTGGAGGCAGTCGAAGCAGTATTCTCCATTACTAACCCCAAATTCTTGTTAGGTACAGTTACGTTATTACCGCTGGTAATTTTATTCCAATCTCTTCCTAATATGACTGGAAAAGGGGGATCTGGTAATACAGCCATGGCCATACTAGTTAATTTCTGGTTCACCGATATCACACATTTGGCTGTTTTATAATACCTGATGTCCCCACGAATACATTTCAGACTAGTTTTTATTCTAGTCCACTGTTGCGGTAAAACGAAACGGGCAGCAACAATAGAAATGTTACTCCCGGAATCAAACATTGCCCTTACCTTCCTGCCATTTATAATAACTGCACCTGTATATGGAAGAGACAAAGGGTTAGTCACTGTGGCAGAATACCTTTCTTCCTTTACTAGTGTACAATCCATAGGCTCATAAGTGCAGTTTGGAGACAGATGTCTGATCTCCCCACACTTGAAACAGCGGGGAAGATCGGCTGGTCTGTTCCTTCTATGGACGGCAGGTTCGGGAGGTTGTCGGGTGGGCTCAGGGGCTGCCCCACGTACCTGTTGGGTTCGACGAGAGAACCGTTCCGACCTCCCCGATTTACAGGCCGCCCAATGACTCTGTCCTATTTTTATCAGGGAGTCCATGTCTTCGAAATTATGCTTTTGGACTTGCTGGGCGATATGGCCAGAGAGGGCATGTACGAATGTTTCGCACGCTAGGAGTTCAGCCATTTTATGTGAGGTGTTAATATTGGGCCGTAGCCAGCGACATACCTTTCCCCAGGCTTCAAAGCCCTGAGTTCTCAATGGCCTTTCTGGATCAAACTGCCACTGCCTCCATTCTCTCGCCTGCTGTTCCGGTGACACGCCGTAGCGCTTAAAAACCTCTAGTTTTAGAGCATCGTAATCGGCAGCCTGCTTCTCAGTTAAGTCATAATAGGCCCTCTGCGCCGTCCCCTTCAGATAGGGAGCCAGTTGGTACGCCCATTCCGACCTTGGCCAAGCATTCCACTTAGCAGTACGCTCAAAAAGTAAGTCTCAATATCATCCGATTCAGTCAGTGTAGTTAACTGAATCGGTTGTGACCGAGCCACCTCCGTCTGTACCCCAGCGGGAGAACAAGCCTCAGCTTCTGCCAGTTGGGTCCGTGTTTCTCCCATCTGGATCTTTAGGGTCTGGAGATCGCCCATGATGGTATTAAGTACGGTGTTGAGGTCCTGTTCTTCTGACATCTTGAAAAATGAATATTGCTGGCTACGCTAATTGTGATAAGATTTTTGAGTCAAAAAATACTTCCACAAAGACAGAAAAAGGTTTGGGGACCGTCCCCATATATTGTTGTCCAGACAATGAAAAAAGAAGCAGATTCAGATGACTTTTCAGTACATTGAATGTTTTACAGCAAACAAAATGGCATTTTTATAACAGAGTGAATTATGGGACGGGAAATGGTTGGGAGGAAGTGATGATTTGGAGGTGGGCAAATGGAACCCATGTCATCAGGAGTCGATAGAAAGTAATGGATTGTGGAACTGGAAGTGACGTCATCATGGCGAACCGGAAGTGACATTGTCGCGGCCATTTTGAATCCAGAATTGGAGATTCTTATTTTTCTTCAGGTTTTCTGTAGGTGAAAAGAGATTTAGGTAAGCACCACATGATGACCCTTTGTCTCGCAATATTTCACTCACCTTTAGGCCCTTTGACTGCCTCCAACTCGCACGTGTGTGACAATGTGTAGTTGTAAAAACTGTTTCTTTCTTTTAAATATCCTGTTCAAGCTTAACTTTTCCATAAATTACATAACATACTGTGGAGACTGGCCCAGACACAGACAGGTGGACACCGTAGGTTTACTCACCAACACACGTTTATTTATTCTTCTATATACAAAGTATCACCCACAACCCAGTGCCCCTGCACCAATGACCCTCGAGTCCTGGCCTCTCTCAATGCCTTTACTCTTCTTGATCGCCTCCACTCCTCTCTTCCAGGCTTCATCCTCTTCCGCCCGACTTCAGCTATCGAATGGAGGGAGGCGGCCCCTTTTTTCCTCACCCGGATGTGCTCCAGGTGCCTCCCAATGAGCTTCTGCCCGGCACTCCCTGGTGTGGCAGAAGTGCTGAGGACCAGGGGCTCTTCAGGCATCTGAATACAAATATAACAATGTTAGATATTATAAATACGCAACAACAAAAGAACATGAAAACATTTTTCAGAAAACAACAGCACCTTTGTGTACTCCTTAACTCAGTTAATATCCATCCATCCATTTTCCAACCTGCTGAATCCAAACACAGGCTTGCAGGGGTCTGCTGGAGCCAATCCCAGCCAACACAGGGCACAAGGCAGGAACCAATCCTGGGCAGGGTGCCAACCCACCACAGGACACACACAAACACACCAAGCACACACTAGGGCCAATTTAGAATCGCCAATCCACCTAACCTGCATGTCTTTGGAAGGAAACCGGAGCGTCCGGAAGGAAACCCACGTAGACACGGGGAGAACACGCAAACTCCATGCAGGGAGGACCTGGGAAGCGAACCCATCTCTCCTAAGTGCAAGGCAGCAGCGCTACCACTGCACCACCGTGCCGCCTTCAGTTAATATCTCCTTTTCATATTTTAATTTCTGAGCATTTATATCCAAATTGTAAAACAGAAACATGATGTTTATATGAAAAAAAATACAATAGCACCTTGTGATTGTGAACACTATTCCAACGCATTTTTAAATGTTGTTATTATACAATTGTGTTTCTGTAGTTCAGTCAAAGTGGCTTGTTCAGAGTTGCAAAGTGAGTCTGAGGACAGTACTAAACAATCAGCCTTTGGGTTTACAGGCAAAAATTTCATCACTAGAACACAGTGGCTGCAACATACATAATGTTTAACATGAAAACTGAAGCAGAATAAAAACTAAAGCAAAATATGTAGGAAGTGGTTTTGCATTAGCTCTGTTTAATTGAAGCTAAATACATTAACACTGCCCGCAAGCTAAATTTATCTTTTTATGTAAAGATAAGTAAAAAGAGCATAATTGTGGTTTTTTGCTACAGTATTAGAATATTTAATATGACACATATTGCTCAATTTACAACATAATTATGATATTAAAACCTTTCATAGAAAACCACATCTTTTTTGGTATAACTAAGCAGCAGATACCACAAAATGACTCCAAATTGTCATAGCATACATAAAACAGAAGGAATGGTGAAGTGAGCACTACTTTTATATAAACAAGCAAATTCAACTTAAAATTCAAGTGATGGTAGAAAATAGTTTAAACAAAAAGTGAAGCGGCACTGTGTTCATGGCTCAGTTGCCTTATTCTAACAATCCAATGACTTGGAGTGAATGCCAAATGTTAATTGTGCTCTGTTTGGTTATTTATGGCAAATGGCAGATAATGTTGTGTCTATTCAGGAATCCAGGTTATTGGCCAAAAATGTGCCCAGATTTGCCAACAAATGCACCTTCATACTTGCCTCTTTCTCTGCTAGTTCTAAGAAGCAGGGATTGGTCATTCTCTTTTGTTGCAACTTGCAGACCAAAATACTTTACTTGGGTTCAGATGATGCTATTATATGCTGTTACATACTAATAGAGATGAGTGGAAAGGAAATAGATCTCTGCTGCATTTATTCACCAACATCATTATCAACCATCATTCCTTTTATATGTACCTAGCAAATTTTACATATGAAAGGCTACAATGTTATTGTTGGTATGACTGCAGGTGCCTTTATGGATTCCCTTTTAGCTAAAATGCAAGCTTCTCTTTTCCAGGGCATTCCTTATTCCACTTGCTCACTGTGCAGATTTGTTTCTCATTTAAACCTGGTTGATTCTATTCAGTTAGTTTAATACCACTAGAAAAGCATTTTCATTTTTCTCCTTCCATTTCTCGCCGCCCTTATTGTTAAAATGAAACAGCCAGCCAGCGCTGGCTGGAGCTATTTGATTTCTTGGTGCTGTTTTCACATTTCACCAGTTGGAAGTTTAACTCTTCTTTGCTAAGAATTTTGTTATAAGATGGTATCTGAGCTTGAAGATTACATTACTATTAACTCCAGTACTCTTGATGATCCTGTGAATGTGTGGTTAGTTATAAAAGATTTTATGTAAAAATTTACAGTTGGATATACAAGTAATCTGGCTTGTGCATATTGACAAAAAATATCTGGATTTCAATAACCATTTTTTAGTTCTGTTTCAAATTATTCTCTGAAAACTCTTCCTGTACTGAAATGAATTC
The DNA here is from genome assembly GCA_026402145.1 of Polypterus bichir lapradei. NCBI lineage: Eukaryota > Metazoa > Chordata > Cladistia > Polypteriformes > Polypteridae > Polypterus > Polypterus bichir. Next base: position 97,060,230 of record JANRMT010062792.1, read on the forward strand.
TTTTAAGATAACATGCCCATTCCCAGGCTTTCGATCAATGATGCTGGTATATTGGATTCCCAAGTTACACCATCAAAATATACTTAAAGAGGTTCTAAATTCCTTGAGCTATAGTAAAGCACTGATGCTTGATGATTTGTCTCCTGTGCTCCTTTCTGCCTTTTGTAAACAATCTGCATCTGTAAGGATGCTGAACTTTGCTATATCCTGCTCCAAACTCAAACTTTAAAGTAAATTGGCCACATCTTAAAGCAAGGTAAACATCTTCCTACTGCTCTATTTTCCTGTCTTTGCTGAATTTAGAAGCAAAGCTACTGGCGAAAGTCTTTCCACACAGCCTAGAGCTGGTTATTCATAAATGAATTCACGCTTATCTGACTAATTTTATTTGTTCTGACCAGACATCAGATAACATTCCCTACCATCTATACATAGCCCGGACCCTACAGCTTTTCTGATGTGGAGAAATCTTTTGACACATGAATTAGAATTTTTTGTGTAGAGTTTTGTACTCACTGGGTTGTACTGGGAGCTATTATAAATTGATCAAGATGTTACACTCCTCCCCAGTGGCATTACCAGTAATTTTCAAAAACTTATCTATTTCTCAACCTTATCAGATTCACCAAGCTGCCAGACAGAACTGCCCTCTGTCTCCCTAATTTTTTAAAATCTCTCTTGAACCCCTCACTATCATTCTTCACATTCTTGATTATTGCAGCTTATAGCTCCTATCATAAAACTTCCCAATATGCTGACAATATTTTGTGTTTTTTTGGTAATGTTCCATATGATTACCACCACATCCTAAGTTTGTTTCCTAAGTCTTTTGAGAACTTGTCTAGATATAAAAATAATATTTGAAAATCTACTCTTTTTACATTAAATTTCCTGTGCTGTCAGTCTGATTTATAATGTACAATCCTTTGACTAGCTTGTTTAATTACTTGACCATCAGCACCTCTCTTTTCCTGTAGGATATTATAACATCCAATTTATGTTGTACCTTTAAGAGTATAGAGGATTCTCTTAACTCAAGGTAATTTTTTCATTGTAATTTCTTTCCAGTATTGGAAATTATTTAAATTATCATAGTGCTGTGTTTTTATTTTATGAGTGCCATGGCTTCCTTCACTCCCGATAAAATATTGGGTAGAGCTTGCTGCTGCCCGCAGAGATACTGACACAAAGAAAACAGGAGTGCAATGCAGGCACTGTTCATTGGTACCCCAGCCAGGTTGCTTGCACGCACATCCTTGTGTGCTTCTGCACTATTTTAGCTTAACACAACACTGTCCCGTTAGCCAAATACTATTACTGAGGAATAAAGCCCAGGGAGTAATCAAGCCTTGAAACATACCCTTTATATTACTCTGGGAGAATATAAAAAAATCAAATAAAGCAGTGAGGCACTTCCTTTTAGCTCTCCAGATTTGTTGAAAAGTTCAGGAACATGTTGGCTCTACTCCACTTTGGCACACCTATACCTCTATCTTCCATTAAGAAGATTAAGGTTAAGATGTTATGACACTCGGTGATGTTTATAATAACTCTGGACTCAGAACATTCCAATTACTGAGGTCTAGGTCTTCTGTTCATCCTTCTTCCTTTGTTTTCTATCTCACATCAGTCCTTAAAGCAAACAGTGTCAGAGTAGCTTCCTCACTCCTTTCCCATGCCCTTTATAACATTATTTGCTTGTTATCTTCAAACTTGAAGCAACAGGCATCATTATATGCATGTTTACATAAAACATCTGCTAGACCTCTACAATTATTTTCTGTCTGGTAGAGTGACCTCCCTTGTTTTCCCCATCTCGTGGAAATGTATACTAAATAACATGACTGCATCCTCTAAAAACCCAACTTATTAGCATGTTAAGTTTGAATTTGTTGATACACAAATTCTGGTAAACTTTACACAATTCATTTTGCTCCTGATCTTATTTATCACTGATGTCCCTTTAACACCCCAGCATATTTCTTCATATACAGTATTTTGGGATAACCACCCAGTGTTTGTTTTTTTGTCTGCTGTTTCTAGCTGCTTGTCCTCTATTTCCTCTGTTAATATTCCTTTTTTGTCTCATGCATTCCATCTCCTGGACCTCTCCACTTCTACAGTCACTTTTATCAACTAGAGGTTATTTTATCTTGGCATAGTTGCTCTACAACTAAATACAGTCTCTCACTGGAAATCTACTGATTCCACCTCTGTGTTTTCAACAGAGTATCTGGCTTCATTATTGAGAAGTACCCAAAACTGTGCATATGGCCAATACTGATTTACCAATGGTTTGCTCTGTGTTTCCTTTAGCCCTGTTTCTTCTCTGATTTTGGGCTTAATCTGTCTATCATGCCTCCCACCTCTGTCTATACCAACTGCAATAACTTCTAATCCTTTATAGACCTCATTCACATAATGGTTTAGGGTGGGCACCATGGTTTGTTACTGTTTACTTGATTGTTTATAACTAACATTTCAATTTTAATTACTGTTGTTTTCTTAACAAAGAGCCAAATAAAATAAAAAATGCCACAAAAATTGGAAAAGACATGAAAAAAGCACTAAGCAAACCCCAAATAGAGAGTAGTTTTGCCAGATTGTAGAATTATGGAGTTTTTATTGCTATCCACATGATATATAATAAGTTATTATATGGACAGTCAATAGTTTTTATTGCTATCCACATGATATATAATAAGTTATTAATTTTAAATCATCCTTTGTTTAGTAAGCATTACACTTCTTTGACAACATCAAACCTTTTACCTTTGCAGCAGTTGTCTGAGACTTGATGGTGGTTGCCAGGTGTATACACGAGTACATGCATGGGCTGATATGTGCTTTCACAGTAGCCATTTTTATAAACCTTTACTTAAAGGTGCACCTAAAAGTAAAATTTCTTTAAAAATGTTACATTTTCCAGGATTAATGAGCATGTTTGCCTAGTGCATTATTAATAAAAAATATCCCTCATTCATAAACACAGAAGACCCATATAGATGCTGATTTTTTTATGGACAGATCTATCTTTGGCAGGACATTTAAATATTTCTGAATTATGTCTTCTTGGGCACTTGACTCAAACTTTAATTACAAGTGCTTTTGAATTGAATCAATATGGTAAGACAGATTAAATACAGAAAAATCTTGCAGAGCTATTAAAGTTGACAATGTACAGGCATTCTAGTCCTTCAGAATAATTCATCTTTTGGTTAAACTAAATCACAGGATTGGGTGTCTAGACATTTTTTTTTCCAAGAAGAAACGTCAAAAGCAAAATTCCCTCCTTTGCTTCCACATAACTTTGCAGAAATCATTTCTGTGTCAAATTAAGAGGATTGTACACTGTTAAATACATAAGCTCTCAGCCCAGTAACAAGTCACGCAATAATCCATAGCTTGTTATCAGTCCCAGGTTCAGGATCTGCATAAATATCCATCACCAAACACCCAGAAAATAATGTATACAGGTCAGTATTATAGTCAAGCGACATATACAGTTTGTACTTTCTAATCACTCATGTTGTATATTCTACTCTGTGGTAGCCACAATATGAACTTTAATTTAAAGGAATCCTTTCCCTTTTTCACACACCTTCTCAAATCAAACACGCCATACCCACCCTCCCCAAAGGTGTCCCTGTCAGCATTATCTCCATTTTGAAAGGATGCACAAACAAGAAATAAAGAATATATTAGAAATTAAATTGTAAACTGCCTTCTCAAAACCCAATTCTCTTCCAATGTCATACATTTACTTGTTCCTTCCAGTCCAGGCTATCCCGGGAAATATAATGTAAAGTGTCCTTGTTTATGAGATTTGAAGCTCTTACAAACTAACCATGTGAAACTATTCCTGTTACAAGTATGTTGATGCCAGGCCTTCTACCATTTCCCAGTTGTGCTGATGGTCTGTTATTGTCCTAGCCACCTGTATTCCCCCAGGCTAGCTGGACAGTCAATTGCGGTTTTGGAATTTCAGGGGCAAAGGTTTTATCTGATAAATGGACTGGCTTAAACATAAAATGACAATATAAAAACAATTTCATAAATAAAGAAAATCTACAAAAAATATTAAGCATGCTAAATATTGTCAATTTCTTTCTCTCCACTTCATTTAAGAACCAAGAACTTATTCAAAAATATTCAGACAATCGCTATGTATTTTGTTTGGAAACAGCAAGTTAATATTACTCAAATAAACCATTGTTTAATTAAAGTAGAGCCAAGCCATATAAATATCACAAAAATGCATAAATCGAGGATATCGACAATGTGATTTTTCACCTTATCTCTGACATTTTAAATTTTGGTGTCAATTAGACTGGTGCTCTTTTTCTTTTGAGCTAATTCCAAATATAAATGAATTGCTCATTAATTTAAAATGTATCATATCTCATACAATGTTATGACATCCATAGTCACTAAGGTCTGCCAGCCCCCAGTCTGTGAAATATTACAGAAGTGCCCTCAATTTGCAAAGTTACAGAGATTTGTAATTATTTTAGGACTAATTAAAAGTTTTGTCTTTCTCTCATTAAGAATGCATTTATGTGAATATGACTTTTACCACACTGTTACAAATTTTAGCTTTAAAGCTCCACTGAATTCTTTCCTTTTGCTTTCTTAGATACATCCAATTACATAAAAATAAAGAAAATATTAATCCATTCATTTATACTCTGGTTAATCATTTTGGGGTTGCATTGAACTGGTGACATTTCCAGTAACACTGAGCAAAATGTAGGCATCAAGCTTTAACTGTGTCTCAATTAAAGTAAAACTAAATTAATAGATCGTCTCCTTGTTCAGCACTTTATCAGTTTTGAGTATAGTATGCCAATGATGCCTACAAGCTTACCAGTGATTGGACTCTAAAACCTGGAAGGAAAGAAAATCTTGGAAATTGTAGGAAATGTGAACTTGTCATGTATAGAGATCAAATATAATTTTCTTTTAAATCAGTATATTCATAGGGAACTCCTTATAGGAAAATTTTTCCACATAAATAGATGCTGGGTCAGGTCATCCTTTTAAGATGAACATTTTCTTGGCAAAACAAGGTACTGTTAATGCCAAATAACATGCCAATGTTTGAAATCTGTTGTTTATGCAATAAAGCATGAAGCTAATAAGAAATGAGAACATCAAATTTTTTTAAATCCAAGAAATAGGATATTTCAGCAGGACATATTTACATGGCCTAAAATGCTTACTGATTGATTTATTTTCATCCCATTTTAGGTTTTCTTTTCTCCATAATTATTTTGTAACTCCTTCAGGTCCTCTCACATTAGTAGTTAATTTACATTCTAGTTTGTGTATATTTTACCTGCTTATTGCTGTCTGCTCCATTTATGTCATGTGACTAGCTGGGCTTCCCATCTCAGATGAATTGAAGTCTAGATATTAAATGTAGACCTCAGCGTTAAAGCTGGCAGTGCACCATCTATTGGAAAGTATTTTGTAATGTGTGTATTAATAAAATGCATTACTACAACAAATGTTTATGATGTGCCATCTATTGGAATGAGAAATGCAGTGCATTTTATTGCTAAAATGTGATGCATCATCTTTAGAATGACAGAGACACAGCAACTGAACAGACACACAGACACACACATCATTTTTATTAAGGTGGATTATTACTTCCTATTACATGCTTCCAGGCTTTTAGTTTAAGCACTTTAATATGATGTTCCCTTAGAAACAATGGGAGGCCAAACAGGCAAAAAGAAAAGAATCTGCATTGGAAATGAATGCTTTTCTGAGAGCCTTTGTTTTGAAAATTCCATATGAAATAGTGAGTCTGTTATTTCTTTTGACCTCCTTTCCTGAAGGGTTGCTTGTCTTAAAACTAAACTAAACTAAAATTGCAGAAAAGAATTTAGAAAATGGGTTTCATATGTCCATCAAGAAGTCCAGTGGGTGCTAGATATTTTTATTTTCATGTGCGTGTTAAGACCTAAATAAAGTAAAATACTCATTTCATTTTTGCTTTACTAGTTTAAATTATGTTTACAGAGTATGCATAAGTTGATATTAATTAAGAAAGTGAATAGGTGGAATGTTTACTAGTCATTATGTCCTACGTATGGGTTAGCTAATACTTTTACAGTTTTCAGTAATTTGTTTAAGGAATTTCTGATTTTATATCTTAGTTTAAAAACAGACACTACAAAGACATACAGGTTAGGTGGACTAATGATGCTAAACTGGCCGTAGTATGTTTGTGTGTCTGTGTGTGTGTTCACCATGTGATAGACTGGCACCCTGTCCAAGGATTGTGCCTGCCTTGCACCTGGTGCTTGTTGGGATAGGCTCCAGCTTCCCTACGACCCTGCTCTGGAAAAGCAGGTTTAGAAGATGGACTGATGGATGATATTTTACCCTTTTTTCTTATGAGGTGAATAGACACCTTGGTCATGTATGAGCAGGTTTAGTCAGAACAGAATGACCCTTTTGTCATTGGGAGAATTGGGAGTTCCATGTGAATGCAGCAGTCCCTATGAAACCATAAGCTCACACACCTGCTGAGTGTCATAAATAAGTCAATACATGACACTAGCATGAGAAAGAGAAAAAGAAATGGGGAAGGAAGTAGCAACAAATCTTGACAATTTTGGAGTGCTCTAAATTTCCCATTGGTGACAAATAAAGTTCTATTTATCTACTCTTGTCCCAGAAGGAAATGTTCTGGACAGTGTTGTCTCTCTGATGTTGTAGACAGCTGGATGACCGTGCCCTTTAAGCTAAAGAAACATTCAAGGATCTTCTTTTGCTTCTTCCTCACTTTTTTATGTTAGCAGTTGGGTTGTCTTATTGCTGCTGTCCGTGCCCCTGTTTGTTGCAGGTTTATCTCTTGATTTTCTTACTTGATAAAATCCGTGCTGATCCTTGGTGTAAACCAACTTTCTCTCTAAATGTCTTAGTTGTCCTAACATGTTCTAACTTTGTTTATGACTCCATAAAATGTCTTTATCATATATACCTTTCATCATCTGAGGACTGCCACACCTAATTCTCTTGGTATTTTATCCTACAAATACCCATGTGCTGTCCTGTCAGAACTCTGCCTTCTTTTCGACTTGCTGCCTGGTGATGATATCCTGTCAATCATGAAGAATCCACTGCATCCACTGAACAGTGTCATTTCCAGGCAGAGGAGTAGCTTCAGTGATTGACTTTTGTCATTGTCTTGCTCCACTGACAGACTGAGGAGATCGTTCCTCCCCCACACTATGCGACTCTTCAATTCCACCCGGGGGAGTAAATGCTAACATTACTCAAAGTTATTGTTTGCTTTTTTATTTTTATTTTTTTCATTTTTATTACTATTTAATTTAATATTGTTTTTTTGTATCAGTATACTGCTGCTGGATTATGTGAATTCCCCCTTGGGATTAATAAAGTATCTATCTATCTATCTATCTAGATATTATTTTTTCAACGTATTCCAGATAAATAGATAGAACTTAATTTGTCACCAGGGAAAATTTGGCATTTTACAGAAGCTCTTTAAATAAATAAATATAGAAAAAGATAAATAAACACACACATCAGAATGACTAAAAAAGAAGAAAATTAAAAAGAAGGAAAATATCTGACTTGGCTGACACAGTTACAGTGAGGCACTGTACAGATGAATTGCTGTTGGTATAAAGGAGCCCCAGTAACTTTTCTTCACACACTTCTGCTGAATAATTTGTTGGCTGAAAGCACTCAGTGTGTTTCTGAGAGGGGATGTGCACCTTTGTTCATAATGGCACTCAGCTTTGTTTTAACTCTTTCCTTTGCTAATACCTCCAGGGCGTCCAGACTGTGTCCCATAAACGAGCCTGCTCTTAGCTTGTTAATCAGTGGGCCTCTTTTGAAGTGATGTTATCAGCCCAGCACACTACAGCAAAGAAAATCACCCTGGCCATCAAGGAGTTATGGAAGATGTAAAGGATTTCACTACCCTACAAGCATTAAAAGAGCCTGCTCTGCCCTTTCTTATATAGTTCCTCTGTGTTCCGAGACTAGTACAACCTGTCATTAATGTGTACCTCCAAGTACTTTTAGTGTGGACCACCACTACATTCACTTCCTGAATAGTGAGTGGACATAGAGGCTCTTTGGTGCCATGTGCCATGAAAGTCAATAACCAGTTTCCTTGGTTTGCTGATGTTATGATGCAGACAATTCTCTTTACACCAAACTTCTCCACCTGACTCCTATATGCTGTTTCATCCTTGTTGTCAATATGCCCCATAAGTGCAGAATCATCTGAGAATTTCTGCAAGTGACACGACCTGGTGTTATATGTAAAGTCTGAGGTATACAAAGTAAAGAGAAAAGGAGACAGGACTGTAACTTGTGGTGTTCCAGTGTTTCTCACTCTGGCATCAGAAACATAGTCCTTGTGTCTCACAAATTGTGGCCAACTTGACAGATAGTCCATTATCCATAACACAGTAGGTTCATTCACCTGTATATCTCTGAGTTTACCCCTTAACAGGAATGGCTGGATGGTATTAAAGGCACTGGAGAAATTAAAAAAAAATCTTAATCTTAAAACAATATTGCCTTCTGGATACCATGCATTTTAAATACATTTTATGACATTCATTTTGGCCTAAAATTCAAGTTCAAGATAAGGCTTAAGCTTGTTAGTATGCGTACACAGTATAATCAGATTTTTGAACTTGCATTTCTCCAACTGACTAGTGATAATAGTATAATACAAACAAATGACAGTAAGTACAATACTGGAAAATATAAATAAGAAAACATAAAGTATGTTCATTCACTTTTTAAATGTGCATCTTGATAAAAGTCACTTGGCTTTGCCTTCTCATTCTCAGATTCATTCATCTTTTCATATGGCACAGTTATATCTCAGTGTTTCCTCTGTCTTTTCACCTTGTATACCAGCTGCACTTTTACTTATATTTGATTGTACCCCCCAAATATTGTTTTACCAAGATGAAAAAAGTCACAGCACCAAAATTTTGGGTGGAAAAACAAAAATCAGATAAGTAGCAATGGTCTGATTTATACACTGCCTTGTATTTTAGAGCAAATCCACAAACTTAGACATTAGAATGAGTGCTCTGTCTTCTTTTATAGAAGTCAAATGAGGACTGAAAATACTGACACGTGAGTCACTGTCTTGCACCTGAGAGAAGACGCTGAGTCCAAAGGTGTGAAGAAAACCAACTTTATTTCAATCAAAACAGGAACAGACAGGCTATTTATTAAAATGGGAGCTGCCACTTCAATACACACAGACACAGCAAGTGAGCAGGGACAAGGCCAGGTCAGTGGCTGGGTTATAATGTTCCCCACATTACTCATCGGGTGATAGACAAGTTACATGGGGAGGCTGTGAACTTGCAGTTGCCTCAATGGTGCTACGAACCTGCGGTTGCCTTGTCGATGGACAAGCAACCCTCGACAGACGCATCAATCACATTTCGCTGTGCAACATCATTGGGGAGGGGCTCAAAAGAGCTGAAAAAATCTCACAGTATCTTGACTATTGTATCACAAAACTGGCAATGGGCATAGAAATAGTAAATAACATTAGATTAGTTTTGATTTGATTAAATTAGATAGACTTAGATAGCCATAAAAGGAGAATGCCACACAATGGCAGCAAACCTTCATGTGTTATGGTATAACCGGTTTACATAACTCATAGGCAGTCTTCACTTTCAAAATGAGGCCTGAAGGCTCCTGTGAGGTTAAGCAATCAAAACCTGCCTTAAGTAAAATTGAAGAAGCAGGTCTTATATCCTACACAGGCCATAAAAGAGTAAAGGCTAAAAAATCTTACAAAAAATTTCAAAACAGAGAAGAGAACTGTAAAACCACTGGCCTACAATAACAAAACAATAATTCTTTAAATTTAAAGATTTTACTTTCAAAAATTTTAAAATAATAACAAAAAACAATACTGCAACAGAAGGAAATGCTTACAAAAGAAGAAAACACAAACACAAAAGCACAAGAATTGAAAACGCAAAATCAAAAAAATGCAGCACTTCCGGAATCCAACATTAGAAGTTCCAAAAAGTGAGCAGAACAACAGCAGTTATTAACTAATATCACAGCACCAGTACTGTTGGAGTCTTATATAGGCCAAGGGGGTGGCTCTACAGTTGCTGCATCAGGGGTCCCTGCCCACTTATACTCAACATAAACAAGATTAGGCACATAATATCAAGACCAAAAATATACACTGTGAGTTGAAAAAAAACACACCAAAATGTTTTTCATCACATCTTCAACAATAGTCGGCCGATTTTGATAAAATTTGGAACATTGTATAAACTTGTGTCAAAGCCTGGTCAAAGCAGTATAAGATCTTACTTATTTATACATTTGGTTGCCATGGATACGTGCGAACGCAGACGATAAAGTTTGTAAACAAGTTTGACCCTTGCTAAATTTGCAGATAAAAATGGGTTTCAGTACAGAAGACCGAATTTTTATTAAGAATTTGGTTCTGCTAAAGGGTTACAGCAGTCGTCGACTGATAAAAGAGTTCCCACAGAAAGGTTGGAACAAAAACGGCCTCGATGTGCTGCTACGAAAGATTCGGTCGACTGGCACTGTGGACCGGCAACCAGGCAGAGGTCGACCACGCTCGGTGCGTACACTTGAAAACATTGAAGCTGTTAACGATCTTGTACTAAGCCAAGAAGACGCACCACAGACTCACAGAACAACTCGACAGATAGCTAGAGAAATCGGAATAAGCCAAAGAACTGTGGTTGAGATAATCCATAAAGACCTGAAGCTGAAGTGCTCGAAAAAGCGCCGTGCACAGCAGTTAACAACAGCCAATGAGGAGTCGCGCTTGAAACGATGCAAGCAGCTGCTGGACAAGTTTTCAGAGCACAGCGTCAGCTTCATCTGGTTCACAGATGAAAAGGTTTTTACGGTGGCACCACCTATCAATGCCCAGAATGATCGTCTGTACGTACCGTCAACAACAAAGAAGCGAGATACTGATGCCAAGCGCCTCCTGCGGACCCACCCTACCTTCAGCCGCTCAGTTATGGTATCGGTAGCAGTCTCCAAACTTGGCTGCACAGAGCTTTTCTTCATTGAACCCGGAGTAAAAGTCAATGGTGCATACTACCGGGATGTCCTGCTGACACAGAACATGTTGCCAGCAATCAGACACATGTCAGGAGACTTCTTTGTCTTCCAGCAGTACAATGCCCCAGCACACCGTGCACGGGACACTGTTGAGCTGCTATGTCGTGAAACTCCAGGTTTAATTGGACCAGACCTTTGGCCAGCAAACTCACCAGACCTCTATCCCGTCGACTATCGAATCTGGGGTTTGATGCAAGACCGCGTCTACCAGACTCCAATACGAGACATCGAGGACCTGAAGCAGCGCCTCATCTCTGTCTGGGCTGAACTGAAAGAGTGTTGTTGACAAGGCAATTGATCAGTGGAGACCAAGGCTGAGGGCTTGTGTTCGTGCCAAGGGAAAGCACTTCGAACAACTTCTTTAATAAATCATAAAACACTTATTAAAATTACTGTTCCACATCTTGTTGATAACTTTGAATGAAAAGGTAATCTCATTTTATTTATGTCAAAACACGAAGACTTAAGTTCAATAAGCTAGTGCAGCGATGTTGTTTGTTTGATGTGAGTAATTAATACAACTGTTGTTGGAAAACATATTACATACACTTTGTATCAAACATTAAGTAAATCAGCCGACTATTGTTGAAGATGTGATGAAAAACATTTTGGTGTGTTTTTTTTCCACTCACAGTGTATATATATATAGTCAGTATAAGACAATATTATAAAATTAAGAAACATCGCAGTATTTAAAAAGAAGTAATCTATAATAATAAAAGGCAAAGCCCTCACTCACTGACTGACTGACTGACTGACTGACTGACTGACTGATTGACTGACTGACTGACTGACTGACTGACTGACTGACTCATCACTAATTCTCCAACTTCCCATGTAGGTAGAAAGCTGAAATTTGGCAGGCTCATTCCTTACAGCTTACTTACAAAAGTTAAGCAGGTTTAATTTCGAAATTCTACACGTAACGGTCATAACGGTCGATAACGGTCGACAACGTCCGCCATGTTGAACTTTCTTATTTATGGCCCCATCTTCACGAAATTTGGTAGGCGGCTTCCCTGCGCTAACCGAAACCGATGTATGTACTTATTTCGATGGTATGACGCCACTGTCGGCCGCCATATTGAACTTTCCAACGTCACCAATTTTCAAACTTCCCGTGTAGGTAGAAGGCTGACCCCATCTTCACGAAATTTGGTAGGTGACTTCCCTGCGCTAACCGAAACCGATGTACATACTTATTTCGATGGTATGACGCCACTGTCGGCCGCCATATTGAATTTTCCAAACGTCACTAATTCTCCAACTTCCCGTGTAGGTAGAAGGCTGAAATTTGGTAGGCCCATTCCTTACAGCTTACTTACAAAAGTTAAGCAGGTTTCATTTCGAAATTCTACGCGTAACAGTCATAACGGTCAACAACGTCCGCCATGTTGAATTTTCTTATTTATGGCCCCATCTTCTCGAAATTTGGTAGGTGGCTTCCCTGCACTAACCGAAACCAATGTACGTACTTATTTCGGTGGTATGATGCCACTGTCGGCCGCCATATTGAACTTTTCAACAGTCTTTGTTACTTATGGGCCCATCTTCAAGAAATTTGGTACACGGGTTCCGAACGCTAACTGAATCCTACTTACGTACATATATACGTCCATAGCCTGCAGCTTGGTCACCATGTGAGGCGGCGTTGGGTCCCCCATCCCAACGCCTCCCACGTTGTTGGCTGCCTGCCTATATAAGGCCGTCTGTCGCTCCAGTCTCTACATTCCCTTCCTTGCTTCGCCACGGGATTCACGTCTCCCTGCTGATAACTACAGCCTTTTTGTTTAATCCACGGCTTCTCCGCTGTTTTATTGTTTGTTTATTACAATTATAGTTATTGTATAGGTATTTTACATTTACTTTACATTACTCAGGTACCCATTTCCTTCATCATTCCAACCCCCATTACCATGTCTATCGAGGTAATCACCATCGATCAAAGAACTGTCACTTACCGAGTGGTTTCCATGCCCGGAGATGGCACCTTCCTTTTCCATTCTCTGTGTTACATATTGCACGGCCATATCAGGCTCACTCTTGATATCCGGAAGAACATTGTGTCTTATGTATTGAATGACTGGGACAGGTTCAAGGTGTGGACTGATGACGGTACAGGAGATAATTATACTACACAGGAGCACTAGAAGAGTGAAATGCTTAAGCCCTTCACCTATGGTTCTGCATGTGAGTTGATGGCTGCCGCTGAATTGTTCCGTTGGTGCTTTCAAGTGTACCGAAATGGCCAAATATTTTACACCTTTCGACAACCGCCAATGCCTCTTAAACATCTTACATTCACAGGTGACGATTTCAGTAGTGGACACTTTGATGTTTATGAATGTTTAAACTCTCAAAAGCTGGATGTGAAGTTATCGATGAAACCGGTTGTAAGCTCACAACGCTTGAAAGATGCCGAATGTCACTTCAACACAAGTCCTGCAAATACTGTCGTAATTGAAACAAACCATGAACCTCAAACTGATTATGACAGCAGCAATCCAAGCTGTGAGATTTGAGACAAGATTACTGTTCACATGGCCAACTGTAAGTTGCATGCTCAAGAGTAAGCTCAGCGCACAGCTTGGTCATGTTACAACCGGAGGGCCGAACTGACAACGTGGTATACAAAGAGATCCTTAACAAATAATTATTGGCATATTTTCCCTCAGTTTATAAAGGTTAAATTTTCTTCTTAATAAAAATTTTAAGGCAGTACTTCGCTGCTGCAAAGCACGGGTATTTTGCTAGTACATAATAAATAAAATCTGTAATCAATAACAAAATATTCGAAACAACATTTCGAATTTAACAAAAATGTTAAATTAAAAGGAAACATTAATGTGGAAATATTAAATTAAATGGAAAGTGCCTTTCTATTTCCTAACACCAAAACGCAGAATAAAATGGAGTCACCAGAAAAACTATAAATTATTAAAATAATACTAAAGCAGAAAAAATGGTGTAAAATCCCAGCAAAAACAAAACAGTATAACAAAAAAATAATGTATAATAAATATGCTTTTGGAATCCTGTTTACAAAGTATTGCCAGGGTTATGGTCCCTTTTACGAAGCACAAAGTCCCATAGATTTCTAAAAATGCCTGCTAAATGAGGTTATTACCTTCTAACCTCGGCTAGTAATAATGGCAAACACAGGATCTTCATAAAATAATATATTTACATTCAAAAATGGTCAAATTGAAATTAAGCTCCACCAAGCTCAAAAGGTAAAAAAAAAGTTGCCTTTGAACACAATGCAATCCAAGTGAACAAGTCCCAAATCAGAATCCAGAAAGTGTAGTGAAAAAATAAAAGTAAAAGCGTCAAAATTTCCAAAAGTTCACAAAAAGCACAGAAAAATCACTAAAAATACTCACCCACTCCCAAGCGCATTTGAATGACCTGAATTGAATTGAAGTGATTGTGATTTGTCCCTGCCTTTATAGGGATGAGGGCAGTCCCTTACGGTGATTGGCAGTGGCCCTGCTACTTGGGGAACCACCCACAAAAAACATGGTACATAACACAAGATACATAAGCATAAAGAAACTAAACAATCACCAATATTAAGAACAAAAGATTCAAAAATGAACAAAAAGGATATCAGGAATTTGAACTTTAATGTAACAGTCCTGAAGATAATTCTTTAGTCATTTTTGTCTCACTAAAAATATTTCAAAGTTTGCTACCAGATAAAAACAATTGATGCGTTTGCAAATTTCATCTTATGTCATAATATAGTAGTATTTTGGTTATTTTTTTGGTTTTGCTAATGTACAATAATTTTTTATTAATATTAATTTTAATATTATTATACTAAGTTGTTTACATTTTGGATGCCACTGCTGCGTCATAGCTTCAGAGTCCTAGTTTTATATCCAAGGCTGCCCAATCTCTGTGTGGAATTAGCTTGTTCTCCCTGAGTCTGTGGTGTTCCCGGTACTCTAATTTCCTTTGCACATCCTCAAGAGTCATATGTATGGTTAATTGGTAAATTGAGATGAGAGTGATGCACACTCATGAGCTCAGTGATGGATTGACCCCCCATCCAGGGTTGCTTTCTGTCTTGCAGCCAGTGGTTTTTAGTGGGCATTGTTGGACATTTACACTTGTCTTTTCAGGTGTGTGCTATAATAATGTCACTTACTTCAGGTAGAGCCATTGCTGTGCAGTGAATGTGTCATGCCATTGTTGTTATTTTGCACTTATGGATGAATGTGGATGTTTCCCATTTCCATTATTGCACTTGACATGCACAAAAAAGGTGAACATTAGCTTGTTTAGTAAATGGTTTAGCAGAAAAAAGACACATAAATATATAGAACTGGTACATTTAAGGATGTCAATCACTTTAGTTTTGATAGTTTAGATTAAAATGGTCTTTTTGGTTAGACATGTTTCTGGATTTAGATTATAATTTGATTTAAAATAAAGAAATATACTGTAGATGGGAATCATTTTGTTAAAAAAAACAATTTCTTGATCTAAGAGTTGCACCACTTCTGTGGTTGATTTGTTACATGATGTGCTTGGGAAAGTGAACAAACTGATAATCCTAATCAGAGTGGCAGCTTTCTGCAAGACAGAGTAAGTCAATGTAAGAAGGGATGAGAGCAAGAAAATGAAGACATTTAAGCCAGTTGGAGCAGCTGTCAGCTTAGGAAAGCCTAAGAGTTTTAGCTTTAAATATGGAATTTAGGAAAATTATGTTAACCATTGTGGTTGGAGAGGGGCCCAGAAAACACTAACAAACAATAAATTCACTATTTTGCAATTTAAATAACTACAGGGAGGAACACAAAAATTTCAAATTAACAAGTGAAAAACAACAAACTTTCTCTCTCTCTGCACCTGTTAAATAGCTGCTGAAACTCCATCAGTTAGGCTAGAAGGGACTCATCCACTTACTCACCATTTCAGAACCCAGGCCCAAGGAGAGGGGGGTGAAGCTGGTACATCACTCAGGGGCCCATGAAGCTCAAGGGGACCCATGAAGCCGAACGCATCCAATAATTTTTATTACAGTTTGAACATTTGTTTATTTAATTCATTTAATTTTTATAGTATTTTTTTAATTTTGCAAGTCTGTTTAGTTTCCACTTCCTCTGGAAGTACCTAACAATTCCTGTAGGTAAGCTGAAAGAAAAATCAAAATCACTGGCAGATTAATATCCTGCTGATATCAGTGAAGATCTTGTAATGGAGATGAGTCATCTGTCAGCTGTTCATCGATCAAATTTTGGACAGAACCAACTGAGCTCATTGGAGCTGCTGAATTGCTTTAAAAAGTACAAACTGGAAGGAGTCTTTCCAAATATATGCGTCGGTTTGTGTATTCTGTTGACAATTCCTGCCACTGTCGCCTCTGCAGAGCGCTCATTCAGCAAGCTAAACTGGTAAAAAAATTTCTAAGATCCATTATGTCACAAGCATGACTAGTATATTTGGTAAGACTCAGTATTGACTCTGATCTAGCAAAACTGATTAATTTTGACTATGTAATTCAGAGTTTCACCAGGAAAAAGGGCAGGAAAGCACCTTTGTTCAGCAGACAATAAATGCTATTATAAATGTATTTTACTATTATAAATATATTACTTTATTATTACATTTATACCTATACATACTTATCTAAATGTATCAATGTAATCTATAATTGTTAGAAATAAATAATAATATACACACATACATGTGTATAGAATTTTGTATAAGGGCGCATACACCTTCTTTGCACTGGGGCCCGGATTTTCTCTCGGAAGCCCTGCCAGAATCAAAAAGTTTTATCTTTCTCATCACCTGTCTCTCTCTCTAACTCTGATGCTGAATGCGTCATAATGTACATGAGCAGTAGCCTAATAAGTAGTCTCAATCAGTTCAAAGAGTCTAAACATTTCAAATTTTCTTGGGCCCCACATGCAAGAATATCAAAATGCAACTATCACTATTTAAGCCAAAATGCACATACTATTGCTATATAACACCAAAACTTACAAAAAATGATTATTGTTTGTAAAATGAAGACAAATGAATAAAAAATGGAAAGAGTACTCAGAAAAGAGCCTCAAAATGAATAATACATTAAATGAGAAAACATGAGGATCAGAAATGCTGTATAGTGGATGAATTAGAAAGTGAAAGTTGGTGGGCTTTGAAAAACAAAGCCAAGATCTTAATTATGGGAGGATAATGTTACTTGCATGTTTGCGATTCCCTTATAGTACTTTGTTGTAATGTTATATTATGCAGATAAAATCTTTGATTAACCAATATTAGTCAATATCCATAAATTATATATATTATTTAGAACAGTTGATGCATCTATAAAATAATGATTGAATGTAAATAAGAATTAGGTCACTGTAAACATAACCTCACTATTTGCTTTATTATCCCTTAAACACAAAGTAACTTTCATAAAGTTCACCACACCAGGTTTAAATAAATATCTAATTATTCAGTATTATAATGAGAAACTTTGTCTAGTTGGGTATATTCAATAGGTTCCAGGTAACACATCTGATAGAGATAACATACCAAGAATAACATAAAATCCAGAGGAACTTAGAAAAAAATTGTTCATGCACATGAGTCTGAGAGAGGTAGACATTCAAAATCCAGTGAATTTACAATTAAAACATTTTGTAGTACAATAGATTATCTACAAATGGAAAAAATCAAGATCACTCTTCCAAGAACAAGCTATAAACTCCAAGGTTAACATCAAAATATATAAATATTTTTTGCCATGAGACATGTCACGGTGCATTTATCAACTATCAGAAAGACATTACACAAATTTAGTCTACATGACATTTTTGTCATCTTGGAACAGTGGCCAATTAATGTCACCTTTGACTCTTCTGTCCAAAACACAATAATCATAAGTCTTGTTCCTCACCCAAATTATTTTGTCATGTCACTTTTTCCTGAACTCCATGCAAACCATGTTTTCATCTATATATAAGTAAACTACCGAAAACCAAAAAACATTAAGACTTGCCTTTGAGAAATATATCTCCCTGCAAAAACACACTTTAATTAAATGAAGATTAGATTGTTGGTTTACTTTGTTCACTATAATACTGTAAACTTTACTATCTCCTTTATCCATGATAGATAGATAGATAGATAGATAGATAGATAGATAGATAGATAGATAGATAGATAGATAGATAGATAGATAGATAGATTATAACAAAGCAAATGCTATCTGAGACTGTTGGCATTTTCGTCTTCATTCTCTTATAGCTCTTCTACAGAGTTATCTGGGGTTGTTTACTGTTCCTGAAAGATCATTCTAATATTCACTTGTTTTTGCTACTGTGCCGACTCACCACTTGATCCTCACTTTATACATTTAAGTAGAGAAGGGATGCAGTTGTACTACTTTAAACTATTCTTTATCAATCTTGAATACGGTCTCAAACCTTAGACATTGTCAACCTTTTCATGCCTATTACATTATTTATATTATACTAGTTACACTTGGGGCCTCTGGCCCTCAAAGCAAGGAGGTTCCTGCACCTCTCACAAAATACTGCAGTTCAGGTTACTTTACTGAGGGTGCTGCAATGTCCTTCACTGCCATTCAATGTTCAATGCAACTCTTTTCTTGTCAACCATGTTGTCAGCTCCAGTTCTTTGGTCGTGTATGAGTTTCTGTTGTGCTCAGAGTATATGATTGGTGTTTGCAATGAAAGCGATCAGTCAGCCTGTGCAATGTGCTTCACTGATAGCAGAGCTCTCCGTTGTTCTTTTCCTGTCAGCAATGCCATGTACATGGGTTGCTGTGATTTTCATGTGCATGTCACTGCTTGCTGTGAGAAGGACCCAAAGCTCAGTTTTGTAGCTGAACTGCACACGTCCAATTCTTGACATACTTTACATCAATCACAGCATAAGCTCTTGATTTAAGCCAAGATTAAAATTCAAGGACCATGGATTTGGGAGTTTTTGTGTGGCAGATGGATAGCTCTTAGCATTTTATATATTCAGATAAATGATAAACAGTAATGCTATAAAACTTAATGAAAAGATTATAATAAAAATAAATTATTCAGTTTTGGGAAAAATGGCAAAAAGAACTCTGGAACATGTATTAAACTTTAAAAATGTCATCATTAACAAAGCAATGGTTCCAATAAATGATCAGAGCATCTTGGCTGCTATGAATGCTGACTGAAAAAGGTCAACAACAGCAGCATTTATTTATGCAGCACATTTTCATACCTGGGGCGGCACGGTGGCGCAGTGGTAGTGCTGCTGCCCTGCACTTAGGAGACCCGGGTTTGCTTCCTGGGTCCTCCCTGCGTGGAGATTGCATGTTCTCCCCGTGTCTGCGTGGGTTTCCTTCAGGTGCTCCAGTTTCCTCCCAAAGACATGCAGGCTAGGTGGATTAGCGATTCTAAATTGTACTTGGTGTGTGGGTGTGTTTGTGTGTGTCCTGTGGTGGGTTGGCACCCTGCCTGGGATTGGTTCCTGCCTTGTGCCCAGTGTTGGCTGGGATTGGCTCCAGCTGACCCCCGTGACCCTGTGTTCGGATTCAGGGGGGTTGGAAAATGGATGGATGGATGGATTTTCATACATGAAAATGATGCAAAGTCCTTTACAATAATATTAGCTAAAAGGCAGAGTGTAGCAATTCTGCTATATGTATGGGTAATGTGGGTCCTGTGCAGTTTTCATTTTCTCCTTGTATCCTTAAATGTTCAACAAGATATTACTTTTCCTTCCAAAATTCAGGCACAACATGTCAGGGCTGTCTTTAGCCATTTTGGGTCCCCAATTCAATCAGCATAGCTATAAATTAATTGCATAAATAACATTTTCGTTGTGTGGATTAGGCCCCCAACTGATAGGGTCAAAGATGCCTGGAGAACTGATGTGTTTCTGCACCCAGCCTTGAGTCCGTTATAGGGTCCTTACACTAAGACCCTGATATTACTCAAGGCAGTGTAAAAGGGTAGCAGTTTGATTTTGATAGACATATGCCACGCGAAGGATTTCTGGGAATAATAGTACATTTGAGGTTTTGCTTTGCATTTCATACTTCAATAATTTTATAATATATTGTGTCTCTCCAATCAGAAATCACGTTTTATGGTTTTTTTTTTTTTTTTCTTCTTGACTGGTATGCAACTCTGCTTGGTGTGCCAGATTTTATTTTAGCCATTTCCGGATTGGTTATCCGCTTGTTTTAACCCGCCCTTAACTGGTGACTCGACCAATCAGATCATGTTTTGTTGGTTGGCGAATTGCAGATGCCGGTCTCTAGGCTTGAGAGGAATGCCTGTTTATGCCATGGATCCCGTTAGGAAAGCTCCTAGTCGGGAAGCAAATGCGGAATTACGGCATTTTACGAATTACGGAAGAGCGGATATTAGAACTAATCTAGAGCAGGAGAAACTATCGGGAGTAGTAAAGAGTGTGCACCGGAATCTCCGTAAGAAATACAGAGAAGGTAAGTCCACGGCTGTATATGTAGGCCTCCTTTTCTCTGGTGTCGGAAACACGATCCAAAGAAAATGACATAGTACATATGCACTTGATATAGAGCAGAAGGGTTTGAACTCTTTATAGCGTACGACTCACTGTCAAAGATTGTGTTAACGGAATTTAGTCACGGGGGCTGAGAAGCGTAATATGGAAGTACCTTAAAACAACTTCCAAAACTGCGCGGTGAGCATTATTTTTTTTAGGGCGATCATTTGTGTGTTAGTACTGTCTATCTTCATACAGTTTTACATTTCGTAGTTGCTTGTGCACTCTAACCGTCCTCCGAACACGACGAGGACAACCGGCAACTGGTTCAGAGGGCTACTGCAGCAGTGCAAAGAATGCAGTTCCCCTCCAGGTGCCTGCAGTTGTATTGGTATGGTAGCCGATTACAACTTTTAATCAAAAAGTGGCCCTTACAATAGGGCACGCAGTAGTTCAGCACCGCAGTTTCACGCTTTTAGTGTCGGATGTGAAAATCCCCGCTGTCAATGTAGAGCTTGTGTGAGTACTCCTTGGGTTTTGAAATGGCTTCTTTGTTTTTTTCACCCATATACAGTACATGTTACGTTGGGTTGATTGTCGACTGTGTGAATGCTTTTTAAATGTGAATGTTAGAGAGTGAGCTCAGTTATGCTTAGTCCCCATCTATGGTCGGTGTCACTTTTTCTCCAGTTGATGCCAAGTTAAAATCTGGTTCCCGAAGATTCCGAACTGGAACGGTGAGTTCGTAAGCTAATGGACATTTCCATATGTTTTTGACATTTAGCGTATGAATGTATATGTACAGTACCTTTTAAGGGTGGATACACTTACATGTTGTTTATAACTAAAGAACTCACAAAGTCAAATTTCTGAAACTTATTTTAAGAGCTTTCAGTCATATAGTATCTCAAGTGGACTCGCTAAGACGCAGGTACGTTTTCTTAATGTTAATTACATTACCCCCATCATTTTATGCACAATATTTCATCCACACATCGTGGTATTTTACCGTTCTCTGCTTCAGAAACAGTTCACCAGGTTTATCGGCAAAGTGACAGTTTTTTCTTTTTGTGGTAAACCCCAGCAAAGTCTTTCAAGTGAACAAAAGCAATATTAATTGGGGAGATTAGCAATTTTCTGTAGCTCTGCGGTTGTCTATACGTTTAAAAAAAATCTTGAAAAGTTCGGGTAAAAGATACTTTGGCACTTGAAACGTTTTGATGTTTATTTGACGCACCATTTTTTTTTTTGATAATTTTTTTTTATATTTGCCCCTTGTCTTTTTTAAACTTTGATTAAAGAAAGTGCTTTCTGTCATAATAGCAATTTTACAATACCGAAATAAAATGCTACAGATGCTGCTTGTTTGTTTAATTCCTTTCCATCTGCTGTTTTCGGATATACTGTAATTTTAATTTGGTAAAGTTTTAAATAACCTACACACAAATTCTCTAGCTTAATCCAAATTGACGGGGTGGTTGGAGCCAGTATTGGCAACACTGAGACCTATCACAGGACATGTGTAAACCCACATTTATGCCATCTACCCTTCTGTAATGTTCTGTCGTTCACCTGCTTAAGATTAGTATATTTAAAGATAATATATTTAGTGGTTGTCTCACATTCATTTCTTTTTGTTAGTTTTCTCCTTTAAAACCAGATATAATGTGAACACTAATCACTGTGGTGTGCTCCAGTTTACTTCCAGTTATTATCCTACTTTTTACGATTTATTTTTCTTTTTTAAATAACTGTATTATCTAATAAATCAGTGGTTCTCTGCCTTTATGGCTTTGGGTTCCAGTTTTACATTTTTAAGGTAACTGTTGACCCAAACGCAGGAATTAAAAACCAGGGGTGTGATGCCCTGTGTCAGCAGCCTGTGTCATTTTCCATTGTTGGGGCATTTATTAGCTCATGAAATGAGGATGGACCAGTAGCAAGCTAGGAGACAAACACAAATAGTGGGCCAAATCCTTCACTCTAAGTATGGTGAGAAGGTCAGGGTTGTGGGATTGTTTTATTCACAAATCAATTCTGTTTGTACCTATGGAGGTAATATTTGACCTTGAATGGCTCTATACCAGGGGTACCCAACTCCAGTCCTGGAGAGCTACTGTGGCTGCAGGTTTTCATTGTAATCCTTTTCTTAATTAGTGACCAGATTTTGCTGCTAATTAACTCTTTGCCTTAATTTTAATTATGCACAACGTAAGACTCTGGCACCTTAATTATTTGTTTTTTCCTTAATTAGCAAACAAACAATATTAAGTCACAAAATGAACTAAAACACAAACAACAACCCGCGTCCATCACACAGTAACTGAAAATAAATAAAGGTGAAGGCCTCAGTAATGTTAATCTGCTCAGGTCCACAAAACAGTTTGACAGCACTCTTAAAAAAGAAAATCTACAGTTTTGGAAATGTCTGCCATGGCAGAATGAGCGCAATGGAATTAAATAACTGGTTTAATTAGCAACAAGAATTGGCTTCAAATTAGGGCTGGGCGATTTGGCCTAAAATCAAAATCTCGATTAATTGAACATTTTAACTCGATTACGATTAATGAATGATTATTTTTATTTTATTTTATTTTTTTTTGTTTTGTACAGTAATTATGCTCACATATTACAAGTGAGAGATTTTTGAATGAAGGGTAATTTAAAATAATTGAAGGAAACACACTACTATCTGTGATTATTTATTGAACATCAATGTTGAACAACTGAAATTAAAGCACACATTGCCTAAAACGAAGTCACTTTGTTCTTATAAAAAAGTAAAAATAAATAACTTGCACTTTTGGAAACAAAATAAATTATTTTCAATGTTTTTCTTATTAAAAGTAGAAAATAAGCAGTATCTCTTCTAAAAAAAATAACTTATATATCCTGTAAATATTTTAAACAGTGCATTTCTTGCATCTTCTGTAAACAAATATTTTAATGTGCAATATATCAATGTAAACAACAGATTGTTGTAATGAAAATAGAACTCTCTAAACACTGTTGCATGAGGTGATCTTTGCGATCTTGTCATGTCACTATATGAGCATGAATTTACTCTTAAGTTCTTACTAAGAAACACGAGCATGTTAACCTTTTCAGGTTTCAGGCAGGACCTGAGGCATGTAACAATGTTTCCGCCCGAACTGAAAACCCGCTCTGATGGGGAGCTAGTAGCTGGTATGCAGAGATACTTTTTTGCCACCTTACTTAGTGGGAAAACCTAATCAGAGTGGGAAAGTGTACATGATGCTTCCTCCACCAGTCCAGTGGATTTGCCTCACTATCCAGCATGGGGGACACCAAATAGCTGCTCATCTCTGCTTCTAGCGATTGCTGAAGTGACAGAGTGGGTGTAGCTGAACTTGCTGAAGGTGTTGCCTCACTCCCTTTAAAAAAGCTTCCTAATGACCTCTTTTGCTTTTTTGCTACTGCTGATGAAGTTGTTGGTTCTGCAGTCTCTGTAATCTGACTTTCTCTGCAGACTTCAGCTTCTGACATCTTCTCCATCTCTGTTTTCACTTTCTCCTGAATGGTGGGGACATTGTGAGCAGAAATGTAGGTAGCTTTAAATCTGGGATCAACAAAACTGGCTGTGTCCAGTAGCTCTTCTGTGATAGGATCTGAGTACTTCTCCTTAAGGTACCTGAGGATGCTGGTTTTGATAGTTTTAGTCAGCTCCACATCATCTTCCTCCTCAGCAAGCACTCGTGAATTGAGGATGTGCAGTACAGGCTTTACAAATGAAATGGTCACATACTCTTCTCCTGATAAGGTGTCTGTGAACTCCATCAAGGGGGAAAGAGCCTTGCTGACAGCCTCTAAGACATCCAGGTCAGCCCACGATGGAACAAGGTGCCTGGATTTTTTGTCTTCAGAAAGGACCTGTGTAATAGCTTTCCTTTGTTCGAGGACTCTTGCAATCATCATTTGCATCGATCTCCATCTGGTAACGCATGCTGTTTTTAGCTTGTGTTGTGGCAGGTTCAGTTCTTGTTGCACCTTCATTAATGCCTTCTTTTTTTTCCAGCTATAGGAAAAAGCACTGACTATGTTTTTGCACACCCTCACTGCACGTGTCACACGTTGAGCTTTCAATCCATTTTCTGAAACACACAAAATTAATCATTTTTTTATTATTATTGACAATATTTTATTTATACCTGAAGCTTTAAAAGTACCAAAATTAATGAGCCTCTAATATTTCTTAAATAATATCAGATTAACAACACATTTTTACAACACAATGATTTTTATTTTAATGATGTAGTGTTCTGTTACATTGTAATGTGAACTTAACATTGTAACACTGTAATATCAAGCATATTGTAACATTTATAAAGGTGCTTTATGAACAAATTTAGCGTAGCCAGAATATAGTAAACCCCAGATATGCCCAATTTGATAACATCCCAATGCTATTATATTTAATTAAGCTGACGTGTATTTACCAATTGCAAGGTGTAGTCGGTGTCCAAAACACTGCTGCCGTAACCATCCATTAAGCGCAGCAGCTTTGACAACATTAGCACCGTTGTCTGTCGTAATGGCTGAAAGTTTTTCTTCCGCGAGGTCCCATTCAGAAAGCATATCTTTCAGACCTTGCGCAATCATATCTGCCGTGTGATCGGCTGGAAAATATGCCGCCTCAAGGCATCTCTGGCGCAGCTTCCAATCGTCGTCAATGTAGTGCAAAGTAAGGCTCAAGAATGGGTCCATCATCCTACTTGACCAGAGATCAGATGTGGCTGCAAAGTGTTGAACATTTTTCAGTTCAGCAGCTACATTTTTACAACATGTCTTATACATGTCTGGCAGCGCAGTTTTAGAAAAATGTGATCGCGATGGCACAGTGTATCTTCTGTCGAGAGTTTTAACGAGGTGTTTAAACCCGCTTCGCTCCACTGTAGCCAAGGGAGTCATATCCTTTGCGATGTAATAACAAATAGCGTCAGTTATTTCTTTCCATCTTCTTGAACTCTTCTCATACGGTGTGGCATTTGTGAACGCTTGTGTTATCGACATCTGCTTTGCGGAGGCACTTGTTGCTGGGCGCTTGTCAGTCTCTTTTTGTTTTTTTTGAGCCATGCACTGTTCATATTCAGTAACGTGATTGTGCTTCAAGTGTTGAAACAAATTGGTGGTGTTACCTTTGGGCGTCAACTGTTTTTCTACAGTGTCTACATCTGACTTCATTTTGTTCGATGTCGTCCTTACTGTAGCCAAAATGTGTCCAAATGACGGAGACTGCGTTTTTCTTTGATACAAGCTGCTCTTGTTGCTCAGTTGTGTCAGTGTTTAAGCTCTCCATGCTCGACATGTCGGCGGAATAACATAACGTGACTCCACACGCGGTAGTGTTTTTAAAGGGAAAGTAATCGAAATAATTGACCTGGAAAAATTTGATCGATTATAGGTTCTGAATGTCGATTTCGATTACTTTTCAATTAATCGCCCAGCCCTACTTCAAATTAACAAACTGAATGAAGTGAAGTTGGTTGGAGTTTGAGGCCCCAACTTAGTTGGTCATCTGTTGGCTCGCTTCACATCAAATTTATGTTTAGGTGCCGTTTAAGGAAAAAAAGAATCAATTCAGCAGTCAGACTCAAGAGTCTCAAGAAAAGTCAAAAGTCAATTAAAAAAGGGCAATAGTTAATTAGCAGCAAAAACTTGTTGCTAATTAAGAAGAGTTAGAATGAAAACTTGCAGCCACAGTAGCTCTTCAGGGGCCTCATGCATAACGCTGTGCGTAGAACTCACACTATAACATGATGTAAGCACAAAAGCTGAAATGTGCTTGCGCACAGAAAAATCCAGATACAGGAATCTGTGCGTTCGTCAACTTCCGTGTTCTTCCGCTACATAAATCCTGGTCAGCGTGAAAAGGTAACGCTCGTGCACAAGCCTGCTGTCCCTCTTCAACTCCTCCCAGAAGTATGCCTCTTTGAATATGCAAATCAATATAAATAGCCCTTAAGCTCAGCATTCTGTAAAAAGACAATGGGAAAAGCAAGAGAGAAAATGGAAGAATTTCAGCGAATGCCAAGTGGGGTCAAGGAAAAACTTATTATTTGTTGGTTTAAACAGTGGTATAATCAACAAAAGGAAGTTGATTGAGTGACATAGCGTGTTGGAGA
Source organism: Polypterus bichir lapradei (assembly GCA_026402145.1). NCBI lineage: Eukaryota > Metazoa > Chordata > Cladistia > Polypteriformes > Polypteridae > Polypterus > Polypterus bichir. Next base: position 97,087,016 of record JANRMT010062792.1, read on the forward strand.
AACTCGAAAGCTCAAGTTCACAAAGTGGCACAGTGCCCGAAATAAAAAAAGTTGTCACTTATTAAAGTCGCCATGAAAATGCGAGTCGTAGCCCACCATCTGAGTGTCATATGAAAGCTTATTAGGGTACAGAGAAAAAAAAAAGGCACAGAGTGGGGGAAAAGCACGAAATGTCAACTTCAATCTCGAAATTTCCACTTTAATCACGTAGTTTATTTTGTCATTAAAGTAGAACATCATAAACTTCATCTTAAAATCTTTTAATTAACTAGTTTCTCAAATCGCCTCGTAAGATAAGTAGCACGTGAAATGCTTTGTTTTGTATGTGTTCTTCTATGTGCTCTATGTGTGTGAATCACTATGTGCTTCTTAAACCGGCTTTCTCTACCTATGACAGGACACAGAATCCATTACATTCGTGATATTACAGCTGTCTGAATAATTAAAATACTGAGAAGTATACGTGATATCATTTTCATGATGATGGGAGTTAAAGCACGTTATTAAACATTTGAACACGGTGGCGCAGTGATTGTGCGCGACCTTTGATGAAATATTTTTTTGTAGCATTACTCGGGGGCGGCTCTAGGCTCGTGGCGGCCCTGGGCAGAGAAAGAGTCGGTGGCCCCTTCGCCCGCCAATGTCAATATGGTATCTTATGCACGGCGGATGGCCATGTCCGTTGCGGACACTGCATAGCCGCCTCGTGCTCACGACACAAGCGTTTAACTTTTGCCGAAATTTGCCACTGCGTTTTCAGCTGTGTCGTTATTTTCTCTTTCTGTTTTATATTCAATATATATTGGCGTGGCGGACCCTGGGATTTGGCGGCCATGTGCAGGTGCACAGTTTGCACATGCCTAAGGCCGCCCCTGCAGTACTGCCTCTTTCAAACGTACTAACCTCCAATTCCTGTCCTTCCTTTTCTTTATCCAAGTAACCAATCCCCACACAATCAGCTCTGTAATGGACGTTAAGCCATCTGTAAGCTTATAACGCCGATTCTTCAAAACTTTTAAGGAACATTGAAATATCTTCATAGTACATGTTTAATTATTCTATCCTTCACGCTTGTCCCAGTGAAACATACAGTGCAAGGCAGGAACAATCCGTGAGCAGCGCGCCAGATCCTTTCTAGCGTAGCAACACCGTGTCCTTTAATTATTAACAATATAGATTATTTAAATAAAGTTTTATCTGTATAATAAACATATTTTGCTGCATTTCATCTTAAAAATATGGTCATTTGTAAATATAGTACGCACTTTATAAAGTGGCTCAGGTTGTGCAATATTATAACTGTATCGCAAGTTAACAATGAGGTGATTGTAGCAGTTGATGGACTGATTGAGTGCGTTTAGAGCTCTTGGGATGAAAGTCTTTCTGAACCGCGAGGTCCGTACAGGAAAGGTTTGAAGCGTTTGTCGTATAAGAGCAGTTCAAATAGGAAGGATAGCTGAGGAAGCGTGTGCTTAATGCTGTATACCGAGAATTCTCTTTCCGATCAGCTGCTCCGAGTGGTGCAGTGAGAGTAATATGGAAAAAGATGATCCGCTGTGGCAACCCCTAATGGGAGCACCTGAAAGAAGAAGGTGCAGTGAGAGTAACAACGCTAAAGTAGCTATGGTATTTAGAATAGTTTGACCATTCCATGGACCATTATATTGTTACTGGTTAATTACAATCAGATGCATTAAACTAATAAACAATATGCGGTTAATTTCAGTGTATTTATAAAGCAGTGTCAGGAAAAGAAAGGATAACCACACAGGAACAGTAGTACTGCTTTGACGCTGGGTGCCGCCAGTCTGCAAAACCGAGCGGAGAACTTGTGTACGACAGGGTATGAGCTACCGTGGAAATGTGTGTGGCTTTACGCCAAGTTTAGGTTTTATACATCGCAATTTGAATGTGGAAACGTTCTTACGTAGCATTTCTGTGCCTACGCACCGTTTATACATGGGGCCCTAGGACTGGAGTTGGAGACCCCTGCTCTGTACTATGGTGGTGGGTAAGCTAAACAAAGTAACATTATTTCTGGTTAACATACAGTGGAACATATAAAACTGTCACACTGCATTAGTGGTCAGTATTACCACAAATTACATGCATATCCACCAGTCTTGCTCATTGCAGAATGTCTTTTTATCAGTAGTTGGTTTCAGCAGAGTGTTTCTTGGTTGATTGGAGGCAGATTTTTCCTTGAAGAAAGTCACTAGTGATTTGCAGTGTTCATGTCGTCTTCTGGGAATTTTTTAGAGTAACCACTTGAGATGTTTAACCTTTCCTTGGTGCTGTATACTCGTTAACTGATGGTCAGTGTTTTGGGAGAAAAACAAGGTTACTTTTGATTGCTTCTCAACCCACATAAAATTATTTTTTTGTGAAAATAAAAACTAGTTGAAATTAAACATGTATTACATCTTTCAAAATGCAGTGTGACTACAAGAAAAAAGTACAGATAATGCACAGCAGGGTGTGATATAAGTAACTCAGAGATGCATTTTATCTTTTTCTATATACCCTTTGTCCAATTGTTGAACATGCTTTATTCGTTTCAAAAATCCTGGATGTATTTGACTTTGGTATGAATTTAAACCAGGGCCGAATGACAGTTCATCTCACAGTGCATAGATAAGGAGATTTTGGAAATGTCATTTAAGCTAACTGAACTTTTTTATTTTATTTTATTTTTTAAGAAGTACGTATGCAAATGAAGAAATGCAGAAATTGAATAGTTACTATTTTTTAATTACCAGGGCATGTAAATCTTGGGGTGACATATGAATAAAATGCTTCTTACTATACACAGGTTAGAACACACAGTATGCATTTTATTTGGTTTAGCTAAATAAAAAGAGCTTTTGTCTGTGGCTAACATATCTACAAAATAATGCACTCAATATCAATGGGGCTAGGGGATGCACTGCTTTCAGCAACCAATGTTTTTCCACTTCACAGCTAAAGTGCTTGTAAAAAAAAAAAAAAAAAAATCGTCCCAATTATACTTCATATCCTTCCAGGTGCGCCTCTTTTGTTTTTGTGTACAATTTTGTTGAATTAATGTTCTTAGAGATGTGTAGACTTAATAATACTGGCATGTTTTGTTAACCAGAGTGAAATATGTACAGCATTAAGCCTTTTTAGAAATTGGATGGTTGAGAACGAATACATTCTATCTGAACTATTCCTTCCTATGACACTGCATTGGACAAAGCTAGTTAGAAAATTCATGGGCGACTAAAATGTTGTTCATTTGTTTTCTTTTATGATTTTGACAACCATATTAAAAAAACAGGTTTAGAAGTTTACATTCTGCAGTTTTTCTGTTGTGGACTGGCACCTTGTGCAGGGCATATTCCTGCCTTGTTCTTAATGCTGCTGTGATAGGTTCTTTTCTGTCACAGTCTTGGATTATGTTGATGATATATGATTGTTACTTTGCTGCTTCAATACTTGTTTAAAAATGTGTGTGTGTTAAAGCTATTACATTACATGTCTTTTCCAGTGATTTTTTTTTTTTCTGTCATTGCCTTCATTTACACAATCTTAGCAAGTCAGAGACAGCCAGTGGAGCACTCCTGTGACGGCATTCACCTAATGTGACTTACCCAATGATTCACTCCTACTAGTCTGTAGCTTGCTTGGTAGTGCCTTTAGCCATAGGGTTAGGCTCTTTGTACATGAGAGCTGAGAATCAATGAATGCTCATTTGGAAGTATAATACATTTAACGCAGCAAACAAGGAATAAGGAACTATGGGTGTTTTTGGACCTCAAAAATAGCAAAAAAGCTTGTCTGTCTGTGTTGTGATTTACATACTATGACAGTATGGAAAAAAGATAAAAGGTAGAGATTGTGGCTGAACTTGCCATAGCTGTTAACCCTTCATACATTAACAGGTGTGTCAGTAGCTATCAGAAAAAGTGGCGAACACAACTGTGCTAGAAGGTCAGCATTCAGTCAGTAAATGTGGCATGGTGGCTATTTTCAGTCGATTAAATTCACTTGGTCTGGCAAAGGGATGCTGCTGGAAAATCTGAAATATCCTACAACTAGAACTCATGAAATGTGACATCGGCTTTAAGTAACTCTTGATTTCTGTATTTGACAGAATTAGGTGAGAATTTGGAAGTGGTGATTGTCTTAATCTAGTTACTATTTGATTCATATTTCCTCAGAATACATTTTCTAAGCCACTTCTCCCTTTTCCTACCACTGATTGATTGCTTATGCCAGCTTAGTGTTCAGTTATGGTTGATGTTGTTTTGCAAGGAAAAAAAATGTAATTTTTTTCTTTAGGTGAGGGGGATTTCCCCATCCCCTATTTTAACAATATATGGAGAGATTTTATAGGATGGGTTTGAATTACAGAAATTGTTTATAAAGAATATGATCATGTACCACTTATCTGCTAGTGTGCATAGATTTATTCAATCACCTTTTCTTGTCAGTAATTGAAAAATAAATACTGCTTAAAATCTTAACAAAGGAGATTGGGTATGCATATATGTAACTAATGCTTGGTGCACCTCCACAGTCATTGCTGAGAAGTGTTGCTCTCTGGACTTAGAATTCATAACACTGAAGTGTAGACCTGTACTTTTATGTAGCAAATGCTTATATAGCATCAGCCTCCCCTCACCTTGGCAGGTCTGATCACATTTCTTTGTTCTTTATTCTGGCATACAAATCTTATTGCCACCACAAAACCTATAGTACACACTAATAGGAGATGGCCTGAGGAGGCCATAACTGAATTACATGACGTTTTGATGATGCCAACTGAGTGATGTTTACACAGGTTGCTACAAAGGACAATCGCATGGACTTAAACGCATATGGTTCCTCTGTTTTATCTTACATTAGCTTCTGTAAGGACAATGTCACTGTTGCTAAGAATATCCATACGTTACCTAATAGGAAACCCCGGATGGAGGGAAGTCCAAGACCTATTGAAGGCTTGCAACATTGTATTCCGTACAGGAGACCCAGAGATCTATAAAACAGCTAGGTCCAGTCTGAGGAAAGAAATTTAGGAGGCAAAACACTGCTACAAAGCAAAAATAGAGGAGTATTTCAACTGCTCTGATTCCTGATGCATGTGGCAGGGCATTAGGTCCATCACAGACTACAAGGGCAATACCTGTTCAACCAACATTGGAAACTCATTTCTTCCTGATTATTTCAGTCACGTCTTCGTATGATTTGATAAGAACAGCACAACCTATCGAAACTAACACAGCAAGAGGCCCAATTATGCACTCTGGCGCCAAATGCACATGAGGTGAAACCGGTTCTAAGCCACATTAAACCTAATAAAGCAGCTGTCCCTGATCGGGTTCCTGGATGGGTCCTGAAGCATTGTACGAAACAGATGACAGCAGTGTTTACCAGTTTTTTTTAATATCTCTCTAGATCCGGCCACTGTCCCCACTTGCCTCAAATCTGCTATGGTCGTCTCTGTTCCAAAACAGGCAGTGATGAGATCCCTGAGCGATTATCGTCAGGTGGCCCTGTCCCCTATTGTTGTAAAGTGCTTTGCGCGACTTGTCCTCAGACACATTAATATCAACATCTCCACCTCACTGGATCAATACCAGTTCACTTACAGGGCAATCTGATCAACTGAGGACACTGCCTCAATTGCCATTCACAACTGCCCTGTCACACCTGGAGCAGAGGGACAGCTTTATGCAGCTGTTGTTCATCGACTACAGCTCTGCCTTCAACACCATCGCCCCCAACAAACTGGCTGTTAAACTAAACAACTTTGGTTTCAACCCACATCTGTGCAACTGGATGGGTGCGCATGGGTAAGCACTTTTCTTCATCCATAATACAGTGATCCCTCGCTATATCATGCTTCGACTTTCGCGGCTTCACTCCATCGCGGATTTTAAATGTAAGCATATCTAAATATATATCACGGATTTTTCGCTGGTTTGCAGATTTCTGCGGACAATGGGTCTTTTAATTTATGGTACATGCTTCCTCAGTTTGTTTGCCCAGTTGATTTCATACAAGGGACGCTATTGGCGGATGGCTTAGAAGCTACCCAATCAGAGCATGCATTATGTATTAACTAAAACTCCTCAATGATATACGATGTGCTTCCCACGCAGTGCTTGATTGTTTGCTTTTCTCTGTCTCTTTCACTCTCTCTGACATTCTCTGTGCCTGACGGAGGGACTGTGAGCAGAGGGGCTGTTTGCCTAGAGGATATGGACGCTCCTCTAAAAAATGCTGCTTTATCGCGGTGTTTCGGCATACTTAAAAGCCCAAAAGCACTTATTGATTTTTTGATTGTTTACTTTTCTCTTGCGCGCTCTCTTTTTCTCTCTCTCTCTCGCTCTCTCTCTCTCTCTCTCTGACATTCTCTGAAGAGAAGATATATTTGCATTCTTTTAATTGTGAGAAAGAACTGTCATCTCTGTCTTGTCATGGAGCACAGTTTAAACTTTTGACTAAAGGGTGTTATTTCATGTCTAGAGGGCTCTAATAATGTTAACAGTGTGGGAGAGTTTATAAGGGCTTAAAATATATAAAAACTAGCAGAATACCCGCGCTTCGCAGCGGAGAAGTAGTGTGTTAAAGAAGGTATGAAAAAGAAAAGGAAAAATTTAAAAAATAACGTAACATGATTGTTAATGTAATTGTTTTGTCATTGATATGAGTGTTGTTCCCATATCTATATATCTATATCTCTATATATATATCTATATATATATATATATATATATATCTATATCTATATCTATATATATCTATATCTATATCTATATAGCAAAATAACTGCGCTTGGCAGCAGAGAAGTAGTGTGTTAAAGAAGGAAAGAGAAACAAAAGGAAACATTTTGAAAATAACGTAACATGATTGTCAATGTAATTGTTTTGTCACTGTTATGAGTGTCGCTGTGATATATATATATATATATATATATAGCAAAATAACTGCACTTCGCAGCGATGTCGTGTGTTAAAGAAGTTATGAAAAAGAAAAGGAAACATTTGAAAAATAATGTAACATGATTGTGAAAGTAATTGTTTTGTGTATTTGGCGGCAGCGTCAC
>JANRMT010062792.1:97094487-97143038 GCA_026402145.1 Polypterus bichir lapradei
AGGACTTTATAATCGTATACGTGCAAAAGAAAGTGTGAATCGCCTTAATATTATTTTGCCGTGGTGTAGAAAAGGGGTCCCGTGTTTGCAATTTTCTGGGCTATAGCTCAGGGGGAGGATGAAAAAAATTAAAAGTGCTCACTTTGATTTAAGGCAGAAGCGCGCCGGCTGCTCGACTTTTGCTGGGAAGGAGACCCCAGTTTTTGTACACACGTTCCACAAATGAGACACACGGGTTTACCGGCAATGTCGGTAAACATATACTCGGCCTCCCATCGGTTTTTAAAGGCTCTATTTTCAGAATCAACTTTTCTCTTCGGCATCGTGTGGGCTAGCTTCGCAATAATTTACAGTATCATAAGCTAGACTTGATTAACGTGTTAAGTGTTCGGCAAGGCAGGTGAAGCGCTGCATTATGGGATCTGTAGTTTATTGTGTTACCAGCGCTTCATATACCCGGGCCATTAATAACAATAATACAGTATATAAAATGATCTCGCGGGCCGGATATAATTACACGCCGGGCCGGATGTGGCCCGTGGGCTTTGAGTTTGACTCATATGGACTAAATAGAACTTGAAAAGAAATATTTTTTGGAATGTGATCGCGCAAGTCAGTACATCGAGCCCGCGTGCTATTGTGGTTTTGCTTGTGTGCTTCAGTAAGTTACCGTCCCCTCGCTCTTACTTTTTTACCGTTCATCTAATGAATACACTGAGTATGGCTTTACCAAAACAATCATTGATCGCGAATAAAGTATCCATTATTCATGAAGCTTCAATAGGTGAATAGGTGATCTGTCTCAAACTAAGGGGATGCGAGGTTAAAATAAATCGAGAAGCGCGCGTACATACTTAGTGCATCCCCTCTCGGGAATCGAACCTCGGCGCTACAGTCGAATGCTTTAGTATCGCGCCACGGCGTGTGGTTTATCTTTTTGAGCGTAGCAGTGTAATTCAGTTTTTGTTCAGCACTCTTTGCAACTGTTACTTTTTGTCTGCGCACTGCGTCAGTTCACGTGAGCTGCTGAATATGGTTTTATATATATGTCACTCGCTTCTAATTGTTTCGCTGCCTTCTTAATTATATAATGCATGTTTTCTAAAGCGCGTTTTGTAGCTCTTCCTGGCTTTCTACGTAATGCGTGATTACGTGAGAGGCGTGATGATGTCAGATGAACTCCGCCCCTCCAGCTGAACTCCATTACAGTAAATGGAGAAAAACAGCTTCCAGTTATGACCATTACGCGTAGAATTTCGAAATGAAACCTGCCCAACGTTTGTAAGGAAGCTGTAAGGAATAAGCCTGCCAAATTTCAGCCTTCTACCTACACGGGAAGTTGGAGAATTAGTGATGAGTCAGTCAGTCAGTCAGTCAGTGAGTGAGTGAGTGAGTGAGGGCTTTGCCGTTTATTAGTATAGATAACCATACAAACATACTGTATGGTTTCTACTTCGCGGATTTTCATCTATCGCAGGGGGTTCTGGAACACAGCCCCCACGATCAAGGAGGGATTACTGTACTGAACACTGGGGTACTGCAGGGCTCTGTGCTGAGCCTTCTCCTTTCTCCGTTTTCACAAACAACTGCAAATCTTCCCATGTTACTAATATCATAATAAAGTTTGCAGATGACACCGCTGTGATAAGCCTGATCTTCAATAATGATGAAACATCCTATAGAGAAGAGGTCGAGCATCTGTAGAACTGAAGCCAGAACTACAACCTTCCACTCAGTTCCAAAAAAACAGAGGAACTGATTCTGGACTTCAGGAGACTGAACTACAGTGGTCACCCCATTGGCATTAACGGCAAGATGGTGGAGACAGTTCAGAGTTTCACCTGTCATGGGCAACAAACACAACAGCAATGGCCAAGAAAGTATTCAGGCTCCTAAGAAAGTAAAACCTCTGAAGAAAGTACAACTCCTACAACCAGCTGCTGGTTAACTTCTACAGGGTCACCATAGAGTCTCTCATGACGTTCTCTATTACAGTCATACATTCAGCATATTTCACTCATGGTCAAAGTTCTTGCTCTTGTAAGCTTTCAAAGGCAGGATATTTTAATTGTGTGTTTAAACCCTAATTTAGATTGACCATTAGTAACTGCAATGTTTAACACTGCGATATTTAACCTCCTTAGCGTTAGAGCCAAGCATTACTCGGGCTGTGAAAACCGTGCTAAAAGCGTTAATCCCAAGTGTTAGAACCAAGAATCGCTAAAGGAGTGCTGTCATTGCTGCCATTCTTTGGAGAAATTATATCTGGTTTTCACTAATTATGAAATAATTTGCATTTTACCAACAGTGGAGACTTTGATGAGAATACCCATCCAGTACCCAAAATGAAGTAAATTTTGGAGATATACCAGGACCCTCATGCATAACACCATGTGTAGAGTTTGCACTATAACATGACGTAAGCACAAAAGCGGAAATGTGCTTTACGCAGAAAAAAATCCAGGTGCATAAATCTGTGCGAACACCAGCTTCCACGTTCTTCCGGCACATAAAACCTAGTCAGCGTGAAAATTAGCGCACTTGCATGCGTCTGCTGCCCCACCCCATCTCCTCCCAGAATTATGCCTCTTTGAATTTGCAATTCAATATAAATAGCCCTTAAGCTCAGTGTTCTGTGAAAAGGCAATGACAAAAGCATGAGGGAAAATAGAATTTCAGCGAATACCAAGTGGAGGCAAGGAAAAATGTACTATTTGTTGGTTTAAATAGTGGTATAAACAACAAAAGGAAGTTGATCGAGTGACATGGCGTGTTGGAGAAACTTGAAAGCTCAAGTTCACAAAGTCGCACAGTGCCCGAAATAAAAAAGAAGTTGTCATATATCAAAGTCGCCGTGAAAGGGCAAGTTGTAACCCACTGTCTGAGTGTCATATGAAAGCTTATTAGGGTACAGAGGAAAAAAAAGGCACACAAGTGGGGAAAAAAGCACGAAATGTCAACTTTAATCTTGAAATTTCCACTTTAATCACATTGTTTATTTTGTCATTAAAGTAGAACATCATAAACTTCATCATAAAATTGTTTAATTTACTAGTTTCTCAAATCCCATCGTAACTAAAGTAGCATGCTAAATGCTTTGTTTTGTATATGATCTTCTATGTGCTCTATGTGTGTGAATCACTACGTGCTTCCGGGCTTTCTCTTCCTCCGACAGGACACAGAATCCATTACATTCATGCTACTACAGCTCTCTGCATAATTAAAATACTGAGATGTATACGTGATATAAAGCATGTTATTAAACATGGGATGTCTCACTCAAGATGCTTCCTGTGCCGTACATGACCTTTGATGAAATACTTTATTGTAGCAGTACTGTCTCTTTAAAACGTACTAACCTCCAATTTCTGTCCTTACTTTTCTTTCTCCAAATACCCAATCGCCATCCAATCATCTCTGTAATAGACGTTAAGCCATCTGTAAGCTTAGAACGCAGATTATTCAAAACTTTTAAGGAACATTGAAATAGTAGTAGTACGTGTTTAATTATTCTATCCATCTATCCTTCCAGTGTCGTGTCAGCACCAGCAAGAATACAGCACGAGGCAGGAACAATTCGTGAACGGAGCGCAAGCGGTTCGCTAGCGCTGCGGCAACGTGTCCTCACATGTTTAATTATTAACAATTATTTAAATGAAGTTAAAGTTTTATCTGTTTAATATAATAAACATATTTTGCTGCATTTCATCTTAAAAATATCGTCATCATATGTAAATATGTGCTTTATAAGGTGGCTCAAGTTATGCAATATTATAACTATTGCAAGTTTACAGTGAGGTAACTGTACTTCTAAGTACAAACAGTTCTACAAAGAGCACTTGATGGACTGATTGAGTGCGTTTAGAGTTTTTGGGATGAAACTGTTTCTGAACTGCGAGGAAAGGCTCTGAAGCATTTGCCATATGAGAGTAGTTCAATAGACAACGTGGCTGAGGCAGTGTGTGCCTGATACTGTATACAGAGATTTCTTTTTCCGATCAGATGCTGTACAGCTGTTTCACACTCGGATACAGTGATATAAATACTCTGAGTGGTTCAGTGAGAGAAAAAGATGATCTGATGTGGCTAACCCTAACGGGAGCAGCTGTAAGAAGAAGGTGCAGTAAGAGTAACAACGCTAAAGCAGTTATGGTATTTGGAATAGTTTGACCATTCTGTGGACCTATTGTTATAGGTTAATTACAATCAGATGCATTAAACTAATAAACAATATGTGGTTAATTTCAGTGTATTTATAAAGCTACGTCAGGGATGTGGATCTATAAAAGAGAGGGTAACCACACAGGAACAGTAGCACTGCTTTGACGCTGGGTGCCGCCAGTCTGCAAAACTCAGCATAGAACTTGCGTATGACAGGGTATGAGCTACCGTGGAAATGTGCGTGGCTTTACGCCAAGTTTAGGTTTTATACATAGCGATTTGGACGTGGAAACGTTCTTACGCAACATTTTTGTGCGTACGCACCTTCTATACTTGAGGCCCCAGGTAATTGTAGGAAAATTTTGGAGCTTTTACATTCCAGACCACAATGTCGGCATCAATGAAATTCTCATGGCTTATTAGGACAGACTGTCATGGAAACAGTACATCATGTCAAAAAGAGCAAAATTTGTCATAAAGCTTTACGAGTTTTTTTTATTCTAAATATGTTTGGAATTTGGTTCTGTACACAGGGAAAGGAACAATGTTTGATCCAAAATACAATCAGTATGGCGTTGCTATGTCATTGGTGCTGAATTTGATAGATGTTCTGCTGGATCAAGGTTACTGTGTAACCATGGGCAATTTTTATACTTTGCCAGAGCTATTTGACATCTTGCTGTGAAGAAAGACTGATGCATATGGAATGTCCTAACCTTCATGGCATGCCTGAAGACTTTGGCAAAGCTAAATTACAGCGAGGTGCGCTAGTAGCTTGCCAAAAGGGTAAAGTGCTTGCGCTGAAATGGAAGGACAAGAAAGATGTTTGTCGTCTTAGCACCGTAAATAATACAGCTACTGTCACTGTACAGGCAAAAGGCAACAAGCAGGTTACGAAGTCTTTCACTATGGTCAACTACGATAGCTCAATAGGTGGCGTTGATCATATGGATCAAGAATCGACTTTCTATCCCATTATTTACGGAGGCAACAAAAGAAATACTACAAAAAGATATTTTGTCATCTGTTGGATCAGTGCATTTGGAATGCATTCGTGTTATACAAACAAAAACTGGAAAAACTGCATCTCATGCAAATTTTACGTGCCAGCTTGTAGAACAAATCGTTGCCATACATTCACCATCCATGCTACAGCTAAAGAGACACTCTCAACCCAGTACATCGGGGATAAATCAAGAGCATCTTATTGGTAGACATTTTGATTATATACCTCCAACAGAAAAAAAACCAGAATCCAACACGTACATGTGCTGTTCAAAAACTGATAAATCTGGAAATAAAATCTGAAAAGAAACACATTATTGTCCCGGCTGTGATGGTGAATTATGTGTTTCACCGTACTTTAAGATTTACCATACCAAGCATTCATTTTGAGATTATATACTGTTTTAGCATCATCAGTAGTATTATTACTGTTACTATTTTTGTTATTATTGCTCATTTCATATTATTTTTAATCATCATTACTATTATTATTTGTATCATTATTATACTTTTGAGATTTAATAAAAATGTATCTTTTAATGCCAAAAAAATGCAACAGTTTTTACATGTTTTTTTGAATAAAATGCAACACTAAGGAGGTAAAAACACTCTTTATAATTTCAAAATGTTATTCAGGATCCCAGATTCTTGACGTTTTCTGCACTCATATTTGAGACAGTTTTTTTTTCCTTTTTATCAGTGCATCACAATTAAACACTACTTGACTATTTTTATTGATAATAACTTACTGCTTTCTCTCAAATTTTACAGCTGTAATGCCATATTTAACTCTGCTCCAGCTCCTTCAATTCTGGAATTCAAGCCTTTTTCCCTACTAATTAAACTCAAAACTTGCAATTCAAACAATAGGAACTTGCTGACAAAAAAAAAATCATTTCTATAAAAATTTATATTTTCAATATATCTGAAAAGAAATCAGTCTGAACACTTTGGGGAAACACCTTAACCATGTTTAAGAAAACAAGTAATTTTATGTTTCATATAAAATTAATTGCAGAATGAAGTGGCATCAGAACTACTTATTGAGATCTGTTTAACTTATCAAGTAGATATGCGATCTCCCAGTACTGTGCCATAGGGCCGTAAAATCAAATGTGAGATCAAATGTCACCGTTTATGTTTGATTTGATAAAAAAGGTTGGTTGTTTTACCTTGCACTTGTTTCAAAAATACCCTGCAGTATTTAATAGATCTGTTTTGCACCTCACTACCATGATCAGCCTATTTCTGAATGGTTAATTTGTAACTTCATTAGGAAAATTAACAGGTTTTTTTTTTTTTTGCTTCTTAAATACACTCCTTCAAAACATGTTATGAGAGAATTTTTTTCTGTCCCACTTGCTGTTGTCTTTGATCTACAGCTGTACTATGTAAACATTTTGAAACGGTTCTTGGACATCTTTTATATGTATTCAGTACTAGCACAGTATTGTACTAATTTACAGCAGCCTTAAATGTCTTAAGCAGTAAATTCTTTTGTGGTTTAGAATGTAGCTGGTCATCAAATTCTAGAGTTCCCTGCATTATTGCGATCGATCGATACTGAATTTCATTTATTGTTTATTATACTATTGTTACAGGTCAATTTTAAGGTATGCAGGCAAGAGTCCTTTTTGTGGTATGTACACATAACAAAAATTTTACCATTTACTGTTTCTTAAATCCCTTTATAGACTCTTCAGTGTCACTTGTTATCAAGTGAAACGGAATGTTTAAATTGAATAATGTGCATTTTTTTCTTTAATGTCTCAAGTTATTTTCTTGGTGGAGGGCTTGGGTTCAGGTTGGGGTTGGTGCTCCTAACATTTTGGTTGTTGCTTTCCTTTCTGTTAGTACTTTTGGTTATGTTTATTATTGTTACAGTCACGGGTTACAAAGACTGACATTTCTTTTGTCATGGGGAGAAAAAAAAACAGAATGAGTAAGGAATTAAAGAACACTGGCATCCTTCTGTGAAATGATTAATTGGGTTAGAATTGGAGGTTTAAAATTTGCCTTGTATCACATAGTGTCAGATTTTGCAAATTGATTGGGACCAGAATATGGATTGCCTTAGGTTTAAAAATCTTACGTAAGCATTTTTCAGTGTTTGTAGTTATCTAGACATACTATAAGGTTATTCGCAATAATTAAAGCAGTTAAATCAAATTTATACATTTTAATCATATTATTGTGTCTAAGGTTGTTGAAAAGTAGTGGTCTTTGTAGTATTTATTTAAAATATACAAAACAACATGCTTAATATTAAACTGAAAGCTTTGTCTGTTGTCTAGCCTGTACTATGAACTATAAATTGTGTTACAAAATAAATAATTTGACATCTGATCCATTTTGGCTTACCAGTAACTATACATTGGTATGGTTCCGTTTTTCCGTTTTTCTTCTAGCTTACATTCACAATCAACAGATTCTCCCATGTATGTTAACTGATTATATGATTGATTGTACCAATATAGAAATTCTGGGCCCGATTCTGACATCCACTAATGTCTCTATAATCTTCTAATGCTGATATACAGTACAGGCCAAAAGTTTGGACACACCTCCTCATTCAATGTGTTTTCTTTATTTTCATGACCATTTACATCACTCCATCACTCTCCTTCTTGGTCAAATAGCCCTTACACAGCCTGGAGGTGTGTTTGGGGTCATTGTCCTGTTGAAAAATAAATGATCGTCCAACTAACCTGACTTCTGCACAACACAACTGCTGGTCCCAACCCCATTGATAAAGCAAGAAATTCCACTAAATAACCCTGATAAGGCACACCTGTGAAAACCATTTCAGGTGACTACCTGTTGAAGCTCATCGAGAGAATGCCAAGAGTGTGCAAAGCAGTAATCAGAGCAAAGGGTGGCTATTTTGAAGAAACTAGAATATAAAACATGTTTTCAGTTATTTCACCTTTTTTTGTTAAGTACATAACTCCACATGTGTTCATTCATAGTTTTGATGCCTTCAGTCATGAAAATAAAGAAAACACATTGAATGAGGAGGTGTGTCCAAACATTTGGCCTGTACTGTACTCATTTACATGCAGAGAAAAATCTAGATCTGTTTAGATGATAATTACAGAGAAATTGAACATTTATTTGTATTACACGTTACTTTTGCACAACTCTCATTTTTAACTGGCTACCTGGTGGTTTTATTGGATAGTGGTTTTGTGGGCTGTTTCTTTAAATAACACTCTTTGCTTTCTTTTTGATGTAACAAATTGGACAATAATTGAAATAGTAAAAATTGAGAAACAGTAAAATGATAAAGTTCTGGTGATAATTTGTGATCAGTAAAATAAATGGCTTCTGCTGAGCAACATTTAGCTGGTTATCTCATCATTCATTATACTGTTCTCTTAAATCCTACTTAATTTTCTCTTTGTTTTTGCTAAAATAAATCTAACTACAATTTAGAGAAAAGCCAAACAAAATGACACCTTTTATTGGCTAACTAAAAAGATTACAATATGCAAGCTTTCGAGGCAAATCAGGCCCCTTCTTCAGGCAAGATTTAACTACAATTGAAAGAGTTAAAGTTTTAAAAGTGGAAAACACGCCGTGTTAAAGAAATAACTAACTTTTTCTGGAAATTCAGCATTATATTTTTTTAGCATGAGGAGAAGGCTTTTGTTGACAAACAAGAGTATCAAAGCCTTGTTGGAGGAAATTCTTTTTCTCTTTTCTTGACCGCATTAGAAGCGACAGTGAACAAACTTACGCTAAAAGGAATTTGTGTGGTACTTTGGCAGTGGTAGGGAACCATATCCAGCTGTTTTTCCAGTATTTCAGTAATTTTCATTCCTTGGAATCGGTGCTTCTGACAAAAATCCCTCCAGCTGTTGAATAATAAAACATGCTTGTGTATACAGCATTATATTAAGTGCCTTCTTTCATATATAAAAGAGAGACCTGCATTTTAGCTTTTACCAGAGCTATCAGATTAAAATTAGAATCTTTATATTAAAAACAAGTATACGGTACAAAGTTTGGGATGCTTTAATGCACGTCAGTTCTATATGTGCTGTTTTTTTAATGTAATTTTACTGTTATTACAATTTTTACTGTTTCGTTGTGAAGTGAAGTGCTTATGAGTGGCACCTTGTTCCTTAAGAGATTCAAGTGAAAACCAGGGCTTAAATGAATGTGACTGACAAAAAGCAACATAATAGAAGAGAAATAAGGCATACACCACACTTTCACAGAGATTGTGATTTTGCAAACAAGGTAAATGCAGTCATTAATATTTTCAATATTTTTTATATATCAGCTATGCATCTGTTTTCCCCTAAGAGGCCAGAGGGCCCTACACATCTTTTTCCTATAGTACATAACGGGAGCGCTGAGTGACCTTATGTGTTTAGAGTATTGGCCGATCCTATAAGTTATGTGCAAAAAACATCTAGATAAAATCAGCAGTTGTACTTTTTTGCCTTCCAGTATTACCTTTTATTGCATTTGAGTTATATTAAAATAGTGGTATTCAGTCCAGAGTCCCACAGGACAAAAGGGTCCGGTAGGACTCCTTCTTCAGCTTGACGGCATCCCTCACAGCCAGTGTCCACGAACGGGTTCGGGGATTGCCACCACGACAGGCACCGACCACCTTACGGCCACAGCTCTGGTCAGCCGCCTCAACAATTGAGTCCGAATGGGCCATGTTCCATGCCTCTATGTCCCCCACTTCCCTCGGGACGTGGTTGAAGTTCTGCTGGAGGTGGGAGTTGAAGCTACTTCTGAAAGGGGACTCTGCCAGACGTTCCCTGTATACCCTCACAACACATTTGGGCCTACCAGGCCTGACCAGCATCCTCCCCCACCATCGAAGCCTACTCACCACCAGGTGGTGATCATTTGACAGCTCCGCCCCACTCCTCACCCGAGTGTCCAAGACATGTGGCTGCAAGTCTGATGACACGACCACAAAGTCGATCATCGAACTGAGGCCTAGGGTGTCCTGGTGCCAAGTGCACATATGAACACCCCTATGCTTGAACATAGTGTTTGTTATGGACAATCCGTGACGAGTACAGAAGTCCAATAACAAAACACCGCTTGGGTTCAGATCGGGGGGGGGGCATTCCTCCCAATCATGCCCTTCTGGGTCTCGCGAACATTGCAACTTTATTCTCGACATATAGTTTTTTTTCTTCACTTTGTCCGTATTTTTTTTTTTTTTTTTCTTCACCGTGGCCCTAATACGTTTCCGTACAAAACCCTCAGCAATTCATTGACAAAACTTTTGCTCAGGACACAGTGTGCGCTGCAAGGGTTTCTGCACACTTTTTGCAATATGGATGCAGGTTCAAATATGATCAAATATAAGAACGGCAGATGGGGTCGCTTTAAACAGTAACCACAGTGAGTGCTACAAGGATTTTTGCACACAGAACACCCCTAATGCTTAAACTACTATCTGTCTATCTATCTATAGATATAGATATAGATTGATATTGTAAAAGAATGAATCTACAAGCATAAAGGTTTGGGGTTTCCGGCCCCGTATACTGTAAAAATAGCAAAAAAAATATGACACAAATGTCATCAATGGTCAGTACATAGGTTTAGTACACAGTTGACCGTTCAAAGATGGCGGAGGAGGAACATTTATGGAGGAGGGGCTGGAAGTAGAGAGGTATGCTTGGTAGGAGCCGAGATGGATGGTGGGATTTCTGACGTCATAAGGAGTAGACAGAGGAATGGCGGAAGTAGCGTAGTGCGGGTAGTGATGCAGGCAGACTCATGGCGGCGGTGCGTCTTTCTTTCTGTGGGAAACAAAGAGAGAAAGGTTAGTACCCCGCCACTCCCTCCTGGTATATGATTTTCCGATATCATTTAGGTCCGTCTGCAGCCCCCTACTCGCACGTGCGTGACACTATATATATATATATATATATATATATATATATATATATATATATATAGGTTTGCTATGTACTGTACAAGAGGAGCGCTGCTGTACGCTCAGCCGCACTATACAGACTGTGCTGACGCTGAAAACGGAGATATCACTTCCTGACGCCTTTTTTTCTGATATCTGACAGGCTGGTTTCACTAGACTTTTTTTTCATTTCATTTTATCAGACCTCCTCTTGCTCGCCCACCTCCACATCCTCTGTGCTTGTGAACTGCCGCTCCGTTCCCACTATTAGCATTACAGCCCCCTCTTGCCCGCCCACCTCTCCATACTCCTTGCTACTGTATTAAGCTGCTACACCCCCGCAATTACCATGTACAGCCTGCTTTCGAAACCCCACCTCCCTATACTCCTTTGCTTGTGAACTCTGTTCCGCCTCTTCCCCACTATTAGCTTTAGCAATATTTGCCCACCCGCCCACTCGTCCCTTGCCATCTCTGCAGATCATTAGATCTTCCTGTGCCTGCAGATCTGCGGCTGTCACCTCACAATGTCATGTGAGATGACAGCTGGGAACTCAACTAAATTAGCCGGGCGGAGCGCCAGGCTACAAGACGCTAGGGAGAAGACTGAACAGGTTCTAAGTCGGGGGGCAACGAACCCATTGGTGGACACCTACCGGACCCTTTTGTTCTGTGGGACTGTAGAGGCAGCTAATAGGTACCGGCAGGCCAAGCTGAATGCGGCTTCGGTGGTTGCTGAGGCAAAAACTCGGGCGTGGGAGTAGTTTGGGGAGGCCATGGAGAACGACTTTCAGATGGCTTCAAGGAGATTCTGGTCCACCATCCAGCGTCTCAGGAGGAAGAAGCAGTGCAGTGTCAACACTGTATATGGTGGGGATGGTGTGCTGCTGACCTCGACTCGGGATGTTGTGAGTCGGTGGGGGGGTTTGGGGGGGTACTTCGAACAACTCCTCAATCCCACTAACATGCCTTCCAATGAGGATGCAGAGCCTGGGGTCTTGGAGGTGGGCTCCCCCATCTCTGGGACTGAGGTCACCGAGGTGGTCAAAAAACTCCTTGGTGGCAGGGCCAAGGGGGTGGATGAGATTTGCCCGGAGTTCCTCAAGGCTCTGGATGTTGTAGGATTGTCTTGGTTGACACATCTCTGCATCATTGCATGGACATCTGGGACAGTGCCTCTGGATTGGCAGACCAAGGTGGTGGTCCCCCTCTTTTAGATGGGGGACCGGAGGGTGTGTTCCAACTACAGAGGGATCACACTCCTAAGCCTCCCTGGAAAAGTCTATTCGGGGGTTCCGGAGAGGAGTGTCCGTCGGATAGTCGAACCTCAGATTCAGGAGGAACAGTGTGGTTTTCGTCCTTGTCGCGGAACAGTGGACTAGCTCTACACCCTTAGCAGGGTCCTGGAGGGTGCATGGGAGTTTGCCCAACCAGTCTACATGTATTTTGTGGACTTGGAAAAGGCGTTCGACCGTGTCCCTCAGGGAATCCTGTGGGGGATGCTCCGGGAGTATTTTCCTTTCTTGGCTGTTTGGTCCCTGTACAAACGGTGTCAGAGCTTGGTCCGCATTGCTGGCAGTAAGTCAAACCCTGTTTCCAGTGAGAGTTGGACTCCGACAGGGCTGCCCTTTGTCACCGATTCTGTTCATAACTTTTATGGACAGAATTTCTAGGTGCAGCCAGGGTGTTGAGGGGGTCCGGTTTGGTGGACTCAGGATTGGGTCACTGCTTTTTGCAGATGATGTTGTCCTGTTTGCTTCATCAGGCCGTGATCTTCAGCTCTCTCTGAATCGGTTCGCAGCCGATTGTGAAGTGGCTGGGATGGGAATCAGAACCTCCAAATCCGAGACCATGGTCCTCAGCCGGAAAAGGGTGGAGTGCCCTTTTAGGGTTGGGAGCGAGATCCTGCCCCAAGTGGAGGAGTTCAAGTATCTTGGGGTCTTGTTCACGAGTGAGGGAAGAATGGAGTGTGAGATCGACAGGCAGATCGGTGCGGCGTCTGCAGTTATGCGGGCTCTGCATCGGTCTGTCGTGGTGAAAAAGGAGCTGAGCTGTAAGGCAAAGCTCTCAATTTACCAGTCGATATGCGTTCCTACCCTTACCTATGGTTATGAGCTATGGGTAGTGACCGAAAGAACGAGATCGTAAATATAAGCGGCTGAAATGAGTTTCCTCCGCAGGTTGTCTGGGATTTCCCTTAAAGATAGGGTAAGAAGCTTAGTCATCTGGGAGGGGCTCAGAGTAGAGCCACTGCTCCTCCGCATAAAGAGGAGTCAGATGAGGTGGCTATGGCATCTGATCAGGATGCTTCCTGGACGCCTCCCTGGCGAGGTGATCCAGGCATGTCCAACTAGGAGGAGGCCCCGGGGAAGACCCAGGACAAGCTGGAGGGACTTTGTCTCCCAGCTGGCCTGGGAACGCCTCGGGATTCCCCCGGTGGAGTTAGAAGTGACCGGATGTGAGGGAAGTCTGGGTATCTCTGCTCAAGCTGCTGCCCCCTCGACCCGACCACGGATAAGCAGAAGAGGATGGATGAATGGATGGTATTCAGTCTGACAGCCCTAGTCATTGCTTATAATACTGCTATAAAGATAGTCCTAGAGCTATTTACTTCTGCTTTTTATACTCGCCTCTATTGCCATCTAGGTGTGTTCCAGAGGGGGTCACTGTGTTCTCTTCAAGAATTTTGTTGTACGTAGTGAAGAGCATGCACGACCCCATGTCATTTATTTTAGCCTTTTTCTGCTGTGGGTAATTTATCAGAGTCTCTTATTTGCTCTGCTTTTGATGCTTTCGGCGTCAGAGCTAGCAACGTTTTGAGTGCCAGTGATTTTACCTCTACGTTGAAAAACAGCCCTTGTATCTCAGGTGTACAATAGTGGCAGCGTAGTACGTGTTCCATATAAATCTTAATAAAATGATGGTTATAGCCTTCAAGAGAGCGTTTTTTCTGGTTTTGACTCTCTAGTCAGTATGAGCACTCTTAGTCAAGAGTCGATTTAATGCACTAACTGATGAAATCGCATTAGAAGTAAAGGCTTCAAATTGGCAAATTTCTATTGTCAATTGCTCAAATGAGGTGAGGAGTGTGATTATGTTCTTGATCAGTCGTCTCTGATTAGATGTTACTTTTAGGCAACTCAAAATGAGCGGTCTATCCCCTGACAGCAAACTTCCGTCTAGTAGCAACATCTTGTTGAAACTTTTTTTCAGCTACATACCAAGGTCTATTTGTATGTTTTTGAGACAATAGTTGATTAATCATGAATGCTGTAAATGCCTAACTATCTTTCTGCCAATCACTATTATATCCGAGGTGCTGGGCTAATACACAGTCATTCACAGCAAGCTGTAAAGTATGAACTTGGGTTCCTTCATTCTTCTGTCTCCTTTGCAATGCCAAGTGCACTGGCCTGGAGTATTGTAAGAATATGAGTATTTTCCACGTTTCAAACATTCTTTTTTTTTTTTTTTTTTTTTTTTTAAAACCACGGAGCGTACAGTGGCCTTGCATGATCCTGAGCATTCTTAGGTGGGTAAGATTGTTTTCTGTAATTCAAAATTGCAGTTGAACCACTGAGCAGCTAAACTAAACATACTCATTGGACTCTTATGCGATATATTCATATTTCAGTGGTAGATGATGTTGCTGTAACATTGTCAGCAAGGAATTTATGCACATGACTTTCCACTATATTATGTAGCTCCAGAAGTGCTACTTTAGAGAAATCATGACAACTGGGTTTGTGAAATGGTCCACTAGCCTTTGAAATCCCATATCATCTTCAACAGAAAATGGCTGATCATCTAGAGCAATAAGTTCCATCAGCTTTACAGTAACTGTTTTAGTCTTTCCACTGTTTTTGTCAGATTTCTTTGAATATTTAAGAACCCGACCTATAGGCCACACAACTGCATTTTTTTTTTTTTTTTTTAATTTTGTAAAGGATGGTGTAGAATTCTCCTTTTTTGCTGTGAGGAATTTGAATTATTGGTCAGGATGGTTTGTTTTCAAATGTTTAATTAAGTTGGTGGTACTGAAATTTCACACTTTTGTCCCTACATGCAAGACATTAGTCAAACAAGTGTTACAGTTGTGCTTGAAAGTTTGTGAACCCTTTAGAATTTTCTATATTTCTGCATAAATGTGACCTAAAACATCATAAGATTTTCACTCAAGTCCGAAAAGTAGATAAAGAGAAACCAGTTAAACAAATGAGACAAAAATATTATACTTGGTCTTTTATTTATTAAGGAATATGATCGAATATTACATATTTGTGAGTGGCAAAAGTATGTGAACCTTTGCTTTCAGCATCTGGTGTAACCCCCCTTTGCAGCAATTAATGCAGCCAAATGTTTCCGGTAACTTTTGATCATTCCTGCACACCGGCTTGGAGGAATTTTAGCCCATTCCTCCGTACAGAACAGCTTCAGCTCTGGGATGTTGGTGGGTCTCACATTAACTGCTCGCTTCAGGTCCTTCCACAACATTTCGATTGGATTAAGGTCAGGACTTTGACTTGGCCATTCCAAAACATTAACTTTATTCTTCTTTAACCATTCTTTGGTAGAACGACTTGTGTGCTTAGGTTCGTTGTCTTGCTACATGACCCACCTTCTCTTGAGATTCAGTTCATGGACAGATGTCATGACATTTTCCTTTAGAATTCTCTGATATAATTCAGAATTCATTGTTCCATTAATGAAGGCAAGCCGTCCTGGCCCAGATGCAGCAAAACAGGCCCAAACCACGATACTACCACCACCATGTTTCACAGATGGGATAAGGTTCTTATGCTGGAATGCAGTGTTTTTTTTTTCTCCAAACATAACGCTTTTCATTTAAACCATAAAGTTCTATTTTGGTCGCATCTGTCCACAAAACATTGCTCTTGGAGTGATCTTTGTTGGTCGAACACTCCTGGGTAGGGTAACAATGGTCTTGAATTTCCTCCATTTGTACACAATCTGTCTGACTGTGGATTGGTGGAGTCCAAACTCTTTAGAGCTGGTTTTGTAACTTTTTCCAGCTTGATGAGCATCAACAACTCTTTTTTCTGAAATCTTCAGAAATCTCCTTTGTTCGTGCCATGATGCACTTTCACAAACATATGTTGTGAGAGCAGACTTTGAGAGATCCCTGTTCTTTAAATAACACAGGGTGCCCACTCACACCTGATTGTCATCCCATTGATTGAAAACACCTGACTCTAATTTCACCTTCAAACTAACTGCTAATCCTAGAGGTTCACATAATTTTGCCACTCACAAATATGTAATATTCGATTATTTTCCTTAATAAATAAAAGACCTAGTATAATATTTTTGTCTCGTTTGTTTAACTGGTTTCTCTTTATCTACTTTTGTGACTTGAATGAAAATCTGATAATGTTTTAGGTCATATTTATGCAAAAATATAGAAAACTCTAAAGGGTTCACAAACTTTCAAGCACAACTGTACAAATGGCGTATTTTATGTTGCTCTCACTTCGTACAGTAGCTCAGCATCTCATTTGGAACACATTGAATGTGTCATCAAATATATGTTTGAATTATTGATCAAATGTAGTCATTGGTTTGATGCCATTAAAATTATTTTAACCCATTATCAGCTGAATAAGATATTAAATAATATCATGCATCCCTAATTGATTGGGTGGTGAACTCATCCTTGAGTTATAATTTAGAAATAAAACAAATCTGATTCCTAAATACATAAGTTTCCTTGCCAAGTTAAAAGGATAGATGTTGTATTGCTAACAGTATCTCAAAGGAAAACTCATTTCATTGATCCAGTATTCTACTATTGTGTTTTCTGTGGTTTATTCATAGATAAAAACATTACTTGACAGACACATTCTAATTAGTAAAAGAAAAAAAATCTTTGTGAAAAAACTTAAATTACATTAACTTAGAATATTTTGTAACTTTTGCTGACTTTGACCCAGATGTGCAATTAATATAAAAATTAATTCTAGCTTTAGTCCTTTTTTTATCCACCTATGTTATTAAAACACTAGCTGTTCTTACTAGAAACCACTGAGAATTTTGGTAAAATATAATGAATGTGAGATGGTTGTGACACTCATAATAATTTTTATTGAAGTATTTCTCTTAAATTAATTAATACATTTAATTAAGCGGATAAATCTAAAGAAATAACAGCTATTACCAACATTTCCTTTGTAGAAAATTCAAACTCTTTATAACTTATTTTTTTACATTGTGATATTATCAAGGTTGCATAATAGAAGATACATTTTAACAAACAAACAAACCTCTTTCAAATTTCGGGTAGTAAAGGTAAAATTCAGCATATATTTCAGTAATTAAAAATATTAAACCCCCTGCACTTTGTTAAACAAACTATAGAATAAAGACAACATTTTTACAATGACACACACCTTTTTTTTTTAAAAAAAACTGCAGTAATTATTTTTAAGAGGTACAGTACAGGACCTCACTTGGAACAGATGACAATAAAATAGAAATAACATGGTCATGATCTTTCAGACATGTCATTAATGAACTAATATTTACGCTCATAATTTATAAAATATAAAAATTGACTTTGGCTTTTTTTAACCCAATGTGTCATAAAAATATTTTTTTAGAACTAAAAAAAATCCTTCTATATTTTTTTTTTCCCACTGAAATATTTTGTGCCTTTTCTTTATCCACCTTCAAGGAGGAGCTTGTTTCTTCTGTCTATGCCAATTGGCATAGGGTTTCCTAAAATGTGTCCGTTTAAGTGGAGCTTTCACTCTAAATTATAGATAATATAGAGCATGGTTTATAATAATCTATTCAAATAAACCTTATAATGATGTAAAGCTTTCTACAAAATATCTTCTGTATTATAGTCTCATTACATTTTTCTCTCCACTCTTAACTTTTTGCTCTCTTGTCTTTCTTCTAGTGGGAGATTTTGATAAAATTTGGCGTGAGCACTGCAAGGATGAAGAAACCCTTAGTGAATATGCCTTAGCAATGAAAAACCTAGCAGACCACCACTGGTCAAAGAAATGTGAAGGAGAAGGGCGCATTGAATGGTGCCGTAGGTA
Source organism: Polypterus bichir lapradei (assembly GCA_026402145.1). Lineage (NCBI taxonomy): Eukaryota > Metazoa > Chordata > Cladistia > Polypteriformes > Polypteridae > Polypterus > Polypterus bichir. The sequence goes on from JANRMT010062792.1 coordinate 97,112,619, forward strand.
AGCAGATTCTGTTGTTGTTAGACCCTTTTTTTTTTTTTTTTTTCTCTCTCTCTCTCTCTCTCTCAGAGGAAAGTGGATGCTAGCCCTTAATTTACCAATTTGTGCCTTTCTTTCTTTGGTTTTAGTCATTCATATACTAGTTTGTAGTTTGTTGATGAGACTCTGACTGCTGTTCTTGCATGTTTTGCATAGTAGGCATCAGTTCTCTTTGAACTGTGCATCATTTGTTGTACGCCAGCACATTCACCACCAACTGCAGTCCTGTGGCAGCCTGTGTTGTACTCTCTTTATGCTCAATTTCTATATTCGAAATAGTCTATTTTTCAAGAAAAATCCTAAACACTCTTGCCGCTATAAACAAATACAGTTTGTTTATTACAAGGGAAATACTGGATAATAAACAACTCAGAAGACAAATCTAAGTTAGCTTGGTATAATCTTTAGCTTGGTATAGCTATTTTTTTTTTTTTTTTCTCCCAGCTATAGGGAAAGGGCCCAAAATGTGATTTCTTTTTCCTTCACGCTTTAAGAATTTCCCAGGTAACCTTATTTCTTTATAATCGGCTTTTAAATCTTTTTGTCAGAGTTCTTGTTCTTTTGACTAGTTACATGTTTTGGTTCTTAACTATTTATAAAGTTCTCTCTGTATTTCGTGTTGATAGTGGCCTTAATCTTGTTTGCTGTTCACCTGTACTTGCATATATCACCCACCCTCATCTCCTCTTGTTTAAAAAGACTGCTCGTTTGCTGCTGCTATAATGTATATATAATATAAGACTTGTTCTTCAAAAAGGCTCTTACTTTTAAGTTATTTTAGTCAACAACTCGTCTTGTTCACGAGTGAGGGACAAATGGAGCGTGAGATCGACAGGTGGATCGGTGCAGCGTGGTGGAAAAGGAGCTGACCGTAAGGCAAAGCTCTCAATTTACCAGTCGATCTACGTTCCTACCCTCACCTATGGTCATGAGCTGTGGGTTGTGACCGAAAGAACGAGATTGCGAATACAAGCTGCTGAAATGAGTTTCCTCCGCAGGGTGTCTGGGCTTTCCCTTAAAGATAGGGTGAGAAGCTCAGTCATCCGGGAGGGGCTCAGAGTAAAGCCGCTGCTCCTCTGTATCGAGAGGAGTCAGATGAGGTGGCTATGGCATCTGATCAGGATGCCTCCTGGACGCCTCCCTGGTGAGGTGTTCCGGGCACGTCTAACCGAGAGGAGGCCCCGGGGAAGACCCAGGACACACTTGCCTGGGAACGCCTTGGGATTCCCCCGGAAGAGCTAGAAGAAGTGGCCAGGGAGAGGGAAGTCTGGGTATCTGCTCAAGCTGCTGCCCCCACGACCTGATCTCGGATAAGCGGAAGATGATGGATGGATGGAAGTCAACAAAAATATATTAATAGATTAGCTGGCTTTACCCTGACTACAAAGTTACAAGTAATACAATTCTCTGAATCAAAAGTATAATATGCACTTATGGTTTTATTCCTGCCCTCTCAGGGAATGGTTTATCTTGAGTTCTTGAGGGACCATGGAAGGTTTTTGTCTAGCACGCATGAAAGGATTTATCTTTCTTTGTTTCAGATGCTTCTCACTTGTTCTCTCTCTCTCTCACACAGTTCTTTGACAAGGCTGGAATTATTGTGGCACCCATGTCCAATTCCATTACTTGTGGTGTTTTGCTTTAACAGACTGACAGTTACCTGGTGGAATGGTAGGGTCACTCCAGCCTTGGTTTTGGTCACACCTTAGTCAACATTTGTCCTGCTATAAAGTTAGGAAGGGACTGGACAGGGACATCACATCTGGTCATTGGTTTCTTGAGTATGCATAAGTCCAACTTTTAGTTGATAATTTATTAAAAGTTTTGCTGGGCCATATATTAGAATTGAGAATGATTGTCCACCTGTTTTAATTATTCCTTCTTCAAATCATGTGTGAATATTTGGTATTTTTTTCTAAATTTCATTTTGAGTAGTTGAGAACTTCCATCTCATCTTAGGAAAAGTTGATCTTACTTAAATATGCTGGAACTAGGGAATCCATTCCCAGACGGGTTTATCCATTCCTGGGAATTCGGGAAACCTGCATGTCATTCCCGGGAATCCTGGGCTCCTGGGGATGACACAGTGCACGGGCATCTCACATGTGAACGGTTTTAAAATGACCGACACTTATTTTTAATAAAACTACTGCAATATGTTGACATCAATAAAAAACTAACCTTATCTACAAACAGTTCATGCTGTCATATAAGTACATGTATCTAGTTCAGGGGTGCCCACACTTTTTCGGCTTCTGAGCTACTTTTAAAATGACCAGGTCGAAATGATCTACCTACATTAAAAATGCTGCTGTATTTACGCAAGTACCACGCGCACATTTTTTCCCGAAAATTAACATTAGAAAATCAGGTGCGCATCATACACGAGGAAATGTTAGTTCTGTAATGTTTACTTCTTCTGCTTGGGCTTGCTCTCTTGCTTGCTCGCACTCGCGCTCTCTCTCTTGCTCACTTGCACTCGCGCTCTCTCTCTTGCTCACTTGCTCGCACTCTCTCTCTTGCTCGCTTGCTTGCGCACTTACGCTCTCTCTCTCTTGCTCGCGCACCCTCTCGCTCGCTCGCTTGCGCGCTTACGCTCTCTCTCTCTTGCTCGCACACTCTCTCGCTCGCACACTCTCTCTAAACACTTCCTATATAATCACATCGCACGTCGTACATGGGTCAAAACGATTTTCGCGATTTTCTTTGTAAAAATTAGGGTACGCGTCTTACACGAGGGCACGTGGTACACAAGTAAATACAGTATATATACAGTGTTTTCCCTAGCGTCTTTTAGCCAGGCGCTCCGCCCGGCTAATTTAGTATGCGCTCGGTTGTCATCTCGAAAAACATTGTGAGATGACAGCCGCAGATCTGCAGGCACAGGCAGATCTAATGATCTGCAGAGATGGCAAGGGACGAGCGGGCGGGTGGGCAAATACTGCTAAAGCTAATAGCGGGTGTCGAGGCGGAGTAGAGTTCACAAGTAAAGAGTATGGGGAGGTGGGGTTTTGAGAGCGGGCTGTACATGGTAATAGCAAGGGTGTAGCATCTTAATACAGTTGCAAGGAGTATGGAGAGGTGGGCGGACGAGAGAGGGCTGTACATGCTAATAATGGGAGCGGAGCGTCAGTTCACAAGCAAAGAGGATGTGGAGGTGGGCGGGCAAGAGGAGGTCTGATAAAGTAAAAAAAAGTCTAGTGAAACCAGCCTGTCAGATATCAGAAAAAAGGCGTCAGGAAGTGATATCTCTGTTCTCAGCGTCAGCGCAGTCTGTATAGTGCGGCTGAGCATACATTAGCTCTCTTCTTGTAAAGTACATAGCAAACCAATATATACACATACGGTTGTTTAAGCATTAGGTGTGTTCTGTGTGCAAAAATCCTTGTAGCACTCACTGAGGTTCCTGTTTAAAGTGACCCCATCTGCCATTCTTATATTTGCTCATATTTGAACCTGCGTCCATATTGCAAAAAGTGTGCAGAAACCCTTGCAGCACCCACTGTGTCCTGAGCAAAAGTTTTATCAATGAATTGCTGAGGGTTTTGTACAGAAGCGTATTCGGGCCACGGTGAAGAAAAAAAAAAAATACGGACAAAGTGAAGAAAAAAAAACTATATGTCGAGAATAAAGTCGAGATGTCAAGATTAAAGTGGAGAAGTCGAGAATAAAGTCGACATGTTGCTACATAACTTATGACGGGGGGTAGAGAAAATCTAGTAAATTAAACATTCATTTTAAGATGAAGTTTAGTTTACAATGTTCTGCTTTAATGACAAACTACAAGAATAAAGTCAACATGTCGAATTTAATCTCGAGATAAACGGCGAGAATAAAGTGGAAATGTCGACTTTATTCTCAACATAAGTGTCGAGATTAAAGTGGAAATGTCGAGAATGCATATCTGCCATAGTGCAAGTGTGAATTGAATATCCAACAGGCTCTCCCTTTCCCACTCAAAAGTGTTATTCATAGGTACTTTAAATTTTTTTCAAACGTTTTACCAACATGAGAAAAAGAAGTGTTTAGAAAACAACACTGCTCAGTTATTTCGGAAAAGAGATGTCACAAACTAATGAAGGTGCGGTGTCAACTCCTCATGTGGCAATTTCAGACAAAGACATTGCAGAGGCTGGTCCATCAGGGGTCTCTTCAGCACACACTCTGCCAATTGATAAATCTAAGCACCGCTTATTCGTCATAAACAAACAATGGTTTAAAAATTTTGATTGGCTAATAGTCAAAGAAAATGTTATGTGGTGCTCATTGTGCATGAAATACTCAAACAAACACCCCCCAAGGAGTGGTTACTTTGGGTAAACGTGCCATACACATGAATTTGAAAAGAAAGCTTGGTGGACCATGAAAAAAGTAAAACACACATTGAGTCTTCTGCTGACCTTTTAGGAAAGCTTGTAATAGAGCAAACTGGAATCAGTCAAATTGAAAGATCTGTATCTGTGTTAAATAACTTATAGAGAGATGCCTTTGTGGGAGCTTTAAGATCCATGCATTGTTTAGCAAAAAATGAGTTGCCACATACAACACTGTTTGAAAAGCTGTTGGAACACTGTAAAGAAATAGGTTGTTCCTTTGTACAACATCTCAGTGTTGGTAAAAATGCACATTACACCTCTTAAAGAATAATACAAGAGCTGCTGGATGTCTTAGCATCAAAAATAAAATCTAACATCCTTCCATCCATCCATCCATCCATCCTCTTCCGCTTATCCGAGGTCGGGTCACGGGGGTAGCAGCTTAAGGAGAGAAGCCCAGACTTCCCTCTCCCCGGCCACTTCTTCCAGCTCTTCCGGGAGAATCCCAAGGCGTTCCCAGGCCAGCCGGGAAACATAGTCCCTCCAGCGTGTCCTGGGTCTTCCCCGGGGCCTCCTCCCAGTTGGACGTGCCCGGAACACCTCGCCAGGGAGGCGTCCAGGAGGCATCCTGATCAGATGCCCGAGCCACCTCATCTGACTCCTCTCGATGCGGAGGAGCAGCGGCTCTACTCTGAGTCCCTCCCGGATGACTGAGCTCCTCACCCTATCTTTAAGGGAAAGCCCAGACACCCTGCGGAGGAAACTCATTTCAGCCGCTTGTATTCGCGATCTCGTTCTTTCGGTCACTACCCATAGCTCATGACCATAGGTGAGGGTAGGAACGTAGATCGACTGGTAAATTGAGAGCTTTGCCTTACGGCTCAGCTCTTTTTTCACCACGACAGACCGATGCAGAGCCCGCATCACTGCGGATGCCGCACCGATCCGCCTGTCGATCTCACGATCCATTCTTCCCTCACTCGTGAACAAGACCCCAAGATACTTAAACTCCTCCACTTGGGGCAGGATCTCGCCCCCAACCCTGAGAGGGCACTCCACCCTTTTCCGGCTGAGGACCATGGTCTCGGATTTGGAGGTGCTGATTCTCATCCCAGCCGCTTCACACTCAGCTGCGAACCGCTCCAGAGAGAGCTGAAGATCACGGCCTGATGAAGCAAACAGGACAACATCATCTGCAAAAAGCAGTGTGTGGGGTTTACCCCGGTGGACGAGAGGGTGGCCTCCCTCCGCCTTCGGGTGGGGGGAAGGGTCCTGACTGTTGTTTGTGCGTATGCGCCGAACAGCAGTTTGGAGTATCCACCCTTTTTGGAGTCTCTGGAGGTGGTGCTAGAGGGCATACCTTCTGGGGATTCCCTCGTTTTGCTAGGAGACTTCAATGCCCACGTGGGCAATGACAGTGAGACCTGGAAGGACGTGATTGGGAGGAATGGCCCCCCCGATCTGAACCCGAGTGGTGTTTTGTTATTGGACTTCTGTGCTCGCCACGGATTGTCCATAACGAACACCATGTTCAAGCATAAGGGTGTTCATATGTGCACTTGGCACCAGGACACCCTAGGCCTCAGTTCGATGATCGACTTTGTGGTTGTGTCGTCGGACTTGCAGCCATATGTCTTGGACACTCGGGTGAAGAGAGGGGCGGAGCTGTCAACTGATCACCACCTGGTGGTGAGTTGGCTTCGATGGTGGGGGAAGATGCCGGTCAGACCTGGTAGGCCCAAACGTGTTGTGAGGGTCTGCTGGGATGGCTGGCAGAGTCCCCTGTCAGAAGTAGCTTCAACTCCCACCTTCGGCAGAACTTCGACCACGTCCCGAGGGAGGTGGGGGACATTGAGTCGAATGGGCCATGTTCCGTGCCTCTATTGTTGAGGCGGCTGACCGGAGCTGTGGCCGTAAGGTGGTCGGTGCCTGTCGCAGCGGCAATCCCCAAACCCGTTGGTGGACACCGGCGGTGAGGGATGCCGTCAAGCTGAAGAAGGAGTCCTATAGGACCTTTTTGTCCTGTGGGTCTCTGGAGGCAGCTGATAGGTACCGGCAGGCCAAGTGGACAGCGGCTTTGGTTGTTGCTGAGGCAAAAACTCGGGCGTGGGAGTAGTTTGGGGAGGCCATGGAGAACGACTTTCAGATGGCTTCAAGGAGATTCTGGTCCACCATCCAGCGTCTCAGGAGGAAGAAGCAGTGCAGTGTCAACACTGTATATGGTGGGGATGGTGTGCTGCTGACCTCGACTCGGGACGTTGTGGGTCGGTGGGGGGAGTACTTCGAAGACCTCCTCAATCCCACTAACATGCCTTCCAATTAGGAAGCAGAGCCTGGGGACTCTGAGGTGGGCTCGCCCATCTCTGGGACTGAAGTCACCGAGGTGGTCAAAAAACTCCTTGGTGGCAGGGCCCCGGGGGTGGATGAGATACGCCCGGAGTTCCTTAAGGCTCTGGATGTTGTAGGACTGTCTTGGTTGACACGTCTCTGCAACATCGCATGGACATCGGGGACAGTGTCTATGGATTGGCAGACTGGGGTGGTGGTCCCCCTTTTTAAAAAGGGGGACCGGAGGGTGTGTTCCAACTATAGAGGGATCACACTCCTCAGCCTCCCTGGAAAAGTCTATTCGGGGGTTCTGGAGAGGAGGGTCCGTCGGATAGTCGAACCTCGGATTCAGGAGGAACAGTGTGGTTTTCGTCCTGGTCGCGGAACAGTGGACCAGCTCTACACCCTTAGCAGAGTCCTGGAGGGTGCATGGGAGTTTGCCCAACCAGTCTACATGTGCTTTGTGGACTTGGAAAAGGCGTTCGACCGTGTCCCTCGGGGAGTCCTGTGGGGGTTGCTCCGGGAGTATGGGGTACTGGACCCCCTGATAAGAGCTGTTCAGTCCCTGTACAACCGGTGTCAGAGCTTGGTCCGCATTGCCGGCAGTAAGTCGAGCCCGTTTCCAGTGAGAGTTGGACTCCGCCAGGGCTGCCCTTTGTCACCGATTCTGTTCATAACTTTTATGGACAGAATTTCTAGGCGCAGCCAGGGTGTTGAAGGGGTCCGGTTTGGTGGACTCAGGATTGGGTCACTGCTTTTTGCAAAATCTAACATACTGAAAAATATACACACAGAAAATGTTTTCAGTATTCTGTGTGATGAAACCACAGATATCTCAGATGTAAAACAATTAATTATTTACATTAAATATGTTTGCCAGGTCACTAAAGAGGTCAGAGTTAGTTTTGTATCAACCCACAATATGATTGACGGCAAAGCGGAGACTATAACCAACACACCGAGTGAGACTATGGACACTCTAGGCTTGAAAACTGCTAATCTGGTTGGACTAGGGTCAGATTGAGCGGCTGTTATGATTGGGGAAACGGAAAGATGTGGCAAAACTGCTCAGAGATAAAACATCTGGACTCTTGGTCAACTGCCACTGTGTAAAACCACCGATTGTGCCTTGCAAGTGCCCAAGCAGCAACTGCTGTACATTATTTAACAAAACTGAACATCTTAAGGCAGCTATTCTATTTCTTCCAAAATTCTTCAGTTAGGATGGCTGGTTTAACGGAAATTCAAAATATTCTGAACATTCCCCAGATTAAGCTGAAAATGGCCAGTGACACTAGATGGCTGTCTGATGACTTTGCACTACAGTCACTACGACAGTGTACGAGTGATCTCCTTGGAGGGCCCAGATCCTGGGAACTTTGATTATGGGAAAGCTTCAGACAACTGGGCCTCTAGGAAGAAAAGAAGAATAAATATTTAACTGAAGACACCTTCTGCATATGCAAGATGGCTTTAAAGAATATTTTAAAGTTTTTCTTCATTAGGTTCCCTACACTTTTTTTTTTCAGTGTTTTTATTTTTCTTCCCAACAGCGACAATACATGTGCCTCTTGGTTTATGTCATAAAAATTATTTGAAATTTTTGTTAAAAAATATTCTTTGACAAGTGTCAAACCTTAAAGGAAGTCATATTGAGCTTTGGATAATAGTTAATATTAATTAACTAATAAAAATAGTGCACATTTAATTTTCCACACCACCAAATTTCCCCGTCCCGCCCCACCAGTGTGTGATATATACTGTGTGTGTGTGTATATATATATATATATATACACGCACACACAGTACAGGCCAAAAGTTTGGACACACCTCCTCATTCAATGTGTTTTCTTTATTTTCATGACTGAAGGCATCAAAACTATGAATGAACACATGTGGAGTTATGTACTTAACAAAAAAAGGTGAAATTACTGAAAACATGTTTTATATTCTAGTTTCTTCAAAATAGCCACCCTTTGCTCTGATTACTGCTTTGCACACTCTTGGCATTCTCTCAATGAGCTTCAAAAGGTAGTCACCTGAAATGGTTTTCACTTCACAGGTGTGCCTTATCAGGGTTATTTAGTGGAATTTCTTGCTTTATCAATGAGGTTGGGACTAGCAGTTGTGTTGTGCAGAAGTCAGGTTAGTTGGACGATCGTTTATTTTTCAACAGGACAATGACCCCAAACACACCTCCAGGCTGTGTAAGGGCTATTTGGCCAAGAAGGAGAGTGATGGAGTGCTGTAAATGGTCATGAAAATAAAGAAAACACATTGAATGAGGAGGTGTGTCCATCCAAACTTTTGGCCTGTACTATATATATATATATATATATATATATATATATACATACATACATACATACAGGGGCTTGCAAAAGTATTCGGCCCCCTTGAACTTTTCCACATTTTGTCACATTACAGCCACAAACATGAATCAATTTTATTGGAATTCCACGTGAAAGACCAATACAAAGTGGTGTACACGTGAGAAGTGGAACGAAAATCATACATGATTCCAAACATTTTTTACAAATAAATAACTGAAAAGTGGGGTGTGCGTAATTATTCAGCCCCCTGAGTCAATACTTTTTAAAACCACCTTTTGCTGCAATTACAGCTGCCAGTCTTTTAGGGTATGTCTCTACCAGCTTTGCACATCTAGAGACTGAAATCCTTGCCCATTCTTCTTTGCAAAACAGCTCCAGCTCAGTGAGATTAGATGGACAGCGTTTGTGAACAGCAGTTTTCAGATCTTGCCACAGATTCTCGATTGGACTTAGATCTGGACTTTGACTGGGCCATTCTAACACATGGATATGTTTTGTTTTAAACCATTCCATTGTTGCCCTGGCTTTATGTTTAGGGTCGTTGTCCTGCTGGAAAGTGAACCTCCGCCCCAGTCTCAAGTCTTTTGCAGACTCCAGGAGGTTTTCTTCCAAGATTGCCCTGTATTTGGCTCCATCCATCTTCCCATCAACTCTGACCAGCTTCCCTGTCCCTGCTGAAGAGAAGCACCCCCAGAGCATGATGCTGCCACCACCATATTTGACAGTGGGGATGGTATGTTCAGAGTGATGTGCAGTGTTAGTTTTCCGCCACACATAGCATTTTGCATTTTGGCCAAAAAGTTCCATTTTGGTCTCATCTGACCAGAGCACCTTCTTCCACATGTTTGCTGTGTCCCCCCACATGGCTTGTGGCAAACTGCAAACGGGACTTCTTATGGTATTCTGTTAACAATGGCTTTCTTCTTGCCACTCTTCCATAAAGGCCAACTTTGTGCAGTGCACGACTAATAGTTGTCCTATGGACAGATTCCCCCACCTGAGCTGTAGATCTCTGCAGCTCGTCCAGAGTCACCATGGGCCTCTTGGCTGCATTTCTGATCAGCGCTCTCCTTGTTCGGCCTGTGAGTTTAGGTGGACGGCCTTGTCTTGGTAGGATTACAGCTGTGCCATACTCCTTCCATTTCTGAATGATCGCTTGAACAGTGCTCCATGGGATGTTCAAGGCTTTGGAAATCTTTTTGTAGCCTAAGCCTGCTTTAAATTTCTCAATAACTTTATCCCTGACCTGTCTGGTGCGTTCTTTGGACTTCAGGGTGTTGTTGCTCCCAATATTCTCTTAGACAACCTCTGAGGCCGTCACAGAGCAGCTTTATTTGTACTGACATTAGATTACACACAGGTGCACTCTATTTAGTCATTAGCACTCATCAGGCAATGTCTATGGGCAACTGACTGCACTCAGACCAAAGGGGGCTGAATAATTACGCACACCCCACTTTGCAGTTATTTATTTGTAAAAAATGTTTGGAATCATGTATGATTTTCGTTCCACTTCTCAAGTGTACACCAGTTTGTATTGGTCTTTCACGTGGAATTCCAATGAAATTGATTCATGTTTGTGGCTGTAATGTGACAAAATGTGGAAAAGTTCAAGGGGGCCGAATACTTTTGCAAGCCACTGTATATAGCATAGTTTTGCTGTCAAATAATGCAAAGAGTACGCAACACGTGTTTCGCCCTACTTCTGGGCTCCTCAGGCGTACACACTCACTGCACCCCCTCTCGTGGATCGAACCTCGGACATCTGCGTCGAAGCTTTTTTACGTTGCGCCATGGCGTGTGGTTCATTTATTTGACAGCATGTAGATCGGGGTAATTACATTCATAGCATTCGTAGTCTGAGTCACAATCTGATTGTATGGGTGGTTACCTACTAGGTAATGCTTGTGGTTGGTCGTGCAGAGTACACCAGCCGCTCAGAAAGCACGCTCTGCCTTCACTGAAGTAGGCGGCACAGTCATCAGATACTGATACACTTGTTCTAAGCAACGCCCACACTTGCCGTTGCTCTGAAATACTGCCATTTCAGCTTTTACTGATGCATCCAGTTTTTTGTCATCATTCTGTGATGGCAAGTTTCTTGGCACAGATAATGCGGAAGCAACAGACTGATGCATTGTAATTTCAAGTTGCTGTTCAAAGCTGTTGTCTGACAGACGTCAATGAAGTCTGCCCCATCCCAGCATTCATAAGCTGCAGAGTGCAGACTCCTCCCAGTCCACTGTGCTCAGTCTTAGTGGGAGCCAGGAGAATGATGACTGGTGCTGGTCTGTTGTTGACTGAATTAATCGGCAACCCAGTACACCGTGGGCCAAAAAACTGTGCCACTTAATTATTTTCAGCTATAACTCTGTTATATCTTGATCGATTTTTACACTTTTACACGCTATATATGCGAGCTTGGCTGTTCCTGGTTTCCCGGGAATTACAGCAGTTTCATTCCTGGGAATGAAAAATGTCCGGGAGCCCGGGAATGGATTCCCTAGCTGGAACATGCCTTCAAAACGAAGAAGCTCTCAAAGCAGAAATGCATCAGTTGTGAATAAGAACATAGCTTCCCAAGTTACTGAAGCAACTGGGGTTTCCACGTAGTTGAATTCAAACATTCAGTGTGTTTACATGCACATGCTTAACCAGATTAGGGTGAATAACCTTATTCGACAGAATCCTGGTTTCTTAAAAATCTGCATTTACATGGGCAAGCAATCTCCTGCAGTTCTTCTTTGTGAAAGGAGGACATCATTGAAGTACACGAAAAAGTGTTAAACATTATCATCATTGGCATCTGTGAATCTGAAAATAAGCATGCTGCCTGTGATAATTTTCTTGTGTTTTATAAATATATTTAGTCAAATTGACACATTATAGGTTTCTAATTGCACTTAGCATACTATTTTGTTTGACTCTGCTATTGACCCCTGCAAAGGACCCGGTACATGTGCTTTTGCCTTGCACCCAAAACTGCTGGAATAATAACACTGGTATTTTTACTTCAATAAGATAAGCATTTCTTTAGGTTACTCATTACTTTAAAAAGTAATCTATGTAACACAAGTTGCTTTTAACCTGTTCAATTACTGCTGTTGAGATTGTGTTGCTGAGTTTAGCACTATATGCTCAGCTTATCAACATACATTTAGCAATTTCTGAAATATTAAGATAGCTTATTTCAGCCAGGAGAAGGAACAATGTGTTGGCCTGAATATTTGCCACTGGAAATGTATTTTGTGGACACTTCTACATCTGCCTGCTGAATGCGTTTGTGAAGCAAATACATGCGCAGGCTGTTAGCGTGCACTGAACAAGCGCAGACTGTTATCCTTAACAGTAATGCGGTTAAGGGCCAATATGGCCACGTCATCTGGTTATTCGAGTAGAAGTCTACCTGTGTTAACCAGGTTACTTAGAAGCCAATAACCTGCTTTCTCTAACCAAAATAAGTGTTTACATGGCATTTTAGAAATCCGGTTTCTGTGAATAACTGGATTATTGAAGCACATGTAAATGCTCTGAGTGATTTAAAGGTTTATTCAAACTCCATGTTAATAATCTGAATAAATGCCTTAAATGCAAGGGAGTGAGTTATGTGTTACATTTCTTGTTTGTTGGTCATTTATAGCCCAATAAAATTTACAAATGGATGGATCACTGTACATACTGTAATATCCAGACTAATGAAAACCCCTGTAAGATGAAGATAATTTTCATCTTCTGAAGGAGTTATTAGTGTGATTAGCAAAATACTCTTTTAGAACTTTTCAAAAGTTTAATCAGGTGGTTGAAATTGTGCAACATTAAGTTAAAAATTAAGTTTTTGTTTCTGTATATGTATATTCTGAAATATTTGAAAATACACAGCACTTCCACTTAATGTGGGCATTTGAAATAAAGCAGTCCATGAAGGTACAAATGTAAATTAAATAATTCATGTTACTGCAATGTTAATGTATGAATATTGTTTATGAATTTAAATAGTTCAGAAGAGTCACATACTCTATGTAGTTTTAGAATCAATTTTTCCACTTTTGATGTTCAGGTTTTGTCTTTGAAATGTTAATTTTATTGAAAAGTAGCCGTCCCCCCGCGAAGAAGTGAAACTGTTCAAGCAAATTCTAGAAAAAAGCCTGATCTAAATCCATTAAGAAGTTCTCATGTTCGCTAGTTAAGCGGATGTAAGATATGCCATAAGGCTGGTACGTGAGTGAGGAGGGCCGTGCCATAAGCCTGCTTTGTCTTTCTCGGATACGTGCAAGTAAATCGGTTCTGCAAACAAACTATAAAACTTAAGAGAGGTTGCAAAAACAACTGGAATGTTCAAGCAAATAATAGAATAAAACAGATCTAAATCTGTTAAGTAGTTTTTTGTTGTAAAAAGTAGACAGACAGACAGACGTTGGATTAGATATATATAGATATATATATATATAGATAGATAGATATAGATAGATGTACACTTAAAACAAATCTTTTGCAGAATGTGTTCACTAATTTTTTATTTCATGTCATCCTATCACAGTTTACATCATTCATTTCTTGATCATTACACTTGTCTAACTATATTATTCAGATTCCATTTGGTAAATGAAAATGGTGCATCCATCCTTAACTGTACTCAAAATTGTGCATGTTGTAAATTGGTATTTATAGCTGTTTGGGCTGTCATTTATAATAGACTTCAAAATATTCCCTTATTGCTTCAGATTTCTAAATGCATTTTCATATGATTTTTTTGTTATTATAAATATAGTGTTTGTCAAGAGTATTTTGTGAATGGTGGAATGAAGAAAATGCAGGAGAAGGATGAAAAAAGTGCTCATCATGCTATTACTGTAACTACAAAACTGACTCCACAAGTGACTCACACTAGTGATTCACCAAGGTACGTTTTGTGAGGATTTTATTTTGGAATCTTAATATTCATAATAATGATAACAAATGTACTCACTATGTTTAATTTTTTTTTTTCATTTTGGTAAAATACAGTTATGCTTTAGAACAGCATATTTACTGTGATGCAAAATACAAAATGCAATTTGTATTGTCTTAAATTTGGTTCAGGAGTGATAATGTATATGTTGCATTATTTCTGATTGTGTTAATTTATACCTCTGATTTTTCAATTGTCTTTCTGCAAAATAAAAACTAAAGTTTTTCCAAACCAAAAATATCTGCAATGTTTTTAATGAACACAAGCTAAAAACAATTTTATTGTTTGTATCTATCCATATATGTTATATATATTTGCTGTGTGGTGGAGCAGAGGGAAATCATATATAGCAAGAAGGATTAGATACTAAATGGGGATTCCTATTCCTCTTTCTAAAGATATGTGTTTTGAGTGACAAGTTCATTATGTACATACAATAACAAAAATGCTGCATTATGCTATGAGGTATGGGTAATGTAAAACCTTATGCCAAACTGTGTAATTTTATTTACATTTTGCATGATTTAAGTATTTAGCACCGTGTCTTTTACAGTAAACAAATCAGTGTGTTTCACATGTTTGTCAAATGTTTTATGTTAACAAGAGCAGGCCATGTGTCCCAGTATTTCACATAGATGTTTTAAAATGTTGTTAAGGTTTTTATTTAAACATTCTGACTGAATTCTGTTTCTATTGTTTTTTTTTTTTATTATTATTATTAAAAAAAAAAGTACCTATCTTCTGTATTAAATGTACTTCCCCTATTTTCAACCTGCGATCTTAAAGTATGTAATTCATTATTTAGTTGCAAGGATTTTACTGGATAACCTTTATCATTGGCTTTATGAATATTAAACATCTAGAACAGGTCCCCTTGTAAGCATTTTTCTTTCAAGACTAATATTTTATTTGCTGTTTTAACTGTTTCTATGTATTGCCTGAAATATTTTAATTTTCAGTGGCCAGACTAAACTTTTTAAGACCTTTAGTTAAGAACTGTCTATGCTCCACACTAGAATTGACACTCACTAAAAAGTTTCAAATTTAAAGGCAAATACTTTATAGTAATCTTCAGCTTTTGTTGGTCCTATATTTCATTTAATAGTAAACTGTGAATAAACTTGATTTTTGCATGATAAAAAACTGAAAAAAAAATATAAGGTCTAAAATAAAAATAATTAAGCTTGAGTTCTTGCTTTCCTTATTATATTTTTAAGAACATTGTTGTTCATTTCTGCATTTATTTCATTGTGAGTAGATTATCTGTACTGCTGTAGCTTGTTTCTAAAACCAAACGGTCAGAAACACTTTCACATTTTTGTATATTAAAACTTTAAGTGACTTCTCATTTACTATTTTATACACTTCCCATCTTAATTCAAACAACCCTTCACAGTATATTTTTCATTCTCACAAATATTTGAGCAAGAATATAGTGTTATTAATAAAACTATATTAATGTTTTTTTCCCTGTGCTTACTGTGCAAGCTCTTTATCCATAAAGATGTTACTTAAGGGGAATATTAATTATGAAGATGAAGTATCAGTTTTCCCACCTAGGAACAAATGATTAATTATAAAACATACTACAGTACTTGTTTATTGAAGTTCATCTGTTATAAAACAATCATCTTGTTAAAAAATTGGTTTAATATCAAACAAGTAATTTAAATGACAAATGAACAACACTTCTTCCCCAAAACATTTGGCATGTTAATTGTCAAATGTTAATTTCACAGATTATTTTGGTTCTGTACTGTGAACAGAAACAGAAAAAAACAGGTAAGCTAATTAAATTCAGTTGAAAATTAAAAGTTATTCTATTTCTGCCTGTTTGGTTGTAATGCAAGGATGAAATTTTAAGTGGAGAAGCCGTTGTAGGTGGAGTTATGACAACCCAAGTCCCTTATATTCTGTGTTATTTTACATAGCCTACAGAGCAAGACACATGCTGAGTGACAGTTTAGTCAAAAGAGCACATGAGCACATTGTTTTTTTTTCTCTGGCCATCTGGAGTTTTTTTTTGTTTTTTCTGTCCACCCTGGCCATCGGACCCTACTCTTATTCTATGTTAATTAATGTTGACTTATTTTATTTTCTTACTGTGTCTTTTATTTTTCTATTCTTCATTATGTAAAGCACTTTGAGCTACATTTTTTTGTATAAAAATGTGCTATATGAATAAATGTTGTTGAGGTTCATTGTACATTGTGCACATAACACTCAATCTAAACTGAACTGATTACACTGTATTATATTTTTAATAAAAGCCTTAGATTTTTGTACTTACTTTTGTTGCCAGAGGTTTAGACATTAATGGCTGTGTGTTGTTATTTTGAGGGGACAGCAAATTTACACTGTTATACAAGCTGTACACTGACTACATTGTATCAGAGTGTCATATTTTCAGTGTTGTCCCATGAAAAGATATAATAAAATATTTACAAAAATGTGAGTGGTGTACTCACTTTTGTTAGATACTGTATATTATATTGAAGAGTGAGGTTTTAGTGTGATACCCTTAGGCATCGGCATATGCTAATATACCTTTATTGGTTCGAGCTGTTGGAGGAGGGGGTTGTTGGCACCCTTAAGGGTCAGAACACAAGGTTTCAGTATACAGTAATCCCTCCTCGATCGCTGGGGTTGCGTTCCAGAACCCCCCGCAATAGGTGAAAATCCGTGAAGTAGAAACCTTATGTTTTGTATGGTTATTTTTATATATTTTAAGCCCTTATAAACTCTCCCACACTGTTTATAAATATTCCCAGCACAGTTATACAGCATAAACCCTTTGTATTCTCTTAGATATTAGGTAAGATTCGTTGAAATTATGTATGTAAACACACTGTTTATATACAGTAAAACCTAAATATTATTTTAAAGATATCGAGCGTTTATAATAGAGAGTTTATAATAGTGTGGGAGAGTTTATAAGGGCTTAAAATATATAAAAATAACCATATGAACATATGGTTTTTACTTCGCGGATTTTCACCTTTTCGCAGTGGGTTCTGGAACACAACCCCCGCGATCGAGGAAGGATTACTGTATAAAAAATAATTACTTTAAAATCTCAAAAATGCCTTGATGTATTTGCGATATTGCAGAAAAAAGAAAATTGTCTGACAAGTGATTTATTTGTTGATATTTTTCTTTAATAATGCTCTAACAAGTGGAACATCTTAATTCTTTCTGTTCCCTTTTCGCAACACGTGCTGACCGCAATGAAGGCAGTCTGCAGAAGAGAGGTGAAAGACGCAAAGTACGAGGAAGCTGGGAAAAGACTTGTTTATCAAGTGGGCTTTAAGGTCCCTGGTGGTTGGCATGTGCTGCGGCTGTTAGTGTACTGTAGTCAATTTCATGCAACTGATCCAGTAATCTATACTAATAAAAGGCAAAGCCCTCACTCACTCACTCACTCACTGACTGACTGACTGACTGACTCATCACTAATTCTCCAACTTCCCGTGTAGGTAGAAGGCTGAAATTTGGCAGGCTTATTCCTTACAGCTCACTTACAAAAGTTAAGCAAGTTTCATTACGAAATTCTACACGTAACGGTCATAACGGTCGACAACGTCCGCCATGTTGAACTTTCTTATTTATGGCACCATCTTCACGAAATTTGGTAGGCGGCTTCCCTGCGCTAACCAAAATCGATGTATGTACTTATTTCGATGGTATGACGCCATTGTCGGCCGCCATTTTGAACTTTCCAACGTCACTAATTTTCAAACTTCCCGTGTAGGTAGAAGGCTGACCCCATCTTCATGAAATTTGGTAGGTGGCTTCCCTGCGCTAACCAAAATCGATGTACGTACTTATTTCGGTGGTATGACGCCACTGTTGGCCGCCATATTGAATTTTCCAAACATCACTAATTCTCCAACTTCCCGTGTAGGTAGAAGGCTGAAATTTGGCAGGCTTATTCCTTACAGGTTACTTACAAAAGTTAAGCGGGTTTCATTTCGAAATTCTATGCGTAACGGTCATAACTGAATCCTACTTACGTACATATATACGTATACGTCTATAGCCTGCAGCTCGGTCTCCGTGTGAGGTGGCGTTGCGTCCCCCATCCCTACGCCTCCCACGTAGTTGGCTGCCTGCCTATATTGCATCCCCCATCCCCACGCATCCCACGTAATTGGCTGCCTGCCCATATGAGGTTGTCTGTCGCTCCGGTCTCTTCATTCCCTTCCCTGCTTCGCCACAGTATTCATGTCTCCCTGCTGATAACTGCAGCCTATTTATTTAATCCACGGCTTCTCCACTGTTTTATTGTGCTGATAACTGCGGCCTTTTTTTTTTAATCCACAGCTTCTCCACTGTTTTGTTGTTCGTTTATTACACTTATAGTTATTGTGTAGGTATTTTAGACTTACTTTACATTGTTCAGGTACCCATTTCTTTTACCGTTTCAGCCGTACCCCCATTAACTCTTTGAGGGTGAATTATTTTTCCAAAAAACTCAAGTTTCCTGTAAAGCACACAAAGCAAAGTTTTCACACATAACACAAAACGTCTGTTGCTCTGTGCTGTGGCTGTTGTTGGCGCATGTTTGGCATCACAGCAGGAGGGCAGCGGTACTTGTCTCCGTGTGACACAATATGGTTTGTCATCATAAGTGGTGGTTCTCCGATCAGATGATGGCGGCACCTCACTTTCGTTTTCGATATCCATCTCCAGATCCCTTGCATCAAACTCTGAGTCCGACAGGTAAGAATCCTATTCGACAAAATTACGTAAAACATCCGTGGAGCATTTTGCTTTGGACGACGCCATTTTCAAGGAAGTTTGCTCTTCACTACTCACGCACGCATAGGGCATCGAGGTTAAATTAGCAAAGCAAAACTAAAACTTAAGGGCCAGTTTTGTCACAGTTTACAGCTGATTACCGTCCTCTACCCCCGAGTTTTGACAAAAGTCGATCTCAGCCCTTAACATGTCTATCAAGGTGATCACCATTGATCAAAGAACTGTCACTTACCAAGTGGTTTCCATGCGCGGAGATGCCGCCTGCCTTTTCCATTCTCTGTGTTACATATTGCACGGCCATATCAGGCTCACTCTTTATATCCGGAGGAACATTGTGTCTTATGTATTGAATGACTGGGACAGGTTCAAGGTGTGGACTGATGATGGTACAGGAGATAATTATACTACACAGGAGCACTATAAGAGTGAAATGCTTAAGCCCTTCACCTATGCTTCTGCATGTGAGTTGATGGCTGCCGCATAATTGTTTGGTTGTCGCTTTCAAGTGAACCGAAATGGCCAAATATTTTACACCTTTGGAGAACCACCAATGCCTCTTAAACATCTTAGATTCACAGGTGACAATTTGCGTAGTGGACACTTTGATGTTTATGAATGTTTCAACTCTCAAATGCTAAATGTGAAGTTATCGATGAAGCCGGTTGTATGCTTACAATGCTTGACAGATGCCGAATGTCACTTCAACACAAGTCCTGCAAATACTAACGTAATTGAAACAAACCATGAAACTCAAACCGATTATGACAGCAGCAATCCAAGCTGTGAGAAAACAGTAAAAAAGAGGTGTGTCAGACGTTGTGGTACATTTTCTGATGCAGCTAGACGGATACAGCTTCGTGACGCTGCCGCCAAATACTCACAGAAAAATCCACAAGTTAATAGACACGCTGTCGCTAAATATTCGCAGGACAATCTACAAGTTCATAGAGACACTGTCGCTAAATACTCGCAGGTAAATCCACAAGTTAATAGACATGCTGTCGCTAAATACTCGCAGGCAAATTCACAAATTAATACCGGGAATGCCTGTTAAACATCTTAGATTCACGAGTAGCGATTTGGGTAGTGAACACTTCGATGAATGAAACCTGTTATCTTTACAATGGTTGACAAACACGGAACGTAACTTGAACACAACACATCCTCCAAATACGAACCTGATTGAAAGAAATGATAATCAAATCCTTGATGACGGCAACACTCATAACAGTGACAAAACAATTACATTGACAATCATGTTACGTTATTTTTAAAATGTTTCCTTTTGTTTTTCATAACTTCTTTAACACACTACTTCTCCGCTGCGAAGCGCAGGCATTTTGCTAGTAAAAGATATTTAGTAAACATTATTCCCCCCCACCTCCACCTTATGTGCTGCATTGTTTAAAATGCCAACATGGGAATTACAATTCCCATCAGCAAGTGTGCTGCTTCAGACAACTTCATAAGCGCTCACAGGTTAAATAAGAGCATCAAAGGTAGCAACTGCTGTTTTTTTTTTTTTTCTTTTCGTTTTTCTTTTTTTCATCACCACTTGGGGCTAAGAATCTCACTGTATTGCTGGATTACAGCGTTTATTTCAGTACTTTTTTTTTTTAATCTCATCATGGATTGTGCTTAGGTGTTACTGTTTTCCATTGTTTATTTTAATCTGGACCCTTTTCTGAGAAACCTATTGCCAAAATCAGTACAGTGGTGCCTCATACTTTGAACGATTATAACTTCGAATGTTTCAGAGTTCAAATGCTAAATTCCAGAGAAATATGATCTGGAGTTTGAATGATGCGTTTAAGTTTGAACTGTGCGCTATGAAAAAAAGTAGCAACAGTGCAAACGTCATCTATTGTGTACAGTCTTAGTGTTAGCACACCAGCTGCTGTTGACATACAGGCATAACTCGATAGCTGTATGTGGAAGGAGTGATTGAAGCCAGGTCTTTGTAATTAGCAGAATGCAATTGTCTTTAACAATCTTATTCGCTGCAGCCTGTAGCTTTAGTTCGTCCATCTTATTTGCGGGGGTTCTCATCAAGTGCAAACGCGAATAGCGGCAGAGTTTCTTTGCAGCCTTTGTTGTTTTTTGTGAAGTGTTCAATTCAGTTGACCAAGCAGCCCTGTGAGATATCCAGAGACTTCACGGGACCTCCCATAGTTGTTGGATATCATGGCTGACATGTACACTGGTACTGTGAGTGCTATGCAGAGTGGAGGCAGAACATCTGTGTTTTTCCCAGTTGATACTGGGGTTTGTCGGGGGTGTGTTCTTCATCCTACTCTGTTCTATCACTTTATGGTAACTCATCAATATTCATGAGTGAGACGCCACATTCAGCCAAAAACACAATAGCAAAGGAAAAGCTGTAAAGCCAGTTTTAAAGCACAAACAAACAAGCTGAACTGTTGCTCAAATCAAGCGACAGTGATTATGATATGAATTGGCCATAAGATGTTGACACGGATAGTGAAACTGATACATATGACTCTTTCTGACCAAACCACTGTGATATGCCTGGTGAATTAGGTCGTGTGACAGTTCACCATGGTCTAATAGTAGCTGCATGACAAAAAGGCAAAATGATTACGATGAAGTGCAAGGAAAAGGAAAACGTTAGCCCCCTAAGCACTGTTCACAACACAGCAACTTTGTTCATGTCAAGGGAAATGTGGAAGTCACTAAGCCTTGCGCTGTGTTAACCTAAAATAGAATAAGGGGCAAATCGATTGTGCAGTTTAGGTTCTGATATTACACCATCTCATGTGCGAGCAATAGAAAAAAATAAGTGCACAAAGAACCAACTTCCTGATTGCAACGTCAGGCTGCGTGTTGTGACTATTTGAAAACAATGGCTTTGTATTAAATTTGCATCAGTACAGAATTGGACACTAAGTATTCCTTGCCTACTGTATTCATGTTACTGTTTTGGTATTTACCTGTTTCTGTTACATGTAATAACATTTTTCTTGTCAAAAAAAAAAATTTTGGCATGGTTTTCAGGGGGAAAGATAATGCTAAGGAGCGTATTTTTATTAAACCCATGATAAACGTGCTGCTGATCAGTGCTTCAGACTGAGAATGCCAGCAGTACACTTGTAAATATGTATTATGACATAATTTATTCTGTTGACTATAAGTAGGGCTGGGTAAACCCAGTTGGGTGACCCGTATCCTTACCCACGTTTGGTTAAACAAAAAAGGAGGAAAAATAATCGATTGGTATATATTTGAAGAAAAATATCACTACAAATATTCATTAATTACTGCCATCACATGAACAACAACAACAACAACAACATTTATTTATATAGCACATATTCATACAAACAGTAGCTCAAAGTGCTTTACATAATAAAGAATAGAAAAATAAACACAATATGAAAACAAAATAAATCAGCATTAATTAACATCGAATAAGAGTAAGGTCCAATGGCCAGGGGGGACAGAAAAAACAAAATAAAAACTCCAGACGGCTGGAGAAAAAAAAAATAAAATCTGTAGGGATTCCAGACCATGAGACCGCCCAGTCCCCACTGGGCATTCTACCTAACATAAATGAAACAGTCCTCTTTGGATTTAGGGTTCTCACGGAAAGGCTTGATGATGATGGTCACGTAGAATTCTGCCTTTTAGTCCATCCATCATTGTTGGAGCATCATGAAGCTTTGAGTAGGTGGAGGTGGCGCAGGCCACCACCACAAAGAAACCGGAAAAAGAAACAGAAAAGAGAGTAGGGGTCAGTACGGATTGTAGAGCTACCCTGAATAGTTATTATGAGGAAATTGAACATATAGAGTATCAGGATTAAGTTAAATTAAGTTAAATTGAAGTTATAGAAAGGCCATGTTAAAGTAATATGTTTTCAGCAGTGTTTTAAAGTGCTCCACCGTATCAGCCTGACGAATTCCTATTGGCAGGCTATTCCAGATTTTAGGTGCATAGCAGCAGAAGGCCGCCTCACCACTTCTTTTAAGTTTTGTTCTTGGAATTCTAAGGAGACACTCATTTGAGGATCTGAGGTTACGATTTGGAATATAAGGTGTCAGACACTCTGATATATAAGAAGGGGCGAGATTATTTAAGGCTTTAAATAAACCATAAGCAGAATTTTAAAGTCAATCCTGAATGACACAGGTAACCAGTGTAGTGACATCAGAACTGGAGAAATGTGTTCGGATTTTCTTTTCCTAGTTAGGATTCTAGCAGCTGCATTCTGCACTAGTTGCAAACGATTTATGTCTTTCTTGGGTAGTCCTGAGAGGAGTGCGTTACAGTAATCTAGTCGACTGAAAACAAATGCGTGAACTAATTTCTCAGCATCTTTCAGTGATATAAGAGGTCTAACTTTACTTATGTTTCTTAAGTGAAAAAATGCTGTCCTAGTGATCTGATTAATATGCGATTTAAAATTCAGATTACAGTCAACAATTACCCCTAAGCTTTTTACCTCCGTCTTGACTTTTAATCCTAATGTATCCAGTTTATTTCTAATAGCCTCATTGTATCCATTATTGCCAATCACTAAGATTTCAGTTTTCTCTTTATTTAACTTGAGAAAGTTACTATTCATCCATTCTGAGATACAAGTCAGACATTGTGTTAGTGAGTCAATAGAATCGGGGTCATCAGGTGCTACTGATAAATACAGCTGTGTGTCATCAGCATAGCTGTGGTAGCTCACATTGTGCCCTGAGATAATCTGACCTAACGGAAGCATGTAGATTGAGAATAACAGCGGACCCAGGATAGAGCCTTGTGGAACACCAAATCGGATATCATGTGTCTTTGAGTTGTAATTACCACAACTAACAAAAAATTTTCTCCCTGTCAGGTAGGATTCAAACCAATTTAAGACACTGCCAGAGAGGCCCACCCATTGACTAAGGCGATTTCTAAGAATATTATGATCAATAGTGTCAAATGCAGCACTCAGATCTAAGAGGATGAGAACAGATATATGGCCTCTGTCTGCATTCACCCGCAAGTCATTTACTACTTTAACGAGTGCAGTTTCTGTGCTGTGATTTATTCTAAAACCCGACTGAAATTTATCAAGAATAGCATGTTTATTTAGGTGGTCATTTAACTGCATAATGACTGCTTTCTCCAGAACTTTGCTTAAGAAAGGCAGGTTAGAGATGGGTCTAAAATTTTCAAGGGCCGAGGGGTCAAGATTATGTTTCTTAAGAAGGGGTTTAACTACAGCAGTCTTAAGACAGTCTGGGAAGACCCCCGTATCTAATGACGAATTTACTATGTCCAGAACATTATCAATTAGCACGCCTGATACTTCTTTGAAAAGCCTTGTTGGTACTGGGTCAAGGACGCAGGTGGAGGATTTTAATTGAGATATTATTTTTTGTAAATCAGGTAAATCTATCCTAGTGAAAGAGTTTAATTGGTTTATAACAGGATGCTGGGGTTTAGGAGGATCCTTAGTGTTTGAGGGATATACTATGTTATTTCTAATATCATTAATTTTTTGATTGAAAAATACAGCGATAGCCTCACAGGTTTTATTGGAAGTACTTAGGAGGCATTCCTGTGAGTTACCTGGGTTTAGTAGGTGATCAATTGTAGAAAATAAGACTCTGGGATTACTAGCATTGTCATTTATAATCTTGGAGAAATAACAGCGTCTCTCAAGACGGACAGTGTTATTGTATTCTGTTATTTTGACTTTTAATATCTCATAGTGGACAGTTAGTTTAGTCTTCCTCCATTTACGCTCAGCTCTGCGGCATGTTCTCTTTAAGTCCGACACTCTTTGGGTCTTCCATGGTATAACAATACTAGAGGATTTTTTTTACTGTCTTTTCAGGTGCAACTATGTCAACAGCAGCTCTCACTTTAGTATTAAATTTTTCCACCTTACTATTTACATTATCCTCGCTATTATAGTTGGCACTATAAACGGACTGATTGCTTAGAATGTTTGTAAGTTTTAAAGCTGCTGCTGAGTCAAAGAAGCGTTTTTTAACAATATGCTTCTCATGAGTGTTTTTTATCATTATTTCTATATTAAAAAGTAGAAGAAAATGGTCCGATAGACCAATATCAATGATCTGCTTTACCTCAACTTTCAGTCCTTTAGTAATCACTAAGTCTAACGTATGACCTGCTTTATGTGTAGGCTGATTTACGAGCTACCTCAAATCAAATGAATCCAGGAGGTTCATAAATTCTTTTACTTTTAGATCACACTGATTATCTATATGAAAATTAAAGTCGCCAACTATTAGGAGTGTGTCATAGTTAGTAATTAAAATTGACATTAAGTCAGAGAATTCCTCAATAAAAGACGCGTTGCATTTTGGAGGTCTATACACGGATAATACTAGAACTTGAGCATCTCCTTGGATAACAACGGCGAGATATTCAAAGGACTTGAACTTACCAAAACTGACATCTTTACATTTTAACCGGCTCGAGTAAATGTTAGCCAATCCGCCCCCCTTTTTCCCCTGGCGGTCTGCACGAGTAAAACTGTAATCCGGAGGCGCAGATTCGATTAAAACCGCCGCGCCGTTTGAGTTAAGCCACGTTTCACTTAGTGCAATAAAATCTATTTTTTTATCACTAATAAGATCGTTGATAAAAAACGTTTTGTTAGTTAAAGCTCTAACATTTAATAGTGCCATATTTAATGTTTCGGAGGTGCAGAGATGAATACTATGTGCGTTATTGATATTTGGAATAGGGACTAAGTTATTTTTTATTAGCGCCGCTCTGTGTGTATTTTTTGTTTAATCTGTGATCTGTTTTAATAGTTTTGATACATTGTTCCTCTAAAATGGTAATTTTAATTAGATTATTGGAGTTTATGCCGTATTTCCTAGATTTTCTACGTGCATTGAGATTGCTTATTACAGTACTAATGTTGTGCACTTTAACGGAAGATTCTATTAAACACTTATGTCCTAGCACAACAGTATCATTTCAGAAGGGGTTAAGAGCAGAGATAGATAGTCAAGATAAACGAATTACCTTCGCTATGTTTTCGGAGAGGACCCGGGCGCCGAAACTGTTCGGATGCAGGCCATCACGCTTGAAGAATTGCGGCCTTTCCAAAAAGAGATTCCAATTGTTGATGAAACCGACATCCTTCTTCTTGCAGAAACCCTGTAGCCAGTTGTTCAATCCTAGCAGCCGACTGTAGTACTCGTTGGATCGTCTGACGAGAGGTAGTGGACCCGAAACGAAGATCTTTGCCGATGGGGTCCTCTCCTTCGTGTCTTTAATCAAAGCTGCGAAATCAGCCTTCAGGATTTCTGATTGTCGCTGCCTTATGTCGTTTACGCCGGCATGCAAAACGATTGCTCCAATTGCCCTCTCCTTGTGTTTCTCGTAGACTGCTGGTGCACGTCTCATCACATCTCGGACACGAGCACCGGGAAAACAAGAAACAAACGATTTTGCATTAGGGCATGCGACATTAAGGTTCCTAACAATAGAATCACCTACCACTATTACATCACCAGGGGCTGAAGGCGAGCTGGGGACGCGGAGAGGGTCAAACCGGTTTTGGGATAGGATGCTCGCCTGTGCCGATGGAGGTGCTCTGGCCTTGACCCCCCGCCTGCATAGCTGAAATCCACCGAGGTCATCAGCGGCGTCGCTCCTACGAGACGCGGGGGTGAGGTCGGCACAACGTGGGGTTGATGTTTTGCCGGTTATAGATGGTGCGGACGGTTTATCCAACAGCCGGGCCTTCAGATCCCTAAGGTATCTCCGTCGGGACAGGAGTTTCTGAATCTGTCCGTCGAGTGCCTGAAGTTCTTCCACTACGATTTCGACGCGAGTTACCCCACTGTCGGCCATTTTCTGTTTCGTGCCCTAGGAGAAATGAGAGAAAGAGAGAGAGGTTACAAGTCACCACATGAGTAAGCTATACTTTAAAAAGAGCTAATTCATGGTTCTGTACTTCTGCATTCCATTATAGTGTTTCTTGGAGCTACAACGTTTCAATGTAGCAATGAGCAAAAGTTAGGAACTAGCCCTACATACGTATGCAAAGCAAATTTAAATATTCTAATTAGCCTAACATGCATGTCTCCTGTATGTTTTAAGCTAAGAAAGATATTTTTTATTTGTAAACAACTATAATTTCTATCAACAATATTTTAACGTTTTGCCATAATTTATGATGAAAGATGCTTTTTTTAATCATTTATTACAAGTAGTCTAAATTGGCACATATATTCTATTAGTAGTAGCTGTTTTGCTACAAAAAGCTTTGTCATGCACAAGGGTACTTGCCTGTTCTTAATCCTCTTTCTTTGCCTTATGATTTGTTCCCCAGTGAATGGGCTGAAAGGAGAAGTAATTATCCTGTTTTTGTGCCTGATTGATAATGGGACTGTAAGTACTTCAGTAGGATCTTTTGGCTCATATTTCATTAGTGTGGACACCTATGGTAATAAAGCATGAAATATATTACAACCCTGAAAAAAGAAGTTCTCTGTTGCTTTCATTTAGATAATTTAAAATATGTATTTATTACTCTTTATGGAATAAAAATATGTGAGCTTAAAAATATTCAAGCTGATTTTTTTTTCTTGTTTTATGTTTAGATTTTGCATGCTGTAACTTTTTTTATTTAATTATGTTAGCCATGTGAACATAGGAAGTCTGGAAAGTCAGGTGAACTTGTGCTTTCCATTACCTGTATTTTAATTTCTTGAAAATACTGATTCATGTATATTATAAACATCTATCTTATAATATTTAAATTATCCTTCTAAAACATGACTATAATCATCACTGGACTATACTGTATCTGGCTGCCCTGCCGAATTTTATAAGAAGTTCTCTACTCAGCTAGCTCCTCTCCTATTAGCAACATTCGTAGAAGCTAGAGACAATAAAATTCTACCTCAAACTTTTCGTCAAGCATTAATCACCATCTTTCCTAAACAAAATAAGGATGTATTACAATGTGCATCATACAGACCAATTTCATTTCTGAATAATGATGTTAAGATACTCTCCAAAGTGCTAGCTAGAAGGATGGAGAAAGTGCTACCTTCAGTAATATCACAAGATCAAACTGGATTTATTAAAGGCAGACATTTAGTGTCCAATCTTCGACACCTGTTTAATGTAATATACTCACCCGCAAAGTCAAACATCCCAGAGATTTTATTATCCTTGGATGCAGAAAAAGCATTTGATATGATTGAATGGAACTACCTTTTCACTACATTGGAGAAATTTGGGTTTGGCCCAAACATTTGTGCATGGATCAAACTACTGTATACCAATCTAGAAGCTTCAGTTTGTATTAACAACATTAATTCAGACTACTTTAAACCAGAATGTGGTACCAGACAAGGATGCCCCTTGTCACCACTATCTTTTGCAATTACCATTGAGCCACTGGCAGTTCACTGTCGAAATGCTTATGAGATAAAGGGGATTATCAGAGAAGGACTGGAACAGAAAATTTCTCTATATGCAGATGATATGGTACTGTATATATCAGACCCACAAAATACTGTGCCTGCAGTCCTAACAGCACTAACAGAATTTCAAAAGATTTCTGGTCTCAGAATTAATTTGACTAAAAGTGCGCTCTTTCCTGTGAATTCTCAACCATACAATATTAAATTGGACACCATCCCTTTTATCATCGCAGATCAGTTTAAATATCAAGGGGTAAACATCACAAGTAAACATAAAGCTCTTTATCAACAAAATTTCGATGTCTGTATGGAAAAAATCAAGCAAGACTTGCATAGATGGTCAACCCTTCATCTCACTTTAGCTGGAAGAATTAACATTGTTAAGATGAATATACTCCCTAAGCTTCTCTTTTTATTTCAAAATATTCCAATATACATCAATACATCGTTCTTTAAGAAATTAGATTCAACCATAACCACATTTATTTGGAATTCAAAACATCCACGTATCAAAAGAGCGACCCTACAAAGGCCAAAGACAGAAGGTGGCATGGCTCTATCTAACTTTCAATTTTACTACTGGGCTGCAAAAATACAACATATAAAAACCTGGACATTGACACAAATAGATGAACATATTCAGGCTTGGTCTGCAATAGAAATAAAATCCTGCAGTTCCTCTTTATATTCCTTGCTTTGCACCCCAATAAATGCAAATTATTGCCAATATAGTGATAACCCAATAGTGCTTCACTCACTTAGAATATGGAACCAATGTAGGAAGCATTTTAAGATAGAGTATCTTTTATCGGTGGCACCTGTGCACTAAAATCACCTTTTTCAACCCTTGCAAACATACAGTATGCAGTTTTTAATGTCTGGAAAACATTTTGGATTAAATCACTTAGAGATCTGTACATAGACAACGTCTTTGCATCCTACAAACAATTACATTCTAAATTTAACTTTCCAGCAACACATTTCTTTCGCTATCTTCAAATTAGACACTTTGTTAAACAAAACATGCCCAATTTGCCTCACCTCCCACCTCCCTCTATGCTGGAAAATATATTAATCAGTTTTAAGGACTTAGACAGCATCTCTGCAATTTATAAAACCATTTTACAGTCCCTCCCTTTCAAAGATCCAAGAGGACAATAGAAAAAGGATCTCTCCCTCAACATATCAGAAAAGGAGTGGAAGCTAGTTCGAGCTCCATATGCGCAAAGCATACAATTATTCAACTCAAAATTATACAGTATATCGAGCACATCTATCTCTCTTAAAATTGTCCAAAATGTTTCCAGGATAAGATCCAACCTGCGAACGCTGCAATCAAGTTCCAGCCTCACTGGGTCACATGTTTTGAGCCTGCACCCAATTAACATTATTCTGGACCAACATTTTTAAATGCCTTTCAGACAGTCTTCGTGTCAGAATACCTCCTAACCCATTAACAACTGTGTTTGATGTACTCCTAGATGGGCTTAAAGTAGAGAAGGACAAACAAACTGTGATTGCCTTTACTACACTACTGGCATGCAGACTTATCTTGCTCAACTGGAAGAATCCTAACTCTTCCCTTAACATCAGTGGGTAACTGATGTTATATACTGTTTGAAATTGGAAAAAAATCAAATTCTCACTTAGAGGATCTGTGCAGAAATTTTTCAAAACCTGGCAGGATCTAATCAATATTTTAAAATGAGCTTTTAAGGCACTGAGAAAGCAGATTCTCTCCCTTTTCTTTCTTTTTTTTTCTTTTTCTTTCTTTCTTTTCTCCATTCATCTATATTCACTTATTTATCTATTTACTTATTTTTATTAGGTTTAAGTTTTATTCTGCTGCTCATGCTGTCTTTCTCAGGGATGGGGATTGATTTGTTTTCAATTCTATTCCTGTAAAATTGATCTATTTGTATGGAATGTTTTGTGATTTCAATAAAATCGATAAAATGAATAAAAAGTAGATATTAATATTCTTGTAGCAGAAGTTAAAATATATAAGACAAAATGCAAATTGCAGCTGGCATTTTGGAATGCAATACACAAATCTAGGTCTGTAAATAGTGTGCTATATTTATAGTATCCATTAATTTATGAAAATAAAAATACTTATTTCAATAAATGGCATTCATGAAATAGCTAAAATATATTAAAATTTTATGCATTTAAAGTATGCAGTACTCTACTTTGTCAAAATGCACTTTCTAAAGTGAATATATGTATAAACCTATATGCACAGGCTTAGATCCAGATAAGCCTATAGGAACAGATCG
>JANRMT010062792.1:97152853-97200342 GCA_026402145.1 Polypterus bichir lapradei
TGTTTCTATTGGATTGCCGCTGACGGACGGCCTTATATGGGCAG
Organism: Polypterus bichir lapradei; assembly: GCA_026402145.1. NCBI lineage: Eukaryota > Metazoa > Chordata > Cladistia > Polypteriformes > Polypteridae > Polypterus > Polypterus bichir. The sequence goes on from JANRMT010062792.1 coordinate 97,152,898, forward strand.
GCACTAAATTACAAACGCCAGCGGCAGCCTGTCTATGAACTTAATTTAAAGTTTAGGTTTACACTGTGCTTTGTTTCCGTAGTAGCATCACTCATGAATATGGTTATATATCACTCGCTTGCTTCTTATTGTTTCGCTGCCTTCTCAATTATATAATGCATGTTTTCTTCAGCGCTTTTTGGAGGTCTTCCTGGTTTTCTTTGTACTGCGTGATTACGTGGGAGGCGTGATGATGTCACACGAAACTCCGCCCCCACGGCTTTTGCGCTCATCTCCATTACAGTAAATGGAGAAAAACAGCTTCCAGTTATGACCATTACACGTAGAATTTCGAAATGAAACCTGCTTAACTTTTGTAAGTGAGTTGTAAGGAATGAGCCTGCCAAATTTCAGCCTTCTACCTACACGGGAAGTTAGTGAGTGAGTGAGTGAGTGAGTCAGTCAGTCAGTGAGTCAGTCAGTCAGTCGTATATATGAAGCCTGAAGTCCAAATATCAAAGAAACATTTTCACAAAAGGCACAAATATAACACAATTGCGCTTTTATTCAATAGTATAACTGCAGAAACAAAAAGCCACTTGAACATGCGACATTGACATCTGTTTATTATGACTGCCTCCGTGGCGCAATAGAATCCGCTGCCGACTGGGAATCAGAAGGTCGCGAGTTCGAACCTGCCCCACTCCGTTTTGAGAAGTAAACTGCTCTTAGTCTTACTATTTTAGAATAAAAGCATACATTTCAGTCTTTAACAGCCGGTGTAATTTATGATCCTTGTAAAGGTTAACTTTGGTTTTTTTTTTTTTAATTCACTTTTCATTCTCTCAGTCGCGTTCAGAATCAATCCATACAACCCCATCTGACACGGCTGTTTTCACATAAAGACGCGCTATAGCTCTGCAGTGTACCACGATGCATACTAACGCCGCCCACCCCCACACACACAAACGCTGGCGAAGCTGCCTTCTTCGTATCTCACCGTCATTTGATTTTCTTTTTATTCAGTTTTATTGAGTGTTCCTGCCAGTCCCCGCATGTTGCTGTATGCTGTTTCTTTTGTACTCCAGGACATGCAGAGGAGAGAATGGTAAAGACCAGTAACTTTGGCACTATATGCAATCATCAGACACTCCCCATCTGCCCGTGTCGCTCAAACACAGGAACATATGTTGGTGTAAAAGTATTTCCTGTAAGAAGCAATGTACACACTTCTTTCTATGCTGTGGTTTCTATTACACACCTGAAACAAAGAGACAATATATGTGAAAACATCATCGCACTAATGCAATATTATTTGAAAACGAACAGCGTCAGATCGGGTGTGAATTTATGCAGGAACTGGAAATTCTCTGATGTGGGACCTTCCCCCAGGGAAGAAAGTACAGTGTCAGGTGCTCATTCAGTGTAATAGGAACCATAGCACAGAGAGGTGTGTACACTGCAACAAGTACACGTGTCATAAATGTAGGAAGGACGGTCCTTGTGTGTGTGGGAACTGTTAATATTTGAATGTGATGATTTTATATAGCACGGAATGGAAATCAGCACTTCTTAGCACTGCACCATGCAAGCTGTCGTATCAATCGCCTACTGTAACTTGCTTTCTTTTTTCTTCGGTTATACAGGTAGTCTTGAAAAAAAGTGCACTTGTTTTGTTATACTTTTACACCAACATATGTTCCTGTGTTTGAGCATGCTCAAAAGGGGATGCTCAAAAAATACACACGTAATGCCAGGAAAAGTGCATGCACGCGTCTTTATGTGAAAACAGCCGTGTCAGATGGGGTTGTAGGGATTGATTCTGAACGCGACTGAGAGAATGAAAAGTAAATTATAAAAAAAAAAAAAAAAACAAAGCTAACCTTTACAAGGATCATAAATTACACCGGCTGTTACAGACTGAAATCAAATGTATGCTTTTATTCTAAAATAGTAAGTCTAAGAGCAGTTTACTTCTCAAAACGGAGTGGGGCAGGTTCGAACTCGCGACATTCTGATTCCCAGTTGGCAGCGGATTCTATTGCGCCACGGAGGCAGTCATAATAAACAGATGTCAATGTCGCATGTTAAGGCGGATTTTTGTTTCTGCAGTTATACTATTGAAAAAAAGCGCAATTGTTGTGTTATATTTGTGCCTTTTGTGATAATGTTTCTTTGATATTTGGACTTCAGGCTTCATACATTATATAGTTTATGCCTACATTTTGTCATCTACTACTAGAATATAAAAAACGTTTCTGTTTTAACAATGTGTTTACACAGATTACTGTAGAAACGGAACAGACATGAAATGCGTGTGTTCCAAATAACGATCTATTATTTCCACTCTAAAACTTCACTTCACTCCCAGATACTCAATCAAAGCATGAGCTGAGAGAAGTTTGTGCACGTTCTAAATTGGTGGGGGGATGAAATAGCCGGCTGCTTCTAGCTTCTCTTTATCAGCACATTTAGAGGACAAAGGACGCTGGCGGAGAGTTGTGAAGGGATTTAAGAAGCGATTTAAGGTGGGACGGATTTACGAGTTTTTTCGTAGGCTCTGGTAATTCTAGTGTTAAATTTATGATATTCCAGCTCTCTGCGCACTTAGACTCATTAAATTTATACTTGATATCACTTTCATGATGAAATGCATTCATGGTGAAATCCTGGATTCCAGCAGAATAAAAGGTTTTGTCTTGTCCTCGCAACCACTCGTGCATCCGAGTTATTGTCAAACACTACATGCCAAGGGATACTACAGTCACTAGTGCAAGTTACTGTGACTTGCTGGTTACCAATGTGAAGCCTGCTATTCAATCCAAGCGGTGGGGACTGCTGTCTCAAGGAGTCCTTTTGCTGCAAGACAGTGCCCGCCCACACACTGCTAAGAACACCAAGGCTTGTCTGGAGAAACTGAAGTTTGAGGTATTGCCACATTATACTTATTCGCCAGATTTGGCACTGTGTGATTTTAACATTTTTGGACTATAAAAAAAAAATCTGGGTGGTTGTCGAATCAAAACAGATGACGACGTGAAGAAAGCGGTGCACAAGTGGTTGCGAGGACAAGACAAAACCTTTTATTTTGCTGGAATCCAGGCACTTCCAGGTAGGTGGTGCAAGTGCATTGAGAAGAGTTGAGACTACACTGAGAAACGTTATTATCAGTTTTGTTATGGTTTGTTCCATTTTCTATTAAATCCCATTTTCTAACTTTAGCTTGACTCCCCCTCGTATATCATATTTTACAGATAAATCGTTCGCTTTATTTAAATAATAAATACTGTTAATTACGCATGTGCGGGTGGCACAGTGCCTGTGTGGTAGCGCTGCTACCTTGCAGTAGGGAGTCACACCCCTGATGTTCCATGCTTGGAGTTTGGATGTTTCCCTGGTGGGTTTCCATAGTGTGCTCCGTCTGGTTCCCTTCCATCGACATGCAGGTTGGGGGATTTGGTGATGCTAAAATGATGACAGTATACGTGTGTGCTTGTATTAACCTGATGCCGCATCCGGGGATTGTTTCTGCCACATGCCCGATGCTTGCTGGAATGGGTGTCCCTGGATTAATGCATGTAATCATTAAACAGCAATCCTTTTCAGAGATATTGTGGCAAGGTGTCCTGAATTTAATGGATGTTTTGGTCAATTCACAACACAACGATGCTGAACATTGTTTTCTCACCGTGATGATATCTTGCACTGCCACCTGGTGGAATTCTCCAGATTTACATAAATTACACGAGCATGTATAAACAGTACACCACTTGCGTTGCCATAACATCCACTGGCGCACATGTCACGTCGCATCGCGTGAAGTATAAACTGCCTGAAGCAGTCTATCAGTTAAACTGCAGGTACAGTTAATATTCCATTTCTACACTAGCGCACAGACTAAGTAATAATAAACTCTGTTCAGTCAGGTAAGATATTTAGAAAACAGTACAGCAAAGGGAATATTACAGAAATTCCGAAATAATGTAATGTAAAACTAACAAGATTGATTTCACTCAGGAAATTAGTTTCGACAAATCAAAAAAAAAAAAGATAAATTTGGAAAATTAAAGCTCCAGGATTTTTTTGTATGTTTTTAACCAGCTAATGATGCAAATAAATAAATCTTACAGTAGTAAATTTTGCAAACCTAGCAGAGACCAACTAGATTTTCAAAGCATACTGTTACAAAATAAGATGTATAGAGTTTGTTTAAATGAAAACATTGTGAAATATCTTGTAGTTAACTAATTCAAAAATGCAGATATAGTAATGTTTGTTTAGTAAGTAGTACCGTATTTACGCGTGTACCACACGCACATTTTTTCCCAAAAATTAGCATTAGAAAATCAGGTGCGCGTCATACACAAGGAAATGTAATTCTGTAATGTTTACTTCTTCTGCTTGGGTTCTCTCGCTGGCTTACTCGCGCTCTCTCTCTCCCTCGCTCGCTTGCTTGCTCGCGCACTTGCGCGCTCTCTCTCTCTCTCTCTCTCTCGCTTGTGCTCTCGCGCTCTCTCTCTAAACGCTTCCTATACAATCACAACGCGCGGGGGCAAAACGATTTTCTTTGTAAAAATTAGGGTGCGCGTCTTACACAAGGGCGCGTGGTACATGAGTAAATATGGTATTTTTTATTTACTGGAAATAAAATGTCAGAGTATAAATTTGAAATGTGTGCATGGTAAGATAAATCAGGTAGTCCGTAATAATTTCAACATCCTTAAACCCTGAAATCTTCTCAAGATTATAACATTTCCCCAAATAGGTTGTTGTACATGGGAGTCCTTCCAGTATATCAGAAAATAAAATTCAAGCCTTGCATTACACCTTGGTATTCATGAATCCCAATACTGGTTTACTTACATGATAGTTGGGTAACTACTTGATAGGTATTTTAAAGCAGCTGTTACTAGTGTAGTATAGTAGTTAAGGCTTTGGACTTCAAAACCTGAGATTGTGGGTTAAAATCCTGCAACTGACACCATATGACCATGAGCATGTCGCATCACTTGTCTGTGCTTTGTGGAAGGAGATCTCCCAAGAAGACAGGAATAGTTCAATCAATCAGTCTTTATTCAGGTACTAGTGAGTACGTAGGGTTCATGCGTTGCAAGGCAGAAGAGCAAAGGTCCCCTTTTTTGATCTGATTTTAATATCCTCCCTATCCTCCTATATTCCTCCCTCCCCCTTCCACTTATCAATATACATAATATCGTTTATCAAAGCATTTCATCTTACATTGCGCAAATTGGCTAACCGTTTCTGTTTTGTGTACACTGCAGATGGGGCTCTAAAGAAGGAAGAGTCATCTTTCCTGAGTCTAACGTACACGTTCCTGAAAGGAAGTCTTTCTTGGTCAGCTTACTGCACCCTGTCTTATGACAGACGCCTGTATGAATAACCTGCCGTTATGGCAAAACAGCTTTTTCAGTTTTTAGCCCTAAGTATCTTGCAAGCAGTTTTTTTTTTTCTTTCACAGCTCCAATTGGAAAAACAACAGAAATGTAATCAATTGTCTCATATATTGAAAGTCGCCTTTGACAAGTATATCCGTTTAATAAATAAACGTAAATGTTAGCATTTATACAGTATGTTTCTGTATAGAAATAAGCAGACTATTGATAACTTTCAAAATAGCGGTACTTTTAAGAAAAAGCAATTAAATGTGACTTCTGTTTTTGACGTTACACGTCTCTACCACTTTGATGGTTATGGTTTAGCTATTCTGGCCCTCCTGCACTATTCTCAAACATGTATTGTTTATATTGATTGATGATCATAAGTTGCTTCTGTGCGAGTGTTAGTGTTGGGGCAAATTGACTTTTTGTAGACTGTCCTCCTGTCTAGGACTATTTCCTGCTGGAATAGGCTCCACCTGAAATCCCTTCCTCTACCCATAATTGGATTAAGATGGTTTGAGTCAAAAATGTGTTTTGCTGTGTCAGCTCGATGATTCATACACTGCAATGAAATTTCGTTCCCCTTCAGTCATAGTACAGTATAAACATATTAAAATTTAAGTTTTAAATATATGCAAAATGTATGAGACCAGACAATTGAAGGAAAACATAGATTTCAAGGGCATAATTGCAGTTAAAAACACCCAGTTAACTGTGAACAAACAGCAGATGGTGGATTACAAAATAAAATTGTGTTATGGATCTTTCCCAGAACAAAGAGCAATAAATCTATCAAACATGGTCTTAATTTGAGGGTGGCTAAATATTTTAATGATTTTAAAAGTCTAACTGTAGCATTCATCCTTACCCTGCATATGGAACTGATAATGCACAACAATCTTTATATGTAATACACTACTGTGGCTGTTTATCTGTCCAGGATTTCAAGTCACCTTTAGCTCGCAAACCGCTTGACCTATAGACCTGAAATTTGGTACATATACTATCCGCTTTCAGGGTGATGATTGACCTCCAAGGTTATTCCTCTTTTTATTTTCATTTTATTTTATTGTAGAATCAACTCTCGCTAGCAGGGCGACGCATGCTTACATGTGCCGATCTCATTCCCCTCCAACTTCGCCGTCACTTCCCCTACCTCTTCATATCTCAAATCATTCTTGAGGCAGATTGAAGACTGAAGTGCCATCTTAAGTGAAAAATTAAGGAAAACGTACTAAGTTATTGCAACACAAACACTGACTTTAATCAGTTTTAACGTCAAAAGATGCTGACTAAAGAAGAGAAGAAGTAGGCCGCTAGATTGGAGAATAGAAGAGCTATTCAGGAAGCAGCAAGCGCATCAACCTCTGAGCAAACAAATGGTAAATGTACAGAGAAAGAGGATGGAAACTATAAGTCAAGTGGATTAACTGCACGTTCTATCGTACAGTGCACCATTATTGGTACATATATAATACGCTACCGTGGCTGTCCATTTATCTGTCCAGGATTTTAAATAACCTGTAGCTTGCAAACAGTTTGACCTATTGACCTGAAATTTGGTACACATATACTACGTAATGTCTACTATCTGCATTCAGGGTAATGATTGACATCCAAGGTTATTCCTCTTTTTATTTTTATTTTATTGTAGAATCAACTCTCGGCAGCGGCCAGTAGGGTGGCCGTGCGGTGCATGTATACAGGCAACATTCTCATCCCTACCAACTTCGCCGTCACTTCCCCTACCTTTTCATACCTTAAATCATTCTTGAGGCAGATTGAAGACTTAAGTGACAGCTTAAGTGAAAAATTAAGGAAAGCGTACTAAGTAATTGCTACACAAACACTGACTTAATCAGTTTCAACGTCAAAAGATGCCGACAAAAGAAGAGAAGAAGCGGGCCACTAGAGTGGAGAATAGAAGAGCTATTCAGGAAGCAGCAAGCGCATCAACCTCTGAGCAAACGAATGCTAAATGTACAGAAAAAGAGTATGAAAACTATGAATGCTCAAGTCAAGTGTATTCACTGCACTGTTACTGGTCTGGCATAATAATGGAAATTGCTTAAGATATCATTTGAGTTTAAGATAACTAATTGTATAAATATACTTCTTTAAATATATATTGTTTTAATTTTGCTTTATAAATATCTGCATTTTATTGATGTTTACAAATAGGCTGTATTTTTCAAAACAAATGTAGTAATGTACCAGGATAATACAATCATTCTTAACTGTAATGTGGCACTACCTAATTTCTATGTGTTTTCCTGGTTCTTATGTCATATAATACATCTGATTTGCTGTGTTTTTATTTGTGCTTTTTCCAGGTCAGTTCATCTGTCAGGAAAACTCAGGTTGTTGGATGTTGGCAGCTGTTTTAACCCATTTTTAAAGTTTGATGAATTCCTAACTGTAGGTATTGACATTGTGCCTGCAGTAGAGGTATGTCGTTTTTGGACTATTGTAATGATGTGGGAATTTGAATATTGAAGTCTACCTCAGTAATTTTTTTTTTGTTTTTTTGCATGGAATGTAATTTAAATGAATAGAGCTGTACAGGACTACATTCTATTTTGGTAAAACTGGAAACAAGGTAGATACAGCTCAGGACATGCCGCCATATCATCATAGGGCTCACTCACGCTCACATTCTCAACTACACAGGGCCAATTTGGAATCACTACCTAACCTAACATGCACATGTTTGAGATTCAGGAGGAAAACCTTTATAGATACAGGAGGAATGTGCTAACTCCACAAGGACAATGACTAGGTGTGGGATTTAAACCCAAGATCCTGGAAGCAGGATTGCTAACTTTTGTGCCATTTTGCTGCCAATATGACAATGTGTTGTCTGAAAGTATGAAACCTTTTATTGGAACAACACATAAACATTTGCATCTCATTCAACACACATTGAAACTGTGTTGTAACAAAATGCCCAAATAGTGTTTAACAACTATTTGAAGGTTGTAAGCATATCACACCATTGTGTATTTCTGATTTTTTTTTCTTCATAAAGATTAACTATTTCTTTGTCTTATAATAGAAACATTAATTTGTTTAAAAAAAAATTGTAAACAAGGATTCTTGTTGATTTCAACTGTGTTTATTATGTAAGTGAATTTTAACCTTTTGTGCCCATATGCACTGCTAATCTTTATACAGTACTGGTTTGTTAATGTACTGATAGCTGATGCAATTTAATTTAAATACATGCTGCTTAAAGTGAGCCTAATATTTTTTTCTCTTTACATTTAATGTTTACATAATTAATTAGTTTGAAACTTGATAGTACACCATATGGTAAAGACTTAGAAGTGGTGGTGCACTCCTCACTGCCCCACCTAGATTAAAAAGGCTAATAAGAGGTTAGAGCTTCTTGTACGCCAGGTTATGTACAAGTCAAGGAAAGTAAGTGTTCTTAAACAACACAACCCACTAGTTCTAAAGGAATATTTTGTGCAGCTTTTTGTCTCCGGTTTGAAAAATAGATTTAACCACGCTAGAAAATAATCCAGAAAAGCGTGAATTACATATTCTATTATGAAAGGAATAAGTCAGTGAATGTCTACTTTTACACTGAAATGAACATTCAAGTAGAACTTCAGGGTATACTGTAGATGGAAGACTTTACTTTTTCCTTTACACATTGAAACACGGATGCATGGAATAAGATTCAGTCTCTGTGATGATATATTGCACTAGTTGGGAGAGTTGATAAGGCATGTTGTTTACCAAACTGCCCTCTGAAAATCTGAGTATTTGTCAGTGAAGTTTTGCCTTTAAGTTATATTAAAAAAATAAAGTGAAGCACAGTACAACACAGTAAAGTTTTATTTATTTTCAAATAAATGTATTCTTATTCTGAATCCTCTGTATTGTGGATATGTATCTCCAATCTGTGTACATTTTGTTCATGTTTACATCTTTAACACATCCCATCAGAGTTGTTTTTTTCCCATCTAATATATAATCTTGTTTTGTAAAACAACACGTGATGGTGTGCTTTATATGAAGTGTTCAGTATAAAATTAAAAACTTGTCACCAGTCTTGCTAATTTCTGGACTGAAATTGCACACCTTTGCAAAGTGTCACCTGTCATGAAATGCTAAGAAGGACAATTAAGTATGTTCAGTTTGTCTGTAGGGCTTAATGTATGTATTAAATAAATGTAAGTTGTGCAGAGAGCTGCACTCCAGCCAAAACAACTTTTGTACCTAGAGGTGCCTTAGCATAATGCTCACCTCATGGTTACATATGGAAACACATTTGAAATTAAATGTTGTGCCTTACTTTGCTGCTGTTTTTGGGGAAATAAAAACTGCTTCACAATTCACATAGGTCCCACAGTAGATGGAAAGCACCTATAAACTGGCCTCAGTGTTTTCATGGTAGGTCATTGGCTCTGACACAGACAACCCGCTGCATCTAGGAATCAATCCAAGGCATAGAATGGAGAAAAGCTATTGACTTTGCATCAATAAGGTAGTGTTCTGAAATCTGGAGAATCATAGCAGTCACTTTCTGTCTTTTAGTTTGGACAAATACATAATAAATGTTTAATTATCATAATATAATTCATGTGCATATCTGCGTGTTGCGCTATCCATGAATTATTTTCCTTAACTACTCATTTAAACAAAATGCTTCTTTTTTTAATATGTAGATTTCCTGAAGAGAGAGAGAACACATTTTCTAATAATCATTAGCAAAATGAAGCTGTTAAGACTGTTTAAATCCTAAATCTTCATATTTAAATAAATACTTTTACAAAAGTATATTTTCAGAAAGTACTACTATACTTTATACCTTTAAATGTTCCAGTCATCCATTTATATTCTAAAACTGTAGTACAATGTTGGCAGGTTACTGGAGTCTGCATGTACATCACTGCGCACAAGGCAGCAAACAACATTGGACATGGTATCCGCCTATACTGGATACCCATATGCACAAATTCACATTCTCTCATAACAAGTAGCTAAATGTAGACATCTTTGGGATGTGAACAAAATTCATACAAACATGGGAAAGAACATTTATTGACAGTGTCTTAACCTGAAATTTAATCCAAGGTCCATGAGATAGCAGTGTTAATCACTGTACCACAGATATTTAATACAGATATTTTAATTATTTGCTTTGGGAAAAAGCAGCTATGTTTTTGCATCACATATTTCAATTATGAAAGTTTGTTTTTCTTTTATTAACTACTTAGTTGATTTAAGGGGCCAAAGTGTGTCAATGAGTTGCCCTGATTGTAGCTATGACAGGGAACGTTTAGAAAACAGGTATGTGGTGTTGATCCCTAGTAGACCTTAGTGCTAGGTTGGAAAAGAAAGATTGCTTCGCTGACTCAGTCTTACAAATTTTTATCTTCAATCAACTGCCTCACATAATAACATAATTCTAAAAAAATTGAAATACAGAAAAACTCAAACTAACAAACACACAGGAGTACACGTAAATAACACTTAGAATTCAGTACAATTCAATTTACCACAATCAAGCAAAAATTGTAGAATTTAACTTTAAGAAAATACAAATACAGATCAGAATATTTATATTGTTTGATGATTGGCAACAGTGATATTAATTGGTGTGACCATTTTGGAGTCACAAATAAAGGAAAACAGCCAGACAGAATAGTAGGAAAAACAGGATTAAACACATGCAAACACAGTGCAACAACACATTTGACTAGCTATTGAACCTGATGCATATGAGGTCTATAGTCTAGTGTTTAATATGTTATTGCTAAGTTGCTTGATCAAGTGAGACTTCACAGTTATTAAAACTAAACCAATACAATAGTAAGCTACTTGACAATTCAGTCTGTTTTTAATTCATAGCAGTTGGTTAGGAATGGATACATTTGACTTTTTCTGCAGTATGTTGTCATTTTTTAATAAACTGGTAATATATCCAACTGCAATCAGTGTTTGGATTCTTGGTGGCTGTTTGCTTTCATGCACTACCTGGTAAGAAGCTGGTGACTTTAACTGTCATTTTGATCAGAAGTGGCTGTCTGTGCAGTAGCTGGAACGTGCAGCTGTACAGTGCCTGGTGTCCATACTATCTGTAACACCTAGCAGTTTGTTTTACTGTATTTTCATCAAGATTACAATTGTTTGCCAATTTAGAGACCCCAGTTATTTTAAAATTCACATTTTAGGGATGTGACAAGAAACTGGAGTTCCCAGAAATGCATTTAAACTCCACACAGGAGAGACTAAACTCAGGCCTAATTCACCCAAGGATAATTTTGAAACCACATTTTTTTTAATTTGTTTTGGTCTTCTGTAACACTGAAATGGTGTTTTAGGCCACTGCAAACATACTGTTTCGAATACACTGTGTGAAGTTTGTAAATGTCAAAACGCTGGGTCTCACATAGGCACTATAGGTGGGTAAAATGAAGGTTTTTGATAATGCTCATGTGTAATGTCATGTGATCAGGCATTGACTTCAGTTTGTCCAGAAAATTCCTTTAGTAATCTCATCTTTACTCTCAAGATTGGCCTTTCCTAACTTCTTTGAATTAGCTGATAGGAACTATACCTTGAAACACTTGCACACTTCACAATATTTATATTAGCAGGAGTCACAGCCTATATTTTCCCAGGTTTAGGCGACCTCATGCTCGCTTGTAACCTTTAAAAGCAATTGTATTTCACCATCTGTCCAGACAAAGTCTCTTTCGTTTTTATCTTTATCCTTTGGACATATTCATATACCTAGGGTTTGCATCATAAGCAATAGACAAGATTTATTCGTGTGTGGTGTTTCAGCATGGATGACAAACCTTTAGAAAATGAGCTGGTAACTGTACTGTGGACAAATGATTTTTCAGATTTACCTGTGTCATTTTGGACTAAGTCTCAGGGTTGAAATCCAAGTTCCTCAAGAGATGAGACAGTGATATTAACCTCTGTGTAGAAATTATTAAATTGTAAAAATTTTAGCAATAAAAATATCACTTTGTCATAGCAAGGTATGTTTATAATATTAGCATGTGGCTTAAAGTCTAAATATTGTGTAATATAGTACAATTTTCAGAAAAACAGTAATTATAAATATAGTGCCATTCACCTCAGGTTTAATTCCAACATCAATTTAATTTTAACAGCTCTGTATGTGTATTGTATTTGGCTATTTTGTTGTACTTGTGCATGGTTTTGGTGATATTTCCATATTGTTAAAGATATGCTAATGAATATATATATATTTTTTTCTTTTGCATCTGCTCTCGCCAGAGTGTCTATAAATGTGATTTCCTGAATCTGCAGCTACAACGACCACTCCAGCTTGCAGAAGATGCAATCGAAGCCTTTCTCAGACAGCTTAAGAATCCAATTGATTCCCTTCCTGGAGAGCTGTTTAATGTGGTGGTATTTTCCCTTCTACTTTCCTATTTCCCTTCCCCCTATCAGCGATGGATCTGCTGTAAAAAAGCACATGAATTGCTTGCATTAAATGGACTACTACTCATAATTACTCCTGATTCATCCCACCAAAACCGTCATGCAATGATGATGAAAAGCTGGAAGATTGCAGTGGAGTCACTGGGTTTTAAAAGGTACAAGTATACGAAATTTTCCCATATGCATCACATGGCCTTTCGAAAAGTGTCTTTGAAAACAACCAGTGATCTTGTGAGCAGGAATTATCCAGAGATGCTGTATATACCACAGGATTTTAGCAGTGCAGAAGATGAGGAATACTCTGATATTGCAGCCCCACCTAGGTCTGATCTTGAAGATGATCAGATAGCTTTCAGTTTCATGGAGCTCCCTGATAATCCTTATGACTCAGATTCTGGAGAAAGCCAAACTGGATCTGTTCCTTTCTATGAACTGGAAGATCATATTTTACTTCAGACTTGAGTAACTCTAAATGAGTAGAAAATGCCTTTGTGTTTGAGCTGCTGCATTGCCAAAATATTTCTGCTGTATTTTCTGATTCTATGTGTTTAAACAAACAAAAAAGCACTTTGCACATAAAAAGTTTACTAAAGTTAGGTTGTTTTTTAATGTTTCTGTTATTATACAATTATAAGCATATGTGTGTTTGTAGACGAGTCTGAGTAAACAATTGAAGAGTTTCACACAAGAAATGCCCCAGACTACAATGCATGTTTAATTCAGTTCCATAAACCATTAAAGCCAACAATTTGGAAGATGCAGAATAAACTGGTTAAACACAGTGATAAAGTACTGTAACTTGGGGACAAAAGCGTAGAACTCTTAAAAAGTAGAAAAAATATTTTATTAGTTAATGAACTTTGCATCTAAATGAAGCTTCATGAAGAAGCTTTTTTTGCTGCCTAGTCTTAGGCCATAATTACTTCTCTCCATAATTGAGAGATTTGTCACAAAAATTATCTGGTGACATTTTTTGAAGAACAATATAGTCTGTTGTTGAGCAGATTTTTACTGTATTGTCACTTTATAATGGGCAATGCCACATAAGCCGCCAGTGTTTTTTGGCTGGTGATAGGAGACATTTTCATCTTAAGGTCTACTAGGTTTCTTCATTTAATTCTTAAAATGTCTTGTTGAGGTACAATTGCATAAAATTATAATTCTGTGTAATTAATGTCACATTAAGGCTGTTAATTGCTTAAACTGCTCCTAAAACAGTTCCTAATTTGCCTGTCGTTGTTATCACTTTATGCATTATAAATATATATAACTGGCTATTGAACTGCTTCTTGATTGAAATACAGTTGTAGGGTAATATACAAAATGTACTTCTAAGTAAAGTTAACTTGAAGTTAGAATGAAGCAAATATGGTTTTTTTTTTTTTTGTTTTTTTTTTTGTATTTAGTTTGAAGAATTTACTCCAGTCATCAGCCCAAAGATATATGGTGCAAAAGGCATTTCCAGTGTTGCTTCTCGAAAGAGCTGTGCAGATATTTTACTGTTTGAAACAATTTACCTCATAATGAGGTTTTGCACTAATACCCTCAGATCTGAAATACAAGTTATTTTTAACATTCAATTTTTTTCTGGTACACCTTCAAATAACATAACAGAAGAAACAGGATTCATTAAAATGTTCATTCATTTAGAATTAAAATCTAGTTTCTGGTAACACTAGAAAAGCAGCTTTTAACAATGTTGCACTTGTAAACAGTTTTCATATATGGTTTTGAAAGACAAATCTTTTGTCCAGTGTTTGTTCCTAGCAGGTTTTTTTGATAAATTGTTTTGAGAGTGCCATTCAATATAACCTGTAATAAAATACGGTACAAATTAAAATATTTTTTGCTGTCTTGATTTTATAAATTTATTTAATTGCCATTAACCTCAGTATATGTATACATATTCTTTTTCTAAGGGAATAATCTTTTTTCATCTCATTGTATAGAAAGCACTGTCAAGATGCATTTCGGAGTAGACCACTTTATATAGTTCAAAATTAATCAATGTAAGTCAGTAGGACAGGAATGCATTAATTGCCATAATATATCTTCCTTTTTGTTTCATGTTCACATATTTTGTAGCAAGATTTCATGATATAATGAATTATTAGTTTGATAATTTCAAATGCTGTGTTTTAACTAGTAATAGAAATGTATATTGAAATTGAGTAGCAGAATAGTTAACCACAAAACATACTCATTTTTTCATTTCCAGTATTATAAATAAAATAAAATAAAAAATGCTTCTTTATATAGCTTTTGATAGTTAGAATTTTACTAGAAGAGTTATTTTTAATTCTGAAAATTTTACAAAGGACTAATTATTCAGTTGTGTGTGAAACCCACAACTGTTCAAACACCAATTTTATACTATTGCAACTCTGCTCAGAACTAATAAAGAACATGCACTATCTTACCAGAGAGAAGCTCCGGAAAGTAAAATACTTCTAAATATATTTAGTTGTTCCTTTTCTCATGTCATTGTAGCATTCCATGTATTCAGAGCAGGAGACCTATATTTATTTAAAGTGTAGTGCATCTGGAAAGTATTCACAGCGCATCACTTTTTCCACATTTTATTATGTTACAGCCTTATTCCAAAATGGATTAAATTCATTTTTTTCCTCAGAATTCTACACACAACACTCCATAATGACAACGTGAAAAAAGTTTACTTGAGGTTTTTGCAAATTTATTAAAAATAAAAAAACTGAGAAATCACATGTACATAAGTATTCACAGCCTTTGCTCAATACTTTGTCGATGCACCTTTGGCAGCAATTACAGCCTCAAGTCTTTTTGAATATGATGCCACAAGCTTGGCACACCTATCTTTGACCAGTTTCGCCCATTCCTCTTTGCAGCACCTCTCAAGCTCCATCAGGTTGGATGGGAAGTGTCGGTGCACAACCATTTTAAGGTCTCTCCAGAGATGTTCAATCGGATTCAAGTCTGGGCTCTAGCTGGGCCACTCAAGAACATTCACAGAGTTGTCCTGAAGCCACTCCTTTGATATCTTGGCAATGTGCTTAAGGTCATTGTCCTGCTGAAAGATAAACTGTCGCCCTAGTCTGAGGTCAAGAGCGCTCTGGAGCAGGTTTTCATCCAGGATGTCTCTCTACATTGCTGCAGTCATCTTTCCCTTTATCCTGACTAGTCTTCCAGTTCCTGCCGCTGAAAAACATCCCCACAGCATGATGCTGCCACCACCATGCTTCACTGTAGGGATGGTATTGGCCTGGTGATGAGTGGTACCTTGTTTCCTCCAAACGTGAGGCCTGGCATTCACACCAAAGAGTTCAATCTTTGTCTCATCAGACCAGAGAATTTTGTTTCTCATGGTCTTAGAGACCTTCAAGTGCCTTTTGGCAAACTCCAGGCAGGCTGCCATGTGCCTTTTACTAAGGAGTGGCTTCCGTTTGGCCACTCTACCATACAGGCCTGATTGGTGGATTGCTGCAGAGATGGTTGTCCTTCTGGAAGGTTCTCCTCTCTCCACAGAGGACCTCTGGAGCTCAGACAGAGTGACTGTCGGGTTCTTGGTCACCTCCCTGACTAAGGCTCTTCTCCTCAGATCGCTCAGTTTAGATGGCCGGCCAGCTCTAGGAATAGTCCTGGTGGTTTCGAATTTCTTCCACTTACGGATGATGGAGGCCACTGTGCTCACTGGGACCTTCAAAGCAGCAGAAATGTTTCTGTAACCTTCTCCAGATTTGTGCCTCAGGACAATCCTGTCTCGGAGGTCTACAGACAATTCCTTTGACTTCATGCTTGGTTTGTGCTCTGACAAGAACTGTCAACTGTGGGACCTTATATAGACAGGTGTGTGCCTTTCCAAATCATGTCCAATCAACTGAATTTACCACAGGTGGACTCCAATTAAGCTGCAGAAACATCTCAAGGATGATCAGGGGAAACAGGATGCACCTGAGTTCAATTTTGAGCTTCATGGCAAAGGCTGTGAATACTTACAGTGGAGGAAATAATTATTTGACCCCTCACTGATTTTGTAAGTTTGTCCAATGACAAAGAAATGAAAAGTCTCAGAACAGTATCATTTCAATGGTAGGTTTATTTCAACAGTGGCAGATTGCACATCAAAAGGAAAATCGAAAAAATAACTTTAAATAAAAGATAGAAATTGATTTGCATTTCATTGAGGGAAATAAGTTTTTGAACCCTCTAACAAAAAAAGACTTAATACTTAGTGGAAAAACCCTTGTTTGCAAGCACAGAGGTCAAACGTTTCTTGTAATTGATGACCAAGTTTGCGCACATTTTAGGAGGAATGTTGGTCCACTCCTCTTTGCAGATCATCTCTGAATCCCTAAGGTTTCGAGGCTGTCTCTGTGCTACTCTGAGCTTGAGCTCCCTCCATAGGTTTTCTATTGGATTAAGGTCCGGAGACTGACTAGGCCACTCCATGACCTTAATGTGCTTCTTCTTGAGCCACTCCTTTGTTGCCTTTGCTGTATGTTTTGGGTCATTGTCGTGCTGGAACACCCATCCACGACCCATTTTCAGTTTCCTGGCAGAGGGAAGGAGATTGTCGCTCAGGATTTCACGATACATGGCTCCGTCCATTTTCCCGTTAATGCGATTAAGTTGTCCTGTGCCCTTAGCAGAAAAACACCCCCAAAGCAAAATGTTTCCACCCCCATGCTTGACGGTGGGGACGGTGTTTTGGGGGTCATAGGCAGCATTTTTCTTCCTCCAAACACAGCGAGTTGAGTTAATGCCAAAGAGCTCTATTTTGGTCTCATCAGACCACAGCACCTTCTCCCAGTCACTCTCTGAATCATTCAGGTGTTCATTGGCAAACTTCAGACGGGCCTGCACATGTGCCTTCTTGAGCAGGGGGACCTTGCGAGCCCTGCAGGATTTTAATCCATTGCGGTGTAATGTGTTTCCAATGGTTTTCTTGGTGACTGTGGTCCCTGCTAATTTGAGGTCATTAACTAACTCCTCCCGTGTAGTTCTAGGATTCTTTTTTTTACCTTTCTCAGAACCATTGACACCCCACGAGGTGAGATCTTGCGTGGAGCCCCAGAGCGAGGTCGATTTGATGGTCATTTTGTGCTCCTTCCATTTTCGAACAATCGCACCAACAGTTGTCACCTTCTCTCCCAGCTTCTTGCTAATGGTTTTGTAGCCCATTCCAGCCTTGTGCAGGTCTACAATTTTGTCTCTGACATCCTTGGACAGCTCTTTGGTCTTTCCCATGTTGTAGAGTGTGGAGTCTGCTTGATTGATTGATTCTGTGGACAGGTGTCTTTTATACAGGTGACTAGTTAAGACAGGTGTCCTTAATGAGGGTGACTAATTGAGTAGAAGTGTCTAACCACTCTGTGGGAGCCAGAACTCTTAATGGTTGGTAGGGGTTCAAAAACTTATTTCCCTCAATGAAATGCAAATCAATTTCTATCTTTTATTTAAAGTTATTTTTTCGATTTTCCTTTTGATGTGCAATCTGCCACTGTTGAAATAAACCTACCATTGAAATGATACTGTTCTGAGACTTTTCATTTCTTTGTCATTGGACAAACTTACAAAATCAGTGAGGGGTCAAATAATTATTTCCTCCACTGTATGTACATGTGATTTCTCAGTTTTTTTTATTTTTAATAAACTTGCAAAAATCTCAAGTAAACTTTTTTCACGTTGTCATTATGGGGTGTTGTGTGTAGAATTCTGAGGAAAAAAAATGAATTTAATCCATTTTGGAATAAGGCTGCAACATAAGAAAATGTGGAAAAGTGATGCGCTGTGAATACTTTCTGGATGCACTGTAAATGCACTTGGTAATTACGAACCATGAAGCTGAAATGAACGGAAATGGGAACACATAATCATCAGAGGTCATACTTAAATTTCCTGATGGCCTTCTTCCTTGTAATCAGCTAGTGAGGGAGTGAGATTAAAATAAGGGCACACTATGAAATATCTTTGATTAAAGATCTCCTGAGAAGGAATATTATGGGTTGCAGATCATCAATTATAACTGTGTACAAGGATTCCCTTTCTTTTATTGTTCATTGAAATTAATATGTTGGTATAATTAGTCACTGACCAAAAAAGCAATAGATTTAAAAACATTTTGTTCTCTTAAGTAAAATGTAAAAGTAGTTTGTTGCTGAGGATGGCTTAGCTTATTATCTATGTTTTATTTGGGGATAGACTGTAAACATGCTATGCATCATATTGTATATTGTAAGTTTAGAAAAACTTCACTATTCATTACTTTGTCACTAAAAACATGCCAACTTAATGAAGTAGTTCAAATGTCTTGCAAACATAAAGTGTGTGGTGCAAAGTTTAGTTCCTGAAATGGTGCACAAATTTTGAATACAGGTTCATTCCAGTCATTAAATTGTTGCACCTCATATATATAGAAATTGTTTACCATAAAAAACAAAAGTAAAACTTCTATTGTCGGATCCTTCAAAATAAACTAAATCTCCTACATACCATATTTACTTGTGTTTTGAGTTTCAAGCCAAGTGGCTGTCTCTCTACCTATAGATCAAGCCAAATGTGATACATTAATAGAAGCACCTAATTACAGGGACATCAAGTTAGTGTAACTACTAAAAGAGTATACATCAGTTGCTGAAAATGAATCAGCAAACACTAAATATGTGTCATCTTTAGGTTTTTGAATGTGATTTTTTAGTAAAACATAATGTGACAAATATAATGAGAGCACATGCAGAAGATACATGAATGGTTACAGGAATGAGTGGGATGCAGTCTCCAGGTACAAAAGTCATTAGTGATCTTAAGTTTAGTCCAATTCAATAGCTAACATTCTAGATTAGTACACAGACATAATTAATAGTAAAATCTGATCACTTATAAGAGGCACCTTTTAAAGTAACAGATCAAAAGCTGTTTTACACAAATTCTGAAAAATAAATAAAATAACAAATTGCATTTCACAAAGGCAGCTTTAAAGTTGGAAGAGGTTTGTATAAACCATTTAAGAGTTTGTGACATTTGAAATTTGAATTAAACTTGTCATTTGCATATTCTTCAGTGTTATCAATCAGTTAAATTCTTCTTGATCTATTGATGCAAACATAAATCTCACAAAGTGATTTTCTGAAAAATGTTGTTTGAAAAGTGTCTTATTACAAGAACAAGTTTAACGAGTTTCTTAATGAAAATATCCAGAATAATCCTGGTATTTACTGATTCATGTGGCACTGTTATAGTAATGTTTCAATTTATTTTTGGTATTGATATTATCATGTCATTATAAACCCTGTTGCTTAAACTCCCCTCAAGCTTAAAAAAAAATCCTCCATTTGTGGTTACATGGTAGGGACCCCTGCCATGAATTAAATTCAGGCCCTGATAGATACATTTACACTATGGAGGCTCTGGATTAAATGCTATCAAATAACTAAAAGTTATAATTAAACTCTGACCTCATCTGAATTTCCCCTGAGTCAGCCTGTTGCGTTTTGTATGTTTACTCCTGCACATTCACTATATTGCTTTGCCTTCTGGCACAGCTGCAAGGCAGAACAGTGATAGATAGATAGATAGTACTATTGAATAAAAAATAAAAACAAATATAAGTCCTGACCCAGCCATTATTAGACTTGACCCAGGCTTGATACAAGTTGTTGCTGTGGTTAAATGACTGGACTAGATGTCAAGGAGATCAGATCTGACATTCACTCCTGCTAGTAGGATGCATTTTGTATTGCATATGTTGCTGCCTTTATCTTTGGTGCTGCAGTACTGAATCATCTTCAGTAGAGCACCAAAAAGGCAGATTTGTGAATATGCTGTCACGCTTGGGTCACAGAATTGCACAGAAACACATGAGATTGCTGAGTCAGGAACTTTTATTCAAACACTTCAAACGAACATATGTCCCTTTCAAAAGTAAAATGAGCTCCGTGTGAAAACAGAGGGGACAGATCCATCTCTCAATTAAAAGTAAACACAAACATCCCCCTCTTCATAGGGGTGCGCGTCGGGTGCGGGACCCCCAACAGGAGCAGAGGACGTCTGGAGAAGGAGAGAGAAAGACAGAAAGCAATCGGCCAAAAAGGACAGGTGCTTTTAAATATACAAAGCGCCGTGTGAGAAGCACATCACGCAACACAGCAGCAGCCCAACAGCTAGCAGAGCAAAGAGGAGGCAAACTGTATTTGTTCCCATTGTATCAGGTTTTGGAGGAGCGACCCTCTTCCTTCTTCACAATGCACTTGAGTAGGAAAATGCACACTTCTAAACTAATGTATGTTGTACTCCACGTATTGTGATTTATTCTTCTCCAAGATTCTAGAATATCATCTCTTATTTTCTGTCATCTTTTAAGGAATCTAAGCAAATATCTGGAGTTTTTTTTTTTTTTTTTTAAATTCCAATCAGAATTGTGCTACACCAGAGCTAAGTCACAGTAAGATGGGAACTAACCTAAGACTAAATAACCATCTCTTGCAGGGATATCTCGAGCCATTAATTATATTTTGTATACTATGTGTACATTTATGTGCACATGGAACTTCTCCAGGTACTCCCAAATCCTCCATATCATAAAAGCAGTGGGGTTTGATTAATACTGTGATGTCACCGTCTTACACCCAAGAGAAGATGCCAGAGACTTCAAGAAAACCAACTTTTTTCCAATCAAAACAGGAACAGTCAGGGTATTTATTCAAATAGGAGCTACTACTTCCATACATTCAGACACAGCAAATGAACAGGGATTGGACCAGGTCAGAGGCTGGATTATAATGTTCTCCACATCACACATTAGGCAACTGATTTGTTACAAGGAAAGACTTGCAGTTGCTTCAGTGGCACTATGAACCTGCTATTTCCTTGGCAGTAGAGAAGCAACCCTGACAGACACGTGAATTGCATTTCGGCATGCAGCACTGTGGGAGAGGGTCTCAAAAGAGCTAAAAAATTTCACAATACGTATCTCAAAACTTTTGTCTTTTTGAGTGGCTGCAAACATGAGTAGGTGGACTGTGATAGATAGGCATAGCTTCCATGATGATTTTTCCGTTATGCCCAATAGCACCAAAATGGGCTGTGGCCCCCTCTATCCTTTATTGAGAACAAATAGTTGTGGAGAATGAATAAGTCAACAAATACATTTTTAAATGTTATATTATTTTTTATAAAGATAGGAAGCATGTCTCGGATGAAAACTAAGATAAAAACATTCACTTCAACAAATTTGACTAGTTAGCTTATAGTTAAAGGATACAGTTTCTGCATATCTTTTCCATATGGTTTTTAAATATTATCAAGGTTTCTGCTTTATCTTTGCGATTCTGTAGTTTGTTCCACGTTTTTATCAAGTTTTGTATAAGGTAGTGCTTCCTATATTCCCTCTATAAAGTAAATAATATACTGGAGGACACTGATTAAAATTAAAAGAATTATATGGGGCCCACTTTATTTTTAGGAAGTGTGAAGACTAGTGACAGTATTTATGAAGCATCTCAGAGTAAGAAAACAGTCCTAACAGGATCAAAAATCCAAGTAATGCAAATTTGGTCCTACTGTTAGCAGTAAAAGTTTTTGGGGTTTTTTTAATCAATTTTCCAAAATTACGAAACTACTCCTTAATTCACCAGGACTTAGGAGAGCTTTTGAGTTGCTCTAACTTGCTAGAAGGTGCCAGAAAATGGCATTCAGGTAGTTTTCAGCATGCACATCTTGGAAAAGGATGAATGTTTTGGAAATGCGGGACTGCAATGAAGTTGTAAAAATATATCGATTTGACAGAGATGGGGTAAAATTTGTAACATTATAATATTTTTTTATGTTAAAAGATCAATCCATCTAAGGGGAGAAGCCATCCACTGTCAGCGGAAAATAAAGTGTTGGTAATGTGTTTTGTTTGCTATAGCAATGCTTTGGGTAAATCGCAACCAAGCATTTCTAGAATTTTGCACTAAACTTTGAAAACCCTTACTACTCCTAAGATCATATCCCGATTGATACATTTCTCCTTCACTCCACATGAGGTAATGTTAAAGCAAGCTACATTTATGTATATTTCATTTCATATAAAGATTATTGCCCCAAGTTTGGATCAGCATACATATGTTAATTGTTAGTGATATCACAGTATCGACACACAGGTGGTCATGTATTAGCCCATATATTACCCTGAAGATAACTGGGGCAGGATGGGTGATGGGCAGTGAAATGTCAAAAAGGTATGCTGAGATCTGCATTTCATGAACCCCTGGAACATTTGTTTTACACCTTAAAAACTCTAAAGTTTCATGAAGGAAGGTGAAGACTTTTGGGGTATTGGATAAATAAAGTGTTGAAGAATATAAGAGATGATCATGGAGTTAAGCACAGCAAGTCATTCAACTCTAGAAGACGATCAGAAATAATGCAAGAGTCGGTGCAATATCAGTAACATTGCAGAGATAGCGGTGGTTAGTTTTAGTATCCTAGTTTACAGGCGTTTCCAATGGCCATAAAAGTGGGAGGGTGAAAGTATGGCTGTGGAACATTAATTGCTAAGTAAACATGCCCTTTGTCAGGCTTAACTCTCATTCATTGTCTGTCTGTCTTTTCATTTCATTGTTCGTTGGAATTTTATTCATGATGTTGCAAAGTTGCGATGATTATGTGCAGTTTAATGTGATATCCTACCATATTATGTTCTTCTTCTTCTACTTTTTACTTCTGTATTATGGTTTTTGTGTTTGTGCATACCGAATACCTGTAAACTTTTAAAAGTGTAGCTGAAACCAAAACCTGCAGAAATGTGATGAAACACACTAAAGCAAATACATTAGGTGTATGTTTAAATTATCTGTAACTTTTCTAGATTTATTCACATTTGTTTATCTACTTTTTAGGTAGTCAGAGCAAATGTTGATGAAAATGGGTACAAGGCAGGCAGAAATGCAATCTCATACACAATGGTGTAAGAGAAGTTAAGCAAAATGACACCTTTTATTGGCTAACTAAAAAGATTACAATATGCAAGCTTTCGAGGCAACTCAGGCCCCTTCTTCAGGCAAGATGTAATACAGAAACTGGAGTTCCCTGTATTTATATAGACACTAGGACAGATACAACATTGAAAAACCTTTAAGTGAGTCATCTTAAATGTTAAAAATGAATAAACCTCTCCAGGCTAAGATTCATTAAGCAAGAGAGCAGAACAATGTATAGGCAAATTGTAATCTTTTTAGTTAGCCAATAAAAGGTGTCATTTTGCTTGACTACTCACTACATCCATAATAGCTAACACGGTACAACACCCTCGTACTACAATGGTGTAAGAGAAATTTAGAAATGCTACTTGGCCTGGCTGGAGGCTTTATGATGTTAGATGAAATAGAAATAAGTGAAAGAAATCCACATGAACACAGGAAACTGTAATTTTTTTTTTGTTTTACAATAAACTATTCAAACTGTATGCCATATATTTGTAACTAGTAATTATACCAGCAGCCTTGTAGCTTACAGTCCAGTGCTTCAGCCATTTTGCCACATTGCTTGCATGTTGAAAAGCAACACAGAGTACAGTAGCAGGCCGGGGTGGCAGTTTGCAATAGTAATGTGACAACTGAGAAACCGTATCATGGTAGGGTGAGGGTAGTTATTGTCTAATCACCATTTACATGACAATCAAGGCTTGAATTTATGTATTTTTCTTAAGTTTCAACAAGTGACAACAAGGTTGCATTACCAATGTGGAGGGCTTGGCTGTTCCTACAGTAAGTCAGTTATCTCATGATATCATTCCAATATGCTCAGCACCAAGGGCCAGTAAACACCTATTCTGGACTAGATAGATATGGAAACACACATTTTATCAGAAATGTCAAGGATTTGTATTCAATTAATTATTTTTTTAGTTTTAAAGGCACAAATATTTTATAACACAATATTGTCAAAAAATTTTCCTCCAGACTTTACGGATTGGTTACAATGTATAACTTAAGAGGCATGTTGTGATATTTTCCTAATCCACTTAATCCAGACCAAATTGCTTTATGGCTAGGCATACCCCAGCTAGTATAAGGGACAAGTCCTTTGCAGGGTGCACACCCACACGTCAAATACTGATAAGGACCAGTTTAGTGTCACCAGTTCACATAACTTAAATGTCTTTGGACAGTGGGAGAAAACCCATGCAGACAGAATATATAAACTCCACACAGGGATGACTTGAGACATGAACTCTGGTCTCTTTTCTGCAAGGCAGCATTGCTACCGCTATACCACCCAACTTAAGAGTCCCGACATTAAAATCACAGTTTTGGCACTGCCTTTGCAAATTATTGAATGTTCTACTCAGTGTCTGTGTAGAGTTATTCTCTGAGTGCTCAAATTGTTCTCTTACATCTGAAAAAAACATGCAGTTATGGGCCCCTGTGACTGTGGCTTTGTGTACGTATGTACCTCATGATGGACTTGTGACCCCTACAGTGTTAGCTCCTGCCTTGAACCCAGTTCAGTTCCCTGCAACCCTTACCTGGATTATTCGTTAGAAGATGGATGGTTGGAAATATTACAGTTTTAAGTCTAAAACTAATTCCCAGTTTTCATTATTTGTGTTAATTAAATAAATTTTACGCAATCAAAAAATTTTACATGATCTCGTCCATTACGGGAGATGGACGTCTGAAGCCGAGCTCCATTGCAGCGGCTTTATTTTTCTCTTATTTCTTATTATCCTGAGGTATCCTGTATTTACCTAACCTAGGGAGTTTCTACTACAGTATATAAACATGAGTAACAAGAAAGGGGGTCAGAAAGAAACAGAAAAGAAACCTAAAACTACACCCAAGTCTAGGCAGGCATCAGGCCCAAGTGCAAGGTACAGCCTTTCAGAGACTGACCTGGAACAGGCAGGCGAAAGCACAGACTTCCCAGGACCCCGTTCCACTGCATCATCTCCAGTCAAGAGTGAAAATGGGAGCAAAGGTGCAAGTGATGCAGGTCACGATAGCTTGCCTATTCCAGAAGATCACTTGAAACTAGAGATGGCCTTGCAGTCCGCGCATTCATCTACTCCTTGTGAGCCGGAAGCATCGGCTGTAACTGGGGTTGCCACATCACCCGCGGAGCATGAAAGCCAAAACAATTTGTCCAAACTGAAGGAAGTGATCGCAATATTGGCCACAGCCATAAGTGAGCTCAAGAATGACATTCAGAAAGACATTTAGAAAAATATGAAGAAATAAATAAATGGCTTACTCAAGGCAATCGAGAAGACAAATGAGAAGCTGCAGCTGGAGCTGCAAGAGATGCGGCAGGAATATAAAGACTTGGAAAAACATATATATAATCATTTTGATACAGTCTTTAAAGATATCTTGAGAAAAATTGAGGAACACATTCAGGAAAATGCATCTAAACTGAGAGAACTTGCCGATCAGCTGGAAGATGTTAAGCAGACATTCAAGGCTCGAATTGAAACAGCAGAACAATAGGCATCTAATGGTGATGGAAAGGTTACAGCTGCAAATTCCCGAATGCAAAAAAACTCAGAGACAGACTTGCAGCTCTGGAAGATGGATGCAGAAGGAATAATATTAGAATCAAAGGTCTACCTGAGAACTGTGAAAGTCCAAACCCAGTGAAATTTGTAGCTGAACTATTCTCAAAAATAATTGGAGAGGACTTTAAATCAGATACCGAGATAGCGGCAGCTTATCGCATACGTGGATCAAATACCTCTAAACCTAGGACTTTTATTGTCCGCTTCGAGAGATTACAATTTAAGCTTAATGTAATGGCACTTCTCAGACACAAACAAAAGATTATATTTGAAAATAACCACATTCATATTTTCCTTGATTTCTCACCCTCAACAGCTGCTAAACGTGCAGCTTTTTACAACATTAAACAGCGATTATGGA
This sequence comes from Polypterus bichir lapradei, assembly GCA_026402145.1. Lineage (NCBI taxonomy): Eukaryota > Metazoa > Chordata > Cladistia > Polypteriformes > Polypteridae > Polypterus > Polypterus bichir. The sequence goes on from JANRMT010062792.1 coordinate 97,179,587, forward strand.
AAGCCAATATCAGATACAGCCTCTTGTATCCTGCCAAACTGAAAGTGGATATTCAAGACAAATATCACATTTTCTCCTCCAAGAAGGAAGCAGAAAAGGAGTTAAGAAAGCTGATCCAGACACTTTTTTGAAATACGAAAGTGAGCCGCATCCTGTCATGGTATGGCAAGAAGATATTACCTGCTGTCTGATCTGCTTGCAATGATATGGGTACCATAATTATACATCCTTTTTTCTTCTTGGCCACTTTTGCTTATGTTTTAATTACAATTACACGTGTATGTGTGGAAGAAATTAAAGTAGTTCTTTCTTTTTTTTTTATTTTGGTTTTTAACTATTCTAAAGGAGACTGTTTAACATCATACCGTTGGTTTATTGTTATTGCTATTATTGCATTAGGATTTACTATGCTTATCCTGGACCACTTTTTAACACCATTCTCTGGGTTTACTGTCTTAATATTTCAAGACTGTTGATGATTATATTTTATGCTTATAGTATTTAGACTTTATCGGCAATAGAGATCTCTACTTTTTAATCTTCAAATGGGGGGCTTGTTTTGTTTTGGACGTACTCTGTCTCTGGGTATGTCAGAGGACTGGGACTTTGTGAAGTGGGGTCCAGCCTCACGTGGGGTGGCAAAATGGGTGGGGGATAAGGGGGGAAAAGAAAGAGAGCAAGCTATATCTAATCTATCCTTTTAATCCTTATAATTATATCTTCCAATGTAACAATAGGCTGTATGACAATAACTCGTGGGAAAATTGGAAATTAAGATTAAAGCTGTCTCACTTCCAGTTAAGACTACAAAATGACATCAAATATTCAGAATCTGTGTCTCCATGATGGGACAGCTAACTTTGTGAGCTGGACTGTTAAAGGCCTGAATCACAAATTAAAGAGAAAGAAAGTATTCTCTCCCCTAATAGGTCTAAATGCTAAAATAGTATTTTTACAGGAGACCCACTTATTAAGCAAAGATCAGTCCCAGCTGCAAAAAGACTGGACTGGCCAAATGTTCCATTCCAGCTTTACAAAGAAAACTAGAGGTGTGGGAATTCTCATACATAGAACAGTCTCATTTGTAGCATCAGATGTAGTATCTGATCCTGAAGGGAGATATGTGATTGTCATGGGCAACTTATCTAACTGTAAAGTGATTCTGATAAATGTTTATGCACCCAATGTCGATGATAGGGAATTCATGCAAAATGTATTTGCATCTATTCCCAAAGTGAACACTCATAAAATTATAATGGCTGGGGACTTTAATTGTGTTTTAAATCCACTCTTAGATAGGTCTCCTGTCACAGGCGGGGATGACATCTAACACTGCAAAGACAATTACACAGTTTTTAACTGACCACAACTTATCAGGCCCCTGTAGGTTTCTAATCCCAAACTCAAGAACATATTCCTTCTACTCAGCAGTGCATCATTGCTACTCAAGAATTGATTATTTCTTTATAGATAATAATTTCTTGCCTGTGATTAAATCTTACAAGTACGATACTATTGTTATTTCTGACCATGCCCCTCTGATCTTGGAGCTGAAATCATTATGCCCCACATACTCATCTCGCAGATGGTGTCTTAACCCACTTCTATTAGCAGATGACTGTACAGAATTTATATCAAAACAAATCAGTTTCTTCCTAGAGACAAATACATCCTCAGAGGTCTCTTTAGGAATACTCTGGGGAAACTCTAAAGGCCTTCTTAAGAGGACATATTATTTCATATCCTTCCCACAGAAATAAATTAGAAACCAAGAAGGTATCAGAGCTAACCAGCGAAATTACTAGAATAGACCAAGAACATACCAGGTGTCCAAGTGAAGCTCTTCATAGGAAAAGACAGGCTCTGCATTCAGAGCTCAACCTCTTAACAACCAAAGAAACTGAACAACTCATTTTTAACTCAAGACATCATTACTATGAACACGGAGAGAAAGCTAATAAGCTCTTAGCTCAACAAATCCACAAGCAAGAAGTTCACAATACAATCCCAGCAATCACCAACACAAACAGAGATAAAATCATTGACCATAAAAATATAATGCACGCATTTAGAGACTACTATAAATCTTTATATTCTACTGAGTTCAAAGAAGACAAAACACAATCTAATGCATTTCTGGATACATTACAGATACCACAAATAGATACTTTTATTGCAGTTGAATTGGATACACCTCTGGTGCTAGAATTACTAGATGCTATAAAGTCACTTCAGAGCGGGAAAGCAGCAGGCCCTGATCGCTACCCGAACGAATTTTATAAGTAATTCTCCACTCAGCTAGCTCCCCTCTTATTAGCAACATTTACAGGAGCTAGAGACAACCAAATTGTACCTGAAACTCTTCGCCAAGCATTAATCACCGTCTTTCCTAAACAAAACAAGGACTTATTACAATGTGCATCATACACACCAATTTCACTTCTGAATAATGATGTTAAGATACTCTCCAAAGTCCTAGCTAGAAGGATGGAGAAAGTGCTGCCTTCAGTAATATCACAAGATCAAACTGGATTTATTAAAGGCCAACACTTAGCTTCCAATCTCTGCCACCTGTTTAATGTAATATATTCACTTGCAAAGTCAAACACTCTGGAGTTATTATTATCGTTGGATGCAGAAAAAACATTTGATATGATTGACTGGAACTGCCTTTTCACTACATTAGAAAAATTTGGGTTTGGCCCGAATATTTGTGCATGGATCAAACTACTGTATACCAATCCAGAAGCATCAGTTTGTATTAACAACATTTGCTCAGACCACTTTAAACTAGAATGTGGTACCAGACAAGGATGCCCCTTGTTACCACTACTATTTGCAATCGCCAATGAACCACAGGCAGCTCACTCTTGAAATGCTTATGAGATAAAGGGGATTATCAGAGAAGGACTGGAACAGAAAATTTCTCTATATGCAGATGATATGGTTTTGTATATATCAGACCCACAAAATATTGTGCCTGCAGTCTTAACAGCACATACAGAATTTCAAAAGATCTCTGGTCTCAGAATTAATTTGAACAAAAGTGTGCTCTTTCCAGTGAATTCTCAAGCATACAATATTAGATTGGACACCTTCCCTTTTATTATTGCAGATCAGTTTAAATACCTATGGGTAAACATAAAGCTCTTTATCAACAAAATTTCGCCATCTGTATGGAAAAAATTAAGCAAGGGTTACATAGATGGTCAATCCTCCATCTCACTCTAGCTGGAAGAATTTAATCTTGTTAAGATGACTATCCTTCCTAAGCTTCTTTTTTTATTTCAAAACATTCCAATATACATCAATAAATCATTCTTTAAGCAATTAGATTCAACCATAACCTCATTTATTTGGAACCTAAAACATCCACGTATCCAAAGAGCGACTCTACAGACACCTAAGACAGAAGATGGCATGGCTCTACCTAACTTTTAGTTTTATTAACATACAAGCTATAAAAACCTGGACACAAATAGATGAACATACACAGGCTTGGCCCGCAATAGAAATAAAATCCTGCAGTACTTCTCTATATTCCCTGCTTTGTGCCCCAATAAATTCAAGTTATCGCCAATATACTAATAACTCAATTGTGCTTCATTCACTCAGAATATGGAACCAACGTAGAAAGCATTTTAAGATAAAGAAGCTTTTATGTGTGGCACCTCTGCAAGAGAACCACCTTTTTCAACCCTCGCAAACATATGCAGTTTTTAATATATGGAAAACATTTGGGATTAAATTGCTTAGAGATCTTTATATAGACAACATCTTTCCATCCTATGAACAATTACATTCCAAATTTAATTTTCCAGCAACACATTTCTTTTACTATCTTCAAATCAGAAACTTGTCAAACAGAACCTGCCCGATTTTCCCCATCTCCCACCTTCCTCTATGCTGGAAAAAATATTGCTCAGTCTCGAGGACTCAGACAGCATTTCTGCAATATATAAAAATATTTTACAATCCTTCCCTTTCAAAGATCCAAGAGGACAATGGGAAAAGGATCTCTCATTCAACATATCAGAAAAAGAGTGGAAGGTAGCTCCATATGCGCAAAACATACAATTATTCAACCAAAAATTATACATCGAGCACATCTGTCTCGTTTGAAATTGTCCAAAATGTTTCCAGGGCAAGATCCAACGTTACAATCAAGCTCCAGCCTCGCTGGGTCACATGTTTTGGGCCTGCATCAAATTAACATCATTCTGGACAAAAATTTTTAAGTGCCTTTCAGACAGCCTTAGTGTCACAATCCCTCCTAACCCATTAACAGCTGTGTTTGGTGTTCTTCCAGATGGGCTTAAAGTGGAGAAGGACAAACAAACTATGATTGCGTTCACTACACTATTGGGATGCAGACTTATTTTGCTAAACTGGAAGAATCCTAACTCTCCTCTTTTAAGTCATTGGGTAACTGATGTTTTATATTATTTGAAACTGGAAAAAATCAAATTCTCACTTAGAGGATCTGTACAGAACTTTTTCAAAGCCTGGCAGGATCTAATCTATACTAATAAAAGGCAAAGCCCTCACTGATTGACTGACTGACTGACTGACTGACTGACTCATCACTAATTCTCCAACTTCCCGTGTAGGTAGAAGACTGAAATTTGGCAGGCTCATTCCTTACAGCTTACTTACAAAAGTAAGGCAGGTTTAATTTCGAAATTCTACGAGTAACGGTCATAACTGGAACCTACTTAGGTATATATATACGGCCATAGCCTACAGCTCGGTCGCCGTGTGAGACGGAGTTGCGTCACCCATCACCACGCCTCCCACGTAATTGACTGCTTGTCCATATAAGGCCGTTCGTCAGCGGCAATCCAATAGGCACGCTGCCGCTAAATATTCGTGGGTGAAGGACTGTGCTTATGCAAATGAAGATGAGATGGTCAGGGATAGACTAGTGTTTGGCACAAACTCAGCGAAAGTGCGAGAGAAACTTTTAAGTGCTGGGTCTTAGCTAACATTAAGTAAAGCCGTGGACATCGCAAGATCGCATGAGATAGCACAAGCACAACTGAGAACCTTCGATGCATGTACTCCGAGTGGCTCACGTGAACTGACTGTGAACGCAGTACACAGAGAACAGGCAAGAGCTCCAAAGAGCGCTGAACAAAAAATGCATTACACAATTGAGAAGGCAGCAAAAGAATATGAAGCGAGTGACGCATACAAGCATATTCATATGTGCAGCTATTGCGGAAACAAAGCACGGTGTAAACCTTAAGTTTAAATTAAGTTCATAGACATGCTACCGCTGGCATTTGTCATGCCTACGACGCATACGATATTTGCGAGATACAAGTTTAATGAGATGACGCAGGGTATAAACGAGACTTTTGATCACTTTGTAACAGAGTTAAAATTGCTGTAACGAAGTTAAAATTGCTGGTGAAGGACTGTGCTTATGCAAACGAATAGGAAAGCAAGGTGTAAAGCTTAAGTTTAAATTAAGTTCATAGACACACTGCCACTGGTGTTTGTCATGCCTAAGACAAATACGATATTCGCGAGATACAAGTGTAATGAGAAGACACAGGGTATAAACGAGACTTTTGATCACTTTGTAACAGAGTTAAAATTGCTGGTGAAGGACTGTGCTTATGCAAATGAAGATGAGATGGTCAGGGATAGATTAGTGTTTGACACAAGCTCAGCAAAAGTGCGAGAGAAATTTTTAAGTGCCGGGTCTGAGCTAACATATAATAAAGCCGTGGACATCGCAAGATCGCACGAGATAGCACAAGCACAGCTGAGAACCTTCGATGCATGTACTCCGAGCGGCTCACGTGAACTGACTGTGAACGCAGTACGCAGGCAAAAAGCAAGAGCTCCAAAGAGCGCTGAACAAAAAACGCATTACACAATTGAGACGGCAGCAATAGAATATGAAGCGACTGACACATACAAGCATATTCATAAATTCACCTACTGTGGAAGCTAACCACACGGTGGAAAAAGTCAATGTCCAGCTAAAGGAAGACAGTGTGAAAAATGTGGTAAATTGAATCAATTCGCTAAAGTTTGCAGGACTGGGAAAGGTAAACCCGTGCATGCAGTGTGTGATATCTCAGATAAAGAGGAAGACGAGCAGTTTATTGATGCACTAGCAAAATACCCGCGCTTCGCAGCGGAGAAGTAGTGTGTTAAAGAAGCAATGAAAAAGAAAAGGAAACATTTTGAAAATAACGTAACATGATTGTCAATGTAATTGTTTTGTCACTGTTGTGAGTGATGAGTGTTACTGATATACACACAAATACATATATATATACATACACACACACATATATAAACATATATATACATATACATACATATCTACATATATACACACACAGCTATTTCGTATCAGTGCAAGACGCTGCTTGTTAAAACGGATAACTTCCGCTCTTACGTGCAAGTCTGCGTGGATATTATGAACTATCGTATTTGTTCAAGTTCTATTTAAATTTTAAATAGAAGGAATTTTTATTTAGTCGACAGAAATATCTTTGGTAGGAATGGTAAAAACAGACAGGAATATTATTCCTGAATAAATCAACTCAAACCTTAAACAACTTATAATATTTTGCTCTCCATAAAAATATATGCTGTCTAAATTATACAAGTTAGAAATAAAGTAAACTTTAAAAGAACAAACATTCAAATTTCTTTACTCTTATGTAATTTTATATAAAAAATAAACTTAGATTTTAAATATCCCAAAAGATTTTGCTCTCCATAAAAATATATCCTGTCAAAATTATACAAATTCAAATATGAACATGCTGCATAACAAAACCTGGAAATATAAATAAAATGTGTTCCTTTCAGCAATAACAAATCAAATCATTCAGTTGTCTTTGCTCATATGTCATTTTAGAGCTGGACGCCTAGTATCTTTTTTTGGCAACAAGTTCGTTTATGTTTGGTGTGAGGTTCTGTGTTGTGGAGATTCTCAGGACGGACTGCAGGTGCTCATGAGTGAGGCGACTCCTGTGTGCTGTTTTGTTAGTCTTCATCACTGAGAAGAGCTTCTCACACAGATATGTGCTACCAAACATGCACAAGGTTCGAGCCGCATGTAGACGGACTTTTTTTGTTCTTCAAAGTCACTAAAGCGCCGTGCGCTCAGTTTATCAGCACAGTGCGTATTTGGGAACACCGTAGTGACGACTTGGTTCAACATTACTTGGCAACAGGGAAAGTGGGGCAAGTTGCACTGGTGCATTTGTGTCTCCCATAAAAGCAGCTTCACTTGAAATCACTTTGTGATTGTGCACGGGTAAAAACGTCCGCTGAAGTGTCAGATTCTTATTTAATTCTTCTGCTTTCTGTATCTTCTGCATTGCATTCAGGTCTTTCAGGTTACCCTGTTTTGTCTCATAGTGCCGTCTTAGATTAAATTCTGTAATTACAGCCACATTAGCTCCACAAATGAGACACACGGGTTTAACGGCAATGTCAGTAAACATATACTCAGCCTCCCATCGGTTTTTAAAGGCTCTATTTTCAGAATCAACTTTTCTCTTAAGCATCGTGTGGGCTAGCTTCGCAATAACTTGCAAGCTAGACTTGATTAACGCGGTAAGTGTTCGGCAAGGCAGGTGAAGCGCTGCATTATGGGATCTGTAGTTTATTGTGTTACCAGCGCTTCATATACCCGGGCCATTAATAACAATAATACAGTATATAAAATGATCTCGCGGGCCGGATATAATTACACGCCAGGCCGGATGTGGCCCGTGGCTCTTGAATTTGACACATATGGACTAAATAGAACTTGAAAAGATATATTTTTTCGTACATCGAGCCCGCGTGCTAATGTGGTTTTGCCTGCATGCCTCAATAAGTGACCCTCCCCTCGCTCTTACTTTTTTACCGTTCATCTAATGAATACACTGAGTATGGCTTTACCAAAACAATCATTGATTGCGAATAAAGTATTCATTATTCGAGTATGTAGATCAGGGTATATATATATATATATATATACATATATATATACCCGCGTATCGCAGCGGAGACGTAGTGTGTTAAATAAGCTATGAAAAAGATTCGTTTCTTACTGCATCAATAAACAGCTCGTCTTCTTCTTTATCTGAGACCTGACACACTGCATGCACGGGTTTTTTTTTAACACTGTCTTCCTTTAGCGGGACATTCACTTTTTCCACCGTGTGCTTTGTTTCTGCAGTAGCTGTACTTATTACATACTTATCTTGTATTTATCAGACGCTTCATATTTTTTTGCTGCCTTTTCAATTGTGTAATTCGGTTTTTGTTCAGCGCTCTTCGGAACTGTTGCTTTTTGTCTGTGCACTGTGTCAGTTCACGTGAGCCGCTCGGTGTACATGCATCTAAGTTTCCCAGCTGTGCTGTTGCCATGTCGTGCTATGTCCATGGCTGTATCTAATGCTACCGAAGTCCCGGTACTTAAAACTTTCTCTCACAGTTTCGCTGAGTTTGTGCCAAACACCACCCTGACTATGTCATCTTCCTCTGCATAAGCACAGTCCTTCACCCGTGAATATTTACCCGTGGCAGTTTGCTATTGGATTGCCGCTGACGGACGGCCTTATATGGGCAGGCACTAAATTACAAACGCCAGCGGCAGCCTGTCTATGAACTTAATTTAAAGTGTAGGTTTACACTGTGCTTTGTTTCCGAAGTAGCAGAACTCATGAATATGGTTGTATATATCACTCGCTCGCTTCTTATTGTTTCGCTGCCTTCTCAATTATATAATGCATGTTTTCTTCAGCGCTTTTTGGGGCTCTTCCTGGTTTTCTACGTACTGCGTGATTACGTGGGAGGCGTGATGATGTCAAACTCCGCCCCCACGGGTTTCAAGCTCATCTCCATTACAGTAAATGGAGAAAAACAGCTTCCAGTTATGACCATTACGCGTAGAATTTCGAAATGAAACCTGCCCAACTTTTGTAAGGAAGCTGTAAGGAATAAGCCTGCCAAATTTCAGCCTTCTACCTACACGGGAAGTTGGAGAATTAGTGATGAGTGAGTGAGTGAGGGCTTTGCCTTTTATTAGTATAGATTAGGACAGGAACAACCCTCTGACGCTGAACAAGCCTTTGTAGACATATCAATAGGAAAGCAAGGTGTAAAGCTTAAGTTTAAATTACGTTCACAGACACGCTGCCGCTAAATATTCGCAGGCAAATCCACAACTTAATACCAGGAATGCCTGTTAAACATCTTAGATTCACGAGTACCGATGTGGGTGGTGATCACTTCGATGAATGAAACCTGTTATCTTTACAACGGTTGACAACGAGGATGAGATGGTCAGGGATAGACTAGATAAACAAGGAATGTAACTTGAACACAACACATCCTCCAAATACGAACCTGATTGAAAGAAATAATGATAATCAAATCCTTGATGACAGCAACACTCATAACACAAAACAATTACATTGACAATCATGTTATGTTATTTTTAAAATGTTTCCTTTTCTTTTTCATAACTTCTTTAACATACTACTTCTCCGTTGTGAAGCGCGGGTATTTTGCTAGTCAATAATATTTTAGAATAAGCTCTTAAAGCACTGAGGAAGTAGATTCTCTCCCTATTTCTCCATTTATCTATATCCACCTAATAAACTCATCAATTTATTCATTTTTGTTATTTTTAAGTTTTAGTCCATTGGCCATGCTCTCTTTCTTAGGGGTGGGGGTTGATTTGTTTTCAATCCTATTTTTTTGTAAAAATTGATCTATTTGTATGGAATGATTACAATAAAATCAATACAATTTAAAAAAAAATTTACATGAGCCTATTCATATAGATCCACATTAACATTAATTTTTTTGTAATGTTCTTTATCCATTTTGGGGATGCATGGGACTTCAGTTAGGTACAAGCCCTATACAGAATGCCCCTTCACACTGCATGTGTGTTTAGTATTATCAATTAACCTCACTTTTATGCCTTTTAGATATAGGATGAAGTGGATTTGACAACATACAAAATCCTAATATCCAAAGTAGCTGTTGCCGTTTTTCATTTACTGGATTTTATTGTGATGGTTTCTGTCTCTCTGTCATCTTGATGGCCTTGCAATATTTTCTGTTTGTTATGTTTCCTCCACCTTAAGGCTGAAACAAAGGCAATTGAGATGATAATACACACTTCACTGAAGAAATTAAAACAACTGGGAACCTCTTTGGCAAGCCATACAAGACTCTCCAGAAAAATCTGGGAAATGAAAATCCTCTGCCAATTTCTAACTAAACTTGTCGCAATGACCATCTCTGGAGAAAACCTGGAGGTTTTTGTCTACTGTACTTACCAGAGCTTGGCAGTAAAACCTTCCAAAAAGAAGGAAATTCAACAATGTATCTGCTATGACAGCACAGTTTCTTGAAGAACATACTTTCCAGAACTGTGACTTAAAGCAGAACACCTAGCTAATAGTATATAAGGCCTTTTGCATTACTATGCATTTTTTTTGTCAGCAAGACTTGGGTAACATAGCGATTACCTAAAAGATCTTGAAAGATTCCATCAGCTCTGCTTCCAAAGTAATCGGTATAACAAGTTGAATGGTCACCCAATTCCAGCATACTCAGTGATACAATGATTATTCACACTGAAGCCATGACCTTTCAGAACCCACCCACCATCAGAAATCAAGTTTCTGATTTCCCCAAAAAGCCTTTTATTCCAAACTGAGCAAAGGTTAAAGAATGTAGCATGTGAAAAAGATGTACCTTCAAGTTCTACCTTAGAAAAAAACAAGGTCTACATCACTAGCCCAGGAGGCTCAAAATATGGGATATTCCTTGTGGTGATGTATGATTCACCAAGTGTTGTTTCATTTAAAGACACTCAGATGAGGACCACAAAAAATGATAACGGAAAGAGAGTATTTCCTTGATGTGTAAAAGCCACTCCCAAATGGAATCTCCTTCCCTGACTGGACCATTCAGTCATTTAATATCAAATATATCACCTTGACTGATATTATTCTCTTTTCAAGTGACTGCTGAGAGAGAGAGAGAGAGAGAGAGAGACAGTGGATATAGGCCTGTGGCTTTGGAAAATACATAGAAACCAAAGTATAGGACACTAGGGTTATTTGGAGAAACATGAAGTACAGTCAGCCAGGAATCCAACATCAGCTATAAGAGTCTGTGAGGTGGCAATGCTCATGGTACTATCAAGCCACCTACAAGAACATTCAACAACAGAATGTGCCACTTGTTTGTCAATGATCAATGTTTATTCGGATTATATTTCAATTCTGTAATACTGACTTTTATGCTTTGTAAAAATGTTGTTTCTGACCATTCCCTACAGTGTCCTATTATGTCATAGTACCACGTTATCACTACAAATTTGTGTCCAAATTATTTAAAAGTCCTTTTTTCTGAAATACAACACATGGAAGGTTTTCTCCACAAGCAGGAAATTTCTCACCCTTGACTTGAGTCAATGCCTTAATTTCATCAAAAATGTCAAACATTCATCTGGATCTTATTTCTATGTAGGTCAAGGCAAAGCACATTACTTCAGGAAAAATGGCTTTGATAATTTTTTTATACTTTAGACAATACTTATTAATAAGCTGTAATCAGGAGCAGTTGTCAATATAATTCAGCTAAGAATTCGTAATGGTAGAACAAATTTGTGAAGTTTATTTAAAGTAACTGAAAGATGAGAAATTAATATATGTAGAATATCTTTAATTAAGACAACTGAAAGGGCATTTAAAAGCGCAACACATTATTAATTTATAGACTAGTTAAAAAGTGCCAGTTTTCAGTTCTGAACTGCTTTCAATTCTCTTGGGCTGAAGATATAAGTACCACCAAATGCTGAAGTGATTTCTGTCTGGCAGATTTTTCTGCACCATCTCCCAAAGTTGTCATTATCATTAGTAGACTATTCTCTCCTTCCCTTAAATCAAAACACCAATTAATGAGCGTATCCCTTATTGAAACAACCTGATTTATCCACAGGGGCCATCATAGAACTAGAAATGTTCCCCCTTGGAAATGAGAAGTAATAAATGATACTACTCGGCTTTCTTTGCTAATGGTAATTGGATTGTGAGACACTGATGCCGAAGGAGAATACAGTGCATACAGCTAAGAAGTGAAGCTGTCATTCCTGCAAAAAAAGACAATTTATCTGAAGAAAATTCAGATTTATATAACAAAAACCAAAGAACCACAAGTGATATACAATACGTAGCTTTAAATATCATAAAAACTATATTATAATTTATGGCTACTTACAAAATCCATTCTGTCATCCATTTTACCAAAGCTATTACAGGGTTGTCAATAGTGCCACTGCCTCACACCTCCTGGGATTTGAGTTCATATCTCAGGCTGGTCATTGTCATTTTGGATATTAAACATTTACATAGCATTTCTTTAGGTACACCAGTTTCCATCCACTTCCAAAAGGTTTGTGTGTTAGCTTGATATGAACCTTTAAATCGTGCCTGTGTGAATATGTGTGTCCTGTGATAGACTGTAATATCATCCAGGATTTATTCTTGCCTTGCAACCTCATAATTTAATTCTGTTCTGTTCACCTTTTTTATTTTACTTTTTAACTCAATTCTCTATTACCCCAGGGTTGAAGCTAAATAATGAATATGTCACAGTGACTTATACTTTAAAGGTTATGTAGCTATATATGCTCTAATTTTATACATACATTTAACTTGTTTTAATACACACATAAAAGCATTTTTGCATGCACTGTTAATCTTTAGACCAGTGGTCCTCAGCTCCGGTCCTGGAGGGCCCCAGTAGCTGCAGGAATTATTCTAACCCTTTTCATAATTAGTGACCTGTATTTGCTGCTAAATAACTTATTTTGAATTAATTTTATTTGACTAATTCTTGAAGACTTAGACCCCTTAATTGTTTCTTTTTTCTTAATTAGCAACCAAAGAATAATGAGATACAAAATGAACAAAAACATGACCAGCAAACTGTGACCATTATACAGTCAGTCAGTCATTATCCAACCCACAATATCCTAACTACAGGGTCACAGGGGTCTGCTGGAGCCAATCCCAGCCAACACAGGGTGCAAGGCAGGAAACAAACCCTGAGAAGGGTGCCAGCCCACCGCAGGGCGCGCACACACACACCAAGCACACACTAGGGACAATTTAGAATTGCCAATGCACCTAACCTACATGTCTTTGGACTGTGGGAGGAAACCAGAGCACCCAGAGGAAACCCATGCAGACACAGGGAGAACATGCAAACTCAATGCAGGGAGGACCCAGGAAGCGAACCCAGATCTCCTTACTGCGAGGCAGCAGCGCTACCACTGTGCCACCATGCCACCCACTATTACACAATATCTGAAAATAAAGAAAGATGAAGGTGTCAGGAGTGCTGATCTGCTCAGGTCCACAAAACATTTTAATGGTGCTCTTAGAAAAGAGAAAATCATCATTTTCAGAAATATATTCGGTTGGACAATGAGAGCAGCAACAAGCCATGGAATTAAAGAATGGGTTTAATTAACAACAAGAATTGGCGCCTAATTAAGCAACTGGTTGGAGTGAAATTGGTTGGAGTTTGAGGCCCTGACTTAGTTGGTCTTCTGTTGGCTCCCTCACTTCACATTCCATCTCCGTTTGGATGCCATTTAAAGAAAGAAATTAAGCAATTCAGAGGAAAGATTAAGAAATTCAGGGTAACAAATCTTAAAAAAACAAGTCAATTAAAATTTATTCAAAGAAGTTAATTAGCAGCAAAAGCAAGTTTGAATGAAAACCTGTAGCCACTGCAGCCCTCCAGGACCGGAGTTGGGGACCACTGCTTTAGACACTGTTGAGAATGATTTTTTAACTGTGAGGCAAATGAATTCTAAAAATCCAGAGGCAAAGTATAAAACATGATAAAACTAAAGTTCAAACAAAAAGTTAAATATGTATAGCTTTAGTATATACAGTATATGTAACTTGCTGAAATGTTTGCTTTTCAGAGAGAAGAGTAGGGATAATGGGCTTCTAGGGTGCTGTATAGTTTATTGAAGTGACTCTCGTAAACATTATTTAAATAAAATAATAAAAATTGCACTTAAAGGAACATATTTTTATTTGCTTTGTGTTATGTAAAAGACTTTAAAAAGATAGCAAGCACCAATATCTCTGAGTCAATGTCAGGATGCTTACTACTTGTTAGTATTTTATTGGTCCCAAGGGGGGAATTAAACTTTTTACAGAAGTTCAATGAATATTATAAGAAACAACAACAACTCCCCTCAAATCCACACCAAAATGAATAAAAAGAAAGAAAAATCCCTGACCTGGCTAAAGATAAAAGGAGTGGTGATAGTAACAGTGAGGAGCAATAAAGACAATGTGAAAGTTAGTAGTTGCTATATTCCTGTACATATATGAATCCTGAAGGTTTAACACTTAAAAGCTGTCTTTACCAATTAATATTAGACAAAGAGTTTTGGCTCATTTTATTGGCATTGTTGATTATCCATCCATTTTCCAACCCGCTGAATCCAAACACAGGGGTCTGCTGGAGCCAATCCCAGGGCACAAGGCAGGAACCAATCCTGGGCAGGGTGCCAACCCACCGCAGGACACACACAAACACACCCACAGCACACACTAGGGCCAATTTAGAATCGCCAATCCACCTAACCTGCCTGTCTTTGGACTGTGGGAGGAAACCGGAGCGCCCGGAGGAAACCCACGTAGACACGGGGAGAACATGCAAACTCCACGCAGCGAGGACCCGGGAAGCGAACCCGGGTCTCCTAACTGCGAGGCAGCAGCGCTACCACAGCGCCACCCATTGTTGATTATATTTTAGATATAAGTATATTATAAAAATATCAAAAAAGATACTGGGAATTCTATAATAAGCAATCTTTAAAGGTTCTTTCAGTATAAGAAAACAACCAAGGAAGAAATTAAGCTTATGACAATGGCAAGGAGTAAAAAAACCTAAAGTACAAATGGTGAAATATCAGATAGATCTGAGGCAACCTAACAAGTAATATTCTGATCATACTAAACAACCCAAAGATTAAAGAGGTTTAAAACGAACAAGGCATCTGCACCAGACACATTCATCCAAGAGTCCTCAAAGCAGCTTATCATTAGTATGTACAAATCTAGCATATACAATATTTTTGTAAGCAGAAAAAATTTCTAAAGATAGGAAACTGCTAAATTCAAAAACGTAATTTAATTAACCTAGCTCTTATACGCTAACTTAATTTGTACCTCAGGAAAATTCATATAAGCAAAAGTAAAAAAAGCAGTTGTTGGTGACTAGTTGGCAATATGGTTGTATGAGTAAACACCACAAATATTTTATACTGTTCAGATCAAATGAGAAGATCACCCAAGGCTAAGTTAAAGAAGTGTGAACAGGAAATGAAATCACCAAAAGAAATAGGCAACATAGTTAACAAGGGTACAAGCAACTTTTATATATGGAGAGAACTGACAGAAAATGAATCAACAAAACCAGAGACACTAAACCACATTTATAGTCAGATTAAATGCTGCCTAAGTTCTGCCACTACATTCTTTTAATTACCCTCTAAGAAAACTCAGTACTCGGACACATGCTGGGGGCATAGCAACGTTTTACAGGCAGAATGGAATGAAACAGTGCATCATGTGATCTCTGTGTCAAGTGACTGGCAATGGGCATAGCAGCAATAACACTTGGAATAAGCTACCAAATAGTATGGTAGACAGTAAGACGTTAGGGACTTTCAAAACTTGACTTGATGGTTATCTTGGAAGAAATAAGTGGATTGGACTGGCAAGCTTTGTTGGGCTGAATGGCCTGTTCTCGTCTAGAGTGTTCTAATGTTCTAACCAACATGGCTTCAGTCATAAAAAGATAGATCCAAAATCTTGTTGACCATACAAAAGAAGGACAATATAAATGGTTTCTTGAGTATAACAATATAATATGTAAATACACAAAAACAAATAACTCTGAATAATCACTACAGGTAGTACAGCATGCAATGTAAATTCCATCACTTTCAAAAAAAAGTTGATAAGGACCTTAAAGAATGACAGGAATTCACCGTGCTTTGTTCAGTGTTAGAATTAGTTAAACACAGAAAATAATGCTGGGACTTTTAGGTGGACTGGATGGTATCTAAAAGGGTCAATGCCAAGGTTACTACTATTATAAAGAAGTACATAAATCACTTTAACAAAGATTTATAGAGTTAGAAAAATTTCAGGATAACTGAAAACTAAATAGATCATCAGATAATCTAGAGTATCTAAATACCTACAGAGTAAGAAAGATAAAATTCAACTATAAGCAGATACAGTATGTACTGGATATATGTAGCACATTATGTATTACATAAATAAGCACAACTATTTTAAGTTCCTTAAGGACAAAAAAAAAGTGTTATAACTTAAATATGAGACCTCATCAACTAGAAACAATACTTTATAAAACGATCTGGAGTCATAGTGGACTCATCATTATCCACAAGCAGACAGTCTACAAAGGTGATTAGAAAAGATAATAGTTGTGACATGTGGCATGTAAGAACTTCATTGTAGTTCAATCACATGGCAATAATCCTCCTAAAATTACTTTTAGAATGCTGCATTTAGTGGCACATCATTTGGAATTTAAATGCTTAAGCCTTATAATGCACATGAGAAGTTTCATCAGGAACATTGTGTGCTGTTTTGTTCTGCCTATTAAAGGATAGATATAATAGTGCTTGAGAAATTCTAGGATTGTGGGGTATGAGGAATGAACAAGGCTGAAGGTGTTAAATCTTCATATTAGGTAAATGGAGATTAAGAGATTATATGTCAGTATTGTTTTAAATTATGAAGGTAGTAAGTAAGGGTTATCCCACATATTACCTTTGAAATCATTTCTTCAAGAATGAAACTTTACAGCTGAGGGAGCAGTTTCAATAAAATTAATAAAAGTATTTCTCCAAACAAGTTGTACATTGGTGAAAGCAGCAACCTGCAGACCTTCAAATCTGTACTAGTTGTTTTTGTTATCATTTCATCTCTTTATATATTTTCAAACTCACTTGGTCCAATTGATCCTTACAAGGGTACCGGAGCCATCAAATTATACTTGATTACAACTCACGATAAACCAAATTTGGCATTCAGGGTACACCAAGGCACATAAAAATAATCATAATGGCAAGGGGAAAAGTAGTCTTTATATATGTATACACACACACACATACAGTTAGGTCCATAAATATTTGGACAGAGACAACTTTTTTCTAATTTTGGTTCTGTACATTAGCACAATGAATTTTAAATGAAACAACTCAGATGTGAAGTGCAGACTTTCAGCTTTAATTCAGTGGGTTGAACAAAAAGATTGCATAAAAATGTGAGGCAATCCCTTCATTTCAGGGGCTCAAAAGTAATTGGACAATTGACTCAAAGGCTATTTCATGGGCAGGTGTGGGCAAGTCCGTCATTATGTTATTATCAGTTAAGCAGATAAAAGGCCTAGAGTTGATCTGAGGTGTGGCGCTTGCATGTGGAAGATTTTGCTGTGAAAAGACAATATGCGTTCAAAGGAGCTCACCGTGCCAGTGAAAGAAGCCATCCTTAAGCTGCGTAGACAGAAAAAAACCCATCCGAGAAATTGCTACAATATTACGAGTAGAAAAATTTACAGTTTGGTACATCCTGAGAAAGACAGCAAGCACTGGTGAACTCAGCAACGCAAAAAGACCTGGACGTCCATGGAAGACGACAGTGGTGGATGATCGCAGAATCATTTCCATGGTGAAGAAAAACCCCTTCACAACAGCCAACCAAGTGAACAACACTCTCCAGGGGGTAGGCATATCGATATCCAAGTCTACCATAAAGAGAAGACTGCAAGAAAGTAAATACAGAGGGTGCACTGCAAGGTGCAAGCCACTCATAAGCCTCAAGAATAGAAAGGCTAGATTGGACTTTGCTAAAGAACATCTAAAAAAGCCAGCACAGTTCTGGAAAAACATTCTTTGGACAGATGAAACCAAGATCAACCTCTACCAGAATGATGGCAAGAAAAAAGTATGGAGAAGGCGTGGAACAGCTCATTATCCAAAGCATACCACATCATCTGTAAAACACAGTGGAGGCAGTGTGATGGCTTGGGCGTGCATGGCTGCCAGTGGCACTGGGACACTAGTGTTTATTGATGATGTGACACGGGACAGAAGCAGCCGAACGAATTCTGCGGTGTTCAGAGACATACTGTCTGCTCAAATCCAGCTAAATGCAGTCAAATTGATTGGACGTCGTTTCATGATACAGATGGGCAATGACCCAAAACATACAGCCAAAGCAACCCAGGAGTTTATTAAAGCAAAGAAGTGGAAAATTCTTGAATGGCCAAGTCAGTCACCTGATCTTAGCCCAACTGAGCATGCATTTCACTTGTTGAAGACTAAACTTCAGACAGAAAGGCCCACAAACAAATAGCAACTGAAAGCCGCTGCAATAAAGGCCTGGCAGGGCATTAAAAAGGAGGAAACCCAGCATTTGGTGATGTCCATGAGTTCAAGACTTCAGGCTGTCATTGCCAGCAAAGGGTTTTCAACCAAGTATAAGAAATGAACATTTTATTTCCAGTTATTTCCATATTTATTTAATTTGTCCAATTACTTTTGAGCCCCTGAAATGAAGGGATTGTGTTAAAAAAATGCTTTAGTTGCCTCACATTTTTATGCAATCTTTTTGTTCAACCCACTGAATTAAAGCTGAAGTCTGCACTTCAGCTGCATCTGAGTTGTTTTATTTAAAATTCATTATGGTAATGTACAGAACCAAAATTAGAAAAATGTTGTCTCTGTCCAAATATTTATGAACTTAACTGTACATATACATGCATGCTTACATACATACATACATAGTCAAACGTATGCACATGGGAGGCACTTGTGGGCGTGTGCCTGCAAAGACATCTCCACAATTAATTGCGTGTTTATTTTTTTCAAACCTTTTAAATTTATATGTATATATATTAGGGCTGAAAATCTATTGTAAAAAAATAAGTAATTAATTGCATAAGTGTAATTAACCAATATTAATTGCATCTAACATTAAAACATGTATTTATAAAATTAATACATAAATCATGAAGTAAATATACACTAAATCACAAAATTAATGTAAAATCAACACAAAGGAATTTTAAAAAACAATTAATGGCATAGTTTAAACTTAAACTTTGGAGCTTTATCATTATTCATTTACACTTCATCCAGTTTGAATCTGGCTTGACCCCCTCAGTTCATCCCCTCTTTGGCTTCCCATTGACTCTAATATAGGATCAATAAAGTATAATAATAATAATAGTAACTTATAGATTTCCCTCTGTTCTTTCTTTCTCCGCCATTAAATTAAAGTCAGGTTTGAATCTTAATGGAATTATTTCATACACTATGGGAACTTGGCACAGGGTCAAGAAGCTTCTTGGTTCATGTTCTCGCTCACACATCAGGTCTCTTATACCTGTTTTCTACAATTTGATTTTAGATATTGGTGGCTGCCTCCCTGCCTTGAATCTGTATTCTGACTCTCAAGGATGTTTATGATGATTCCAAAATTTGGATTTTCCTGTCACAGTGGGCCAGTCATAGTATCCCCACTTTCTCCTTTTTATTGTAATTACTACTTAGGTCTATTATTAAGGTGAGTTGTGTACTTTGTACTTCCTTCTCACCTATCTCTATAACTTTTCTTGCTCACTTTCCACCCATTTTGAAGTCAGATACATCTCTGTATATGATTCTTTGTAAGACAACCAGCAGTTATCCTTTCAGAATTTACTTTTATTAGAACCATCTATAGTTAACTGGTTGCAGTATTGAAACGTAGAAGATACAGTGTAATTTTGAAGCTGGTCCAGGGTCAGTTGGTATATATCTACTGCACTGGCTTTGCTCTTAACGTTTGGCCTTTTTATTTATATATATATATATATACACACACACATACACATGTACTCCGAGCGGCTCACGTGAACTGACTTTGCAGGACTGGGAAAGGTAAACCCGTGCATGCAGTGTGTGATGTCTGCAGATAAAGAGGAAGACGAGCTGCTTATTGATGCAGTAGGAAACGAACAACCCTCTGACGCTGAACAAGCCTTTGTACACATATCAATAGGAAAGCAAGGTGTAAAGCTTAAGTTTAAATTACATTCATAGACACGCTGCCGCTAAATATTCACAGGCAAATCCACAACTTAATACCGGGAATGCCTGTTAAACATCTCAGATTCACGAGTACCGATTTGGGTAGTGATCACTTCAATGAATGAAACCTGTTCAAAAAATGCATTACACAATTGAGAAGGCAGCAAAAGAATATGAAGCGAGTGACGCATACAAGCATACTGTATTCATAAGTGCAGCTACTGCGGAAACAAAGCACGGTGTAAACCTTAAGTTTAAATTAAGTTCATAGACAGGCTGCCGCTGGCGTTTGTCATGCCTACAATGAATACGATATTCGCGAGATACAAGTTTAATGAGAAGACGCAGGGTATAAACGAGACTTTTGATCACTTTGTAACAGAGTTAAAATTGCTGTAACAGAGTTAAAATTGCTGGTGAAGGACTGTGCTTATGCAAACGAATAGGAAAGCAAGGTGTAAAGCTTATCTTTAAATTAGGTTCATAGACACGCTGCCGCTGGCGTTTGTCATGCCTAAGACGAATACGATATTCGCGAGATACAAGTTTAATGAGAAGACGCAGGGTA
>JANRMT010062792.1:97200352-97215810 GCA_026402145.1 Polypterus bichir lapradei
AATGAGAAGACGCAGGGTATAAACGAGACTTTTGATCACTTTGTAACGGAGTTAAAATTGCTAGTGAAGGACTGTGCTTTTGCAAACGAAGATGAGATGGTCAGGGATAGAATAGTGTTTGGCACAAACTCAGCAAAAGTGCGAGAGAAACTTTTAAGTGCCGGGTCTGTGCTAACAATAAATAAAGCCGTGGACATCGCAAGATCGCACGAGATAGCACAAGCACAGCTGAGAAGCTTTGATGCATGTACTCCGAGCGGCTCACGTGAACTGACTTTGCAGGACTGGGAAAGGTAAACCCGTGCATGCAGACACGCTACCGCTAAATATTCGCAGGCAAATCCACAACTTAATACCGGGAATGCCTGTTAAACATCTTAGATTCACGACTACCGATTTGGGTAGTGAACACTTCGATGAATGAACCCTATTATCTTTACAACGGTTGACAAACACGGAATATAACTTAAACACAACACATCCTCCAAATACGAACCTGATTGAAAGAAATAATGATAATCAAATCCTTGATGACAGCAACACTCATAACAGTGACAAAACAATTACATTGATAATCATGTTACATTATTTTTAAAATGTTTCTTTTTCTTTTTCATAACTTCTTTAACACACTACTTCTCCGCTGTGAAGCGCGGGTATTTTGCTAGTATATATATACTGTTGGAGATGACTGGGGGGGGGGGGCAACCCAGTCGGGATTCCTAGAAGGACCGAAGGAAGACTTAGCCTTCCCCAGGCCACGTGGGGGTGACCGCCCTGGTACCTTTGGGGGCCACGGGTACAGAGCATCGAAGCTCAACCTTGTAGGGGCCCATAGTCACCGCCAGGGGGCACCCCTATGTCTTTAGAGCCCTGGACCTCAGCACTTCCGCCACACCCGGAAGAACTGGGGGGAAGAGGAGCAGGGACACCCGGAGTGCTTCCGGGGATGCAGCCAGCACTTCTGCCACACTGGGGTGAGTTGGTGGAAGATTGCCGGAACACACCTGGAGCACATCCGGGGGATTATAAAAGGGGCCGTCTCCCTTCATACAAGGGCTAGAGTCGGGAGAGAAGAGAGCTTGGTGGAGAGGAGTGGAGGCGGCCTGAAGAAGTGAGGCATTGTGTTGTGGCCAGGACTTTGGGAACTTTGGGGTATGTGCACTTCTGTAAATATGCTAAATAAACATGTGTTGGGTGACATTGACGTGTCCGCCTGTCTGTGTCTGAGCCGGCTACCACAATCAGGCCGGACACAGACAGGTAGACATGATTATATGCACCACAACACGTTTATTTTACAACTATTTACAATAGTGATCACACACACCCCAGTACCACAGCACCAATCACCCTCAAAAGTCCTGGCCTCCTCACAATGCCTTTCTCTGTCTCTGGTCCGCCTCCACTCCTCTCCTCTCCTCCGAGCTCTGTCCTCTTCCACCCGACTCCAGTCATTGTATGAAGGGAGGCGGCCCCTTTTATAATCACCCAGATGTGCTCCAGGTGTTTCCCGGCAATCTTCCACCAACATGCCCCAGTGTGGCAGAAGTGCCGGCTGCATCCCCGGAAGCACTCCGGTTGTCCCTGCTCCTTTTCCCCCCAGCACTTCCGGGTGTGACAGAAGTGCTGAGGTCCAGGGTCCTCCAGGCATTGGGGTGGCCCCGGTGGTGACCACGGGCCCCTACAGGGCTGAGCTTCAATGCTCTGTACCCGTGGTTCGCAAAGCAGCCAGGGCGGTCACCCCCTCGTGGTCTGGAAGAGGCGCAAGCCCTCCTCCGGTCCTCCTGGGCATCCCGGCTGGGTACCACCCCCAGCCGTGTGCCACTATATATATATATATATATATACACTTATTTCTTCATTTCTCTTCTGTGGTGCCTGAATGTAGGTTGTGTCCCTCTATCCGATAGGTCAGGCAGTCTCAAACCATTTGATTTGTTATATGCTGCAGGGCTGGTTTGGTTTCACCAATGGGGTGATTTTAATTTTTTTCTTGTAAGTTTTATTTCTTTGAATGTTTGTGGTGTTCTTGATGTACTTTTGTTATTGATAGTTGAATGATAATATTTTATCACAATAAAACACACTGCTGAGTTCACACAAATATGGTATTTCTACTTGCAATATGTATATTGCAACACAGGGGGGTTGCTGTATCTAACTGTCTCTCCTCTTCCTTCTCCCTCTGCAGAGAGGAAGACTGATGGCCAAAGGCCTCTGACATCACCCAGTTTCCAACCGTCTGGACCCATTTCTTCTGCCTGCCCAGCCTCATAACTGGCTCTGCTACAATCTGGAGGCAGTCAGATGAAAAGCTCACATCCACTAAACTTATGTGATACTAATTTTGTTGTCTTTTCCATTGATTATACGGGGTCACCTTTGGTGCACCAACTCTTTATGATCTCTGTTTGTGTTCTTTCTATAATAGTCATTGGTAAGATTTAGAATTTAAATAGGTTACTTTAAACCTTTTTAAATTACTTTAAGGGCTCTTACTCCCATTTTTGAATGTACACTGATCCTGTGTGACTGTAAAAAAAATATATTTGAGACCCACCTCATTTTGCACTGTGATACAATCTTTGCACAGGTACACAGGGGAACAGGATTTGGAAAGTAACAATTACATGTTTAGCACTATAATTTGAAACTTATCCACTACTGTACAGTATATCATTTAATTTTTTTTTTTATTAATTTTATTACAATCCATACAAAGCAATCAAGTTTTTACAAAAAGAAAAATTGAATTAAGAACAGATCGATCCCCACCCCTGAGAGAGAGAGCAAACCAAGCCGTGTTAAATTTTAAGACTTGTAAACATACCTAAATTAATAATAGTATATCATTTAATAGTATATCATTTAAATAGTGCTGACTTATCTGCAGCCTTGATGTATGGATTTGCCTTGCCCTTTTTGTTTCAAAATCCTCCCATATTTATTTAATGATGAGGTCATTTTATTGCTTCTTCAGACTTTATTGGCCCTCTTATCATTTTGCTTGCCAACCCTCAGGGCAGGTGCTGGGAGCCTGCTGTCTCGCGGCTGAGCCACTCGAAGGATATCAGGGCACCCCACCATTAAAGAAAGCGATCATATTTAAAGAGTTGGTATACAGAAGAGTATGCAGGGCATTGGAGGAAGACGGTTTGGTCCTTATTATAGATAGAAAATCAGTTACTTGAGTATTTCACTAAAGCTGTCTATTATAAATGCCAATGAATAATAAAACTTAGTAAAAAGTAAAAGGTATAAGTAAAAAAGTAAAATGTAATAAAAATTAAAAAATTTTATCATATTTTCACCTCATCAAAAACAATATTATGAATTACTTTATCCTCTAACTTACATTCTATAAACTTTGCTTTTTTGCATTACTTATTACATATTGCTCGGGATATTTTTTTCTTTCTTGTTTATTGGATGATTCTCTTTGTTCTTGATTTTTATTATATCTCTTTTTTATTCATTTTCTTTTTTTCAATGTTCTTTATCAACTCTTGTGCTGTTTTTCTATTGCAATCTAAAATTAGACGTTCTTGAATAGATAATTTGCCTTTCTGCCTTGCCATTATTACTGACTATGTTGAAGGGCGAGTTAGCAGCACTGAGAGTGTTACGGGGTGGTATGAAGAGAGGATGTTCGCAGTAGGAGTAATCATAGGGCGAGCGGTGTGGAGGGGAGTGGTCAAGGTTGAATAACGCGGACACGACGGAAAACTTTTTTAATTTGATAGAGAGATAGTACGAACAAAGCAGCAGCATTTTTTTTAAATTACAATGTCAAATAACTATTTAAATTATAGACCCTGTGCATTCTTGTTACCTATTTGTACTCATCCTGGTATTATGATAACAAAGTGAAATACAGAGCACTGAGCTCAATGCATTCAATGTAGCTGGCTTTACTTTCTGAAATAATGAGATAAGCAGTTTCCCTTCTGGTAGATTTTTAATGGTTCACCAGAGACCATCTATTAACAGTGACTTCAGAAACTGCAATGAACTGTCAGTTAAATGGTGATATTTTGTCACCTTAAGTCACTGGGATATTTTCATAATATGGCTGAAGTAATTTTTTCCCATTTATTACTTGGAAGTGATTTTAAATTGTTGATTGTGTGGCTTTCTAATGCACTCACAAGGTTTTTCACATCTGAGTGCAGGCTAATGTTAAGCTACTTGAATTTTCATCTAACATGAAATGTCTATACTGAGTAGTAGGTAGTAAACAGACAAATAAGTTCCAAATGTGTTTTTAAGATTGGCTTCTTTGAGAGTTTATGTTTTCTTGAATCAATATAGTTATTCAATATTTATATGAAACTATATTACGGAGAGGGTTTAAACTTAACAATTTCACATAACTGTATTGTGCTCCTAACTTAGAAAACAGTTCACATTGCTATTCAATTTAGAAACAAATGTTAAATAAAGAAATCAATACACTTATAATTTTCCTTAGTCACTCACTTTTGCACTGACAATAGTGTAGTATATAATAATTATAATATAGTAATTATATAATTATATAAAACATATATAATGTGCATAATGTGCTATTTAAAGATATCTATCTATCTATCTATCTATCTATCTATCTATCTATCTATCTATCTATCTATCTATCTATCTATCACTGATTTAATTGTTGTTTGATCAAGCTTTAGAACTGGATTTATTATTAGTGCAAGATGTGGTGGTTCCAGTACCAACATAAGCCTGCCTGTGATTTTTATGCACTACAGTCTTTCCAGTGAACAGGAATTCTGTGGATGAGAGAATCTTTTTAATGTGAAAGGTCAGACAATGGCCAGACTTATTCAAGCTAAGAGAAACACCACAAATACTCAAATAACAGAGCTTTAAAACACTGGTGTGCAGCAGTGCATCTCTGAATGCACAAAACATATTGAACCTTGAAGCTGATGAGCAAAAAAAAAACACACCAGTTTACAGTTTCCATTCCTGACAGGTGACACCTGAATGTTAAATCAGCAGTGAGCAAGTAATCACCAAAACTGGACAAGCACAGACTGGAAAAGCATTTTCTGGACTGATGAATTTCAGTTTATGCTCTGACATGGAAATGAAACTATAGATCCACCCTACCATGTTTGAACAATATTAATGGTACACTCTTAAAAATAAAGGTGCCAAAGTGGTTCTTCAGAGCAATGCCATAGGAGAACCATCCACATGTAGGCTCCAAAAAGAACCTTTTTATTTAGATCAGCAACAAATTCCATCAATCACCCTGCATAGATGATAGCAGACCTTTAAAAGGCCAACATGGAACATGATTTTAAAATGACTTTAACTGCACACAACCAAATAGGCTAATTTCAGGTTTTTCTTTTTTTTCTTTTTCTTCTTTTCTTTCAGTATCAGATAGCTGAATATAAATTAAAGATTTCTGTTGTGTCCACTTATTAGAAACCTTTTAAAAGGCAGAAAGGACCATTTTCATATGCAAAGAATTCTGCAGAATCAACTGTTCTTTGTAATACAATGGTTCTATTAGGAACCACACAATCCAGGAATGAGTCATGAAAGAACCAGTAATTTAAAGATTTTTTCTGGCCAAGTATCAGGTCTCTTAACACCAATTAAGAATCATTTGAACGCTACAGCTTAACTATGCATTGTGGCTGACCTTTAAAATTCCAACAGTCCACTGTGTCAAAAAACATGGGTTGTCTCAGACTGGTTTCAAGAACGTGACAGTGCCTTCAGTTTTACTCCAACGACATGCAGTCTCCAAGTCTCAATCTAAAAGAGAACCTTTAGGATGTAGTGGAATAGGAGGTTCGCAACATGAACATGTATCAAAAAATCCACAAGAGCTGTGTGATACTATCAAGTTAGCATGGACCTAGCACCCAAACGAATTTTTACAGCATATATTTGAAATCATGCTACGGAGAATTCAGGGTGTTCTGGACGCACTATATACCTAATAAGGAAGTGACTGAGTATAAATAGATAAATAGTGATGATTTATCAATTAAAATTTCATTTTAATAAATAATTACATTACAATTGGTTTTATGTAATATTCATCTCGAAACAGAAGTGCCTACTTAGATTTACAAATATTCAGATGGAGGGGATAAGATGCATATAGCATATCACCAAGGTTTTTAGTACAAAACTTTGCACCATTTACATAAGTACATCACGATTCAATAAACAACAATGAACGTCTAAATGTATTTCGTGAAGTGACAATGAAGAATCTTTTTTGGGGATGTGGGAGGAAAAACAGGATAATATGACCAACGATGATCTGTACTCTACCGCGTTGCTCAATTTTTAAGTCAGAGATCCGCACCCGTGAGCTGTCATCTTGCTGAACTCTGGGTTACAGTTCTCCACGGTCTCACTCTGACAGCCCTCAGCCCAGCGTGTAGTTTGACTCGAGCTGTTTGCCGTAGCTGACGCTGACACAACATGGCGTTCGGTACAGCTGAAAAGTTTTGAAAGTAAGAATTTAGGGGCTTTGGCAGTTTCGTTTTATTGGAATTTGGAGCGTCGATTTCATGAACGTCAGTGGTAAGAACGCAGCAACTAGTGTGTAATATACATGTGCATAGTTTAATCATGCGAATAGCAGACAGCGAACTATTTCCGCAAGTTGACGTCTTTTAAGATTACTTCTGCACACAACACGGGTGGCTTCTTAACTACTATAAGCAGTCAGGATCTATCCATTTATCAATCGATTTGTTAACCAACCGATTGTTCAGGGCAGGGCTGCTGGAGCCCATCCCTGCAATGGACGAGCGCAAGGCAGGAACAATGCGGGCAACAATCCACCACACGACATACAAAATTAAACCTTTTATCATCCGACAGGTAATCTCCATAAGTTAGTACCATAAACAACACTAAAGTATTCACTTTTTTTAACTGAAAACCTCGTGGACATGTTTCTATTATATTTTCGATAGTGAATGCTGTATACGGAAGTACAGGTACTGCTGAAAAAGTTTAGGCAAACTTTGTTATTAGTTATATTAGTCTAGAGGACAAAACTTGAAATGATTACATCTGTACGTTTCGCATTTGCTGCTTATTGACCTAGCATTTATTTTGCTTGTAGGGAAATTATTTAGTCCTTTATTTAATAGTAAGACTGTGGTGGGCTGGCGCCCTGCCCGGGGTTTATTTCCTGCCTTGCGCCCTGTGTTGGCTGGGATTGGCTCCAGCAGACCCCCGTGACCCTATAGTTAGGATATAGCGGGTTGGATAATGGATGGATTAATAGTAAGAAAAATAAAATGAGGTGCCTGCGAACTTCTCAGTATGCCTTTGACATTTCCTCCTCGATTATTTCTTACTTCCCTCTGAAGAGTCATAGGTAAAGATTATTTGAAACAACTCAATTTTATCGTATATGTATCTGAGCAATATTTATAAGTGTGGTCTGTGTAAATGTTTCTATATTGGCATGGCATTTAAGGTGGCTTAAGTAATAAAAAGGTACTAGTTAAAATGATTGGCGCCCTGCCCAGGATTGGTTCCTGCCTTGCGCCCTGTGTTGGCTGGAATTGGCTCCAGCAGACCCCCGTGACCCTGTGTTCGGATTCAACGGGTTGGAAAATGGATGGATGGATAGTTAAAATGATGGTTACGTGGCAAAGTATGCCTATATATATATATATATATATATATATATATATATATATATAGTGTAATTTTGTGTTTCTTAGCCCTAAATCAGGATGATAAGAAGTGTTTCTTTGGCATTGTCATCATCCATTTAGTCAGAAAATCATTCCCCAGCTGAAGCTGGAATTCTTGGTTCGATTCCTGTCCCAGGACGGTTTACATGTTCTTTCTTACCACTTCTGCGTGGAATTTTTTCTGGTTACTTAAATTTTGCCTCCTGCTGCCCCAAAGTCCCGCAAGTCAGATTAATTGGCTTCTGTGTAGCTGAGCGAGTGCCATGTGCATATTCCTGCTTTGTGCTCAGTGATGCCAGTGCCCCACATTCAGCCCTGAGTTAATCAGGTTTGAGAATGCATGCCATGACTAGCTGTTGTCCTTTATTTGTGTATTTGCAGCTGATCAAAACTGGTATTGATTAAAACTTGTTAAACAATATAAATGTTAAGTGGTTTTTAATGAGTCTTTGTTTACTATCAATAACAGTAAAGGGAAATAATTTTATAAATTATGTGTAGTGAGAAATCAATAATATAATTAAAAATTGTATTCAGTTATTGGTAATAAATAACTTTGGATTAAGAGATTTTTTTTCCCATTGAAAGTCTACATATTTTTATTAACTTTGTATAATAAATAATACAGAAAGAAAATTTACATGCTACAAACAAGCAACCAAAAATTATTCGAGGCATTAATTATGATAATAAAAGTATTTTTGCACAATAAAATCATATTAGGTTGCTGGTAGTGCTGTTTAAATGCTGTTCTTTTTCATTAAGTTGTATAGGTCTCGATTTATGTGATGCAGTAGGCTGTGATTTGTGTCAGGTGGCAGGGTAAATACTACCAGATTATTCCTCAAAATGCCCACCAGCTTCCATTGTTTTCTTGGTAACAATTTGGTAAAAAAGAAAAAAGTTTTAAGCCATGAAGGGAAAAAACATACAGTAGAGTATTACAATAGCATTGATAAACTGAGAATAATCATTGTTTTTTCTTTGTGTCCTGCATAGGTATAGGATTCTGTGCAGCAGTTCTAATGTTTGTGGTGCACCATCTGTAGGAATGCGAACAAGATGCGTTTTTTGTGTGTATGTGTGCTTATTTCAGCGGCTTCTCGATTTGCAACTAGTGTTCTGATTTGAGCCAAATAATATTGTTTTTGAAATATTAAGTAAAGAATTTTCTTTTTGGCAGTAGAAGAATGCTGTTGTTTTAATACTGCTGTGACTTTTTTTTAAGTTTCTTTCAGTGTTTAAATTTCAAAAGGATCTTGCCTAAAAGCTTTAAAATAAACCTTATATATTGTCTCTGTTAAGTAATATGACATTCTTAGTAGACGCTAAAGTATGTTAATATGTAAATGGCAGTAAATGTATGTTGAAATAACCAAAAATAACATTTGTCAGCATAAATACTTAAAAGCCTAAATCACATTGACATACTAATTATTGATTATGCTTGCAGTGCAAAACAATAAGTAGGTTTGTATGTTTTGCAGTTTTGCTAATGGACTAGAATATAGATAAGCTTATACCAACTTATTAAAAGAACAAAAAATACTTGAATAAAACCAAAGTGCCTTTTTGAACATGTGGAAGAAGTAGGACAGAACCACAAGTGTAAAAATGTATCCAAATCTGATCTTCCCTGATCACAGATAAAAGTTTTGAATAGGCAGTCTGCAAACATTAAAGTCATCTTTACTACAAAAGGGTTCCCATTCTCCCTATTAGGCCATAACTGCATTCAGTGCATCTGTGTGTAGTATCCATTTGATCCCATCAGGTTTAAGGAGGCACACTTTGCAATGCACAACATTGTCATGTTTTTCCCCAGCACTAGGAAGCACACTAAGCACATGGTGCAGCTAATGGTAATGATTCGGAAACATTTCCCTCCCTCATTGTGGCAATGAGTAGAAGCTATTAAAGATGGCAAGTAATTGTTAATTATTTTGTAAAATCTATTGAATATAAATCAAGGAACCTTTTGGACAGAATCGTTACTGTGCTACTAACATCTAGTATATTGCATGCTTTTCTACTCGGCACACTAAAAAATAACATCTAGTAGCTCATAGCTGTACAGAGAAGATTAAACAAGTACCTCTCTAAAGAGCTTGTCATTTTCTGACACACTAATGGATTTCCCCACTTAAGTCTTGAGCAGGTAATTTCTCTGTATTGACACAACACCAGCCTTCCAAATTATCAAAGAGATAGATTGGGCTGATCCAACATAATTCTTTGTAGGAAATTAAGAGAAAGTTAATTCAGGAAACTTCCCACAGTGATTTTTTAAGAATATGAAACCAACTGCTGTGTCTTGTTAAAGTGTAAACCATGACAACTTTTTTAATAAGATATTGGGACAGAGTATCTAGTAGCCTACCAGAATAGCTTGATCAACTGAGTGGCCTCATGTTTGTAAAACCTCTTATGCTTGATGTGTAAAAAGAAGCAGTTAAAAATAATAATACATTTTATTTAATAGGTGCCTTTCTTAACACTCAAGTTCACCTTACAATAAAATTAAACAACATTAATAAAATATAGAAACAAAGAGGGCAATAAAATCAAATAGCAATAAGGTACAGAGGTAGTAGCAAACTTACAAAGATAACAGGCAGTAACAGTGTTAAATTCATAATTGGTATCCCAGTTTCAAGAGATACGTTCTGAGTACAGTTTTAAAATGTGTTATTGAGTGTAATTGATGGGTATGAGAGGAAAGAGAATTACAGAGTTGAGGAGCACTATGAGAGAATGCTTGAGCTCCCAAGTTTGATGTGTGGTACAGAAAGTAAAGCTGCAGATGAGGATCCGAGTGAGCGAAAGGGAGTGTAAGTCTGTAGGAGATCAGTGAGGTAGGGAGGAACAAGGTTGTGGAGAGCTTTAAATGTTAAGAACAGTATTTTGTATTGTATTTGGTAGTAAACAGGGATCCTGTGAAGTTGAGAGAGAACAGGTGTAATATGATTAGTGGATTTGGAACAGGTTATAATCCTAGCAGCAGAATTTTGAATAAGTTGTAAGTGATGGATACGTTTTTGTGGGATACCAGATAGAATAGCATTACAGTAATCTATATGTGAAGTGACTAAGGTGTTAACCAATACTTCAGTACTGTGTTGCGTAAGAACAGGTTGAAGTCTAGAAATGTTTTGGAGATGGAAGAAGGCAGTTTGAGAAATATTACTTATATAGGAAGAAAAAGAGAGGGTACTGTTAAGAACAACGCCCAGGCTCTTAACCTTGGAAGAGGTGTTTGTGTTAATGTTGTTAATTAAAATAGAAGAATGGTTAACCTTAATGAGTGTAGATTTAGAACCAATGAGAACTACCTCAGTTTTATTGCTATTTAATTGGAGAAAGTTTTGAGTCATCCATGACTTTATGTCTTGGGGACATGCCATAAGAGTGTCGGGAGGGAGAAGTGGATTTAGTGGATAGAAAATAGCAGTGTGTCATCAGCGTAGCAATGAAACTTAATACCATTGTGCCGAAAGATATTACCTATTGGGAAGATATAAATGAGAAAAAGAAGCAGCCCCAAAACAGAACCCTGTGGAACTCCCTGAGTAATGAGTGCATTCTCAGATTTAAAGCCCTTTACTTGAACAAATTGCATCCTATCAGTGAGGTAGGAAGAAAACCATTAGAGGACAAGGCCACAGACTCCAAAACTAGCTAGTCATTTCAGAAGTATCTAATGAGGTATGGTGTCAAATGCGGAACTGAGGTCAAGAAGTACAAGAATTGATAAAAGTCCAATGTCAGCTTCCCGGAGAAAATTATTTGTGATTTTGACCAGGGCAGTTTCTGTGCAGTGTTTTAAATATTGTTTTGTCACACTAGCCTGAAGACATTTCTTGTGTACAATATAAAAAATAACTAAAACAAGTGTAAGGAAAGCTGTAAAAAAATGTAAAGAGAACTGCAATAATTTTCATCATATCTTCATAAAAAAACACCTGGGGCCACATGTATAATGCTGTGCATAGGACTGGCACTATAACATGGCGTAAGCACAAAAGCGGGAATGTGCGTACGCACAGAAAAATCCAGATGCAGGAATCTGTGTGTACGCAAACTTCCACATTCTTCCGCTACATAAATCCCGATCAGCATGAAAAGTAATGCACGTGCACGCGCCTGCTGTCCCACCCAACTCCTCCCAGAATTACGCCTCTTTGAATATGCAAATCAATATAAATCGCCCTTAAGCTCAGCCTTCTGTGAAAAGACAATGGGAAAAGCACGGGGGAAAATATAAGAACTTCAGCGAATACCAAGTGGAGGCAAGGGAAAACGTACTATTTGTTGGTTTAAACAGTGGTATAATCAACAAAAGGAAGTTGATCGAGTGACAGAGTGTCGGAAACTCGAAAGCTCAAATTCACAAAGTCGCACAGTGCCCGAAATAAAAAAGAAGTCACATATCAAAGTCTCATTTGTCATATGAAAGCTTATTAGGGTGCAGAGAAAAAAAAATAGGCACACAGTGGGGAAAAAAGCACAAAATGTCAACTTTAATCTCGAAATTTCCACTTTAATCACGTAGTTTATTTTGTCATTAAAGTAGAACATCATAAACTTCATCTTAAAATCGTTTAATTTACTACTTTCTCAGATCCCATCGTAACTAATGTAGCACGTTAAATGCTTTGTTTTGTATTTGATCTTCTAAGTGCTCTATGTGTGTGAATCACTATGTGCTTCCGCACTTTCTGTTCCTCCAACAGGACACAGAATCCATTACATTCGTAATATTACAGATCTCTGAATAATTAAAATACTAAGATGTATACGTGATATCTTTTT
Source organism: Polypterus bichir lapradei (assembly GCA_026402145.1). NCBI lineage: Eukaryota > Metazoa > Chordata > Cladistia > Polypteriformes > Polypteridae > Polypterus > Polypterus bichir. The sequence continues at coordinate 97,212,862 of JANRMT010062792.1, forward strand.
CATGATGATAGGAATGAAAGTACGTTATTAAACATGGGAACACGGTGGCGCAGTGATTGTTCATGTTTCATGCAAGATGCTTGCTGCGCCATGCGCGGCCTTCGATGAAGTAATTTATTGCAGCAGTACTGTCTTTTTCAAACGTACTAACCTGTAATTCCTGTCCTTACTTTTCTTTCTCCAAATACTCAATCGCCACACAATCAGCTCTGTAATAGACCTTAAGCCATCTGTAAGCTTGGAACGATGATTCTTCAAAACTTTTAAGGAACATTGAAATATCTTTGTAGTACATGTTTAATTATTCTATCCATCTATCCTTCCAGTGTCGCGCCAGCCCAGCAAGAATACAGCACGAGGCAGGATCAATCCATGAACTAGCTAGCGCTGCGGCACCGTGTCCTCACGTGTTTAATTATTAACAATACAGATTATTTAAATTAAGTTAAAGTTTTATCTGTATAATATAATCAACATATTTTGCTGCATTCCATCTTAAAAATGATATCGTCATCATATGTAGATACGCGCTTTATAAAGTGGCTCAGGTTGTGCAATATTATAAGTGTAGTGCAAGTTTACAGTGAGGTAATTGTACTTATAAGTACAAACAGTTCTACAAGGAGCAGTTGATGGACTGATTGACTGTGTTTAAAGTTCTTGGGATGAAACTATTTCTGAACCGCGAGGTCCGTACAGGAAAGGCTCTGAAGCGTTTTGCCGTGGCTGAGGCAGCGTGTGCTTGATGCGGTATACTGATAATTCTCTTTCCGATCAGCTGCTGCTGTGATTCCAACTCGGATACAGTGATATAAATACTCCGAGTGGCGTAGTGAGAGTAATATGGAAAAAGATGATCCGCTGTGGCAACCATTAACGGGAGCAGCTGAAAGAAGAAAAAGAAGGTGCAGTGAGAGTAACAACGCTAAAGCAGTTATGGTATTTGAAATATTATGGCTATTCCCTGGACCATTATATTGTTACAGGTTAATTACAATCAGATGCATTACACTTATAAACAGTATGCAGTTAGTTTCAGTGTATTTATAAAGCTGCGTCAGGAATGTGGATCTAAGAAAGAAAGGGTAACCACACAGGAACAGTAGCACTGCTTTGAAGTTGGGTGGCGCCAGTCTGCAAAACCGAGCGCAGAACTTGCGTACGCCAGGGCATGAGGTACCGTGGAAATGTGCGTGGCTTTACGCCATGTTTAGGTTTTATACATTGCAATTTGAACGTGGAAACATTCGTACGCAACATTTCTGTGGTATGCACCGTTTATACATGAGGCCCCTGGAGACATGCAGTACGGTTCTGATTTAGTGTGTGTGTAGTTTTAATGTGTAGTTATGTGCAATAATAGCCTTTTGTGCAGCTATTTTTTTTTCTTCTTTGTTGGTTTTTGATGCAGAATTAATGGCTAAAATTAGTCTCCTTAATATAGAGCCAAACACACAAACCATAAAAAAAGAGAAAATGGAGGGGAAAAGGGGAGTAAAAAAGTACTATATGCACAAATTACAAATGAAAGATAATCCTTGTTTTACAGGGTTCCTGTTTCTCTACATTTGGTATTGTTTCAGCAGCTTTCACATTGCACTGTTTTTGCCACTGCATGTAGTTTAGTATAATACTCCCAACTCATTCCAAATCCTCTTGGTTACCGTGGAGCTTAAAATGCCTAGTTAACCATAGAAAACAAATCAAATTCCTTACCATTAATTTCAGCTTCTACCAGTAGATAGAGCACCTTTATTTAGTACGAAAGTTCAGCAATCAAATAAGTGGTATGTACACTATATAAAAGAATTTTGGAGCAGTAATAGAGATTATTGCAATTTAACATTATAATATTCTAATGTAATATAGTATAATTATATAATACTATTGATATAAATAATAATAATTTAATAATAATAATAATGGGGATCTGGAGTCTATCCTGGCAGCATTTTGCATGAAGCAGGAAAAAGTGACATGAACAAGACGCCTGTCCATTGCTTATGTTCATGACTATACTCCGTCAGGGCCAATTTAAAATCACCAGCTAACTTAATCTGCATGTCTTTGGGAAAGCATGTGGAAAACTAGAATACCTTAGGGAAAGCACACGCAGACATGGGGATAACATTTAAATTCCATGCGAACAAAAGTCTGTCATGGGATTTGAACCACAGGTACTGGATCTAGAAAGCAGGAGCAACACTAACCACTTTTGCAGCAGTCCTCTCTTTCTCTGAGCAGTATCTTGAGCAGGTTAGAAAGAAGGCCAGCACTGTTCTGTCAGATGATATTCATCTTCTGTTTCAAAATTTCACTTCTTTCCGTCAAGCTGTAAATTTAGATTTCCAGATTTAAGCAAAGATTAAAGTACTTTAGTTTCCTGTAATATAAGCATTTTGAATTCTAGTGACAGTAGGCGATTTAGTGAGCTAAAGTCATTAGTATGTACTTATAAAATTAAATATTTTTTATCTAATAATATTTGGTGTGTATTCATTTCTTGTTCTTGTCTTACTTCTTGCACGTGAGGTATTCAAATGTATATTTAGTTAAACTAGTAAACCTAAAATGATTGATGATTTTTTTTTTATTATTGGCTTGTAAACAATGCCACCCTTGTCTTTAATCACTACTAGTGAAATTTCATTAATCCTAGAGTCTTAGGTTTTTAATGCACCTAGTACCTGAAGTGTATTTGAGACTTATGCTTTAAAATCCTTAAACACAAAGCAGGGTTTTACATCTGCCTGAGGCATTCCATTGGTTTCTACTTTTATTAAAAAACATTATTTTCATTTATTTTTTTACTGATTTTTGCTGCTTGAAGAAATTTATCCTGTTGCACTTAAAAAGACCATAAAAGAAATTTTTATTATTTCAATTTCACAGTTCCAAAATTATCTATCTATCTATCTATCTATCTATCTATCTATCTATCTATCTATC
>JANRMT010062792.1:97215820-97232646 GCA_026402145.1 Polypterus bichir lapradei
ATCTATCTATCTATCTATCTATCTATCTATCTATCTATCTATCTATCATGTAGGTTTTCAAAGATATAGTTATACTGTATATTTCTTCAGTAGATTTTGATGTACAAAGATCATGATTTTTAGTATGTTGCTTATATTTGTTCTGCCCCAACTGAAGACTAATTGAGAAGAAAAAAAAAATTCAACATGATATAATTATTCCATGTTATTCTACATAATAAAATATTGAACTATAAGTTTCTACTTATATATTCACATGTTAATGCAGTTAATCATATATTGGGCACACCATTTACCACAAATTTACAGTTTTATATGCGGTTATAGGATTTATTCATTATCTTTTGCAGCTATTCACACCTCTTTATTGTTCCTGTTTAAAGGCATTTGCAATGTAGTGGAGTTCAAAAGCTCTGCAAAGCCTTAAATTTCAACATTTCAATTTTTGCATTTTAATTTTATTTTTTAAACTTTTCCCACATGTATTATTTCAGTATTTTCTAATATTGCACTTTTTTCCCCCTTCATCCTAGGTAAATTCCTGATGCTTACACCTTGCCAACAGAAGACCATTTGTTCTTAGTCAATGGACAGGCATCATGACACATTTTTTAAATGTGCAAGTTAAAACCTAGCATTTCAACAGTCTAAAAAAAAAAAAAACAAAAAAAAAAACAACTCATCAAAGTACATGTTTAAATCATTGAGGTATTGTGTCAGTCACTGTCTGCATGCAGCAATGACTAGACTGGAAGAGCTAAATAAAGAAACCAGCATGCATTCTTCTGTGCGGTATCTTGGATATCTAGCCAGCATCAACCTCCTGATTGCTGTGTCTTTGGGCTTTTATGTAAGATGGGAAAAGACAACTGATTCTGTAATACTAGTTATGTTTGTTTTGGGAATTTTTGTAATTGGCATTTCTAGCATTTTGTACTACTACTTTTCTATGGAAGCAGCCAGTGTTAGCCTTTCCCATCTTTGGTTTGGATTTCTCCTGGGATTGTTATGTTTTCTAAATAATCCATCACTTGAAACAGATGTCAAAGAAAAAGCAACTAACTACCTCTTATTAACAAGCATTCTCACAAGGACATTATGGGCTTTGGTGGAAAGAATATGTGACAGTGTGCACTATAGGCCAACTCTTCTTACATCACCAGAATTTTTGGAACTTCTTGGCTTTTCTATAGCTAGCACAGCCTTGCCTATGGAGAAGTCATTTAGCGTAATGCTTCTGGTTGTGGCTTTAGCAATGTTAATTGTTGACCTGCGAATGAAGTCCTCCTTTGCATTTTTAAATTTGGTTACATTTGTTCTACTTACCTCTTTGATGTTTTTTCCTGGTTTAAATATTTATACAAACCCTTTTGCTCTAGCTTGCTGTGTAAGTCGTCTGATTTGTGATCCATTGCTTGATTTGTACTTCAGCGGTCTTACTGTAACTGAGCGGTGGATGCCCTACTTACATCATGGCAGGGTGCTGCGTAGATTGTCTATTCTCCCAATTGCACTTGGTGAAATTACATTTTTCATCATTGCTGCAATTAATCTAGAAAATGTACAACTTTGGTATTTTGTAATTCCTGGATTCTCCATTTTTGGAATATTTTGGATAATGTGCCATGTGACTTTCATCATTACTCTTTGGGGCTTTAATACTAAATTAAATGACTGTCAGAAGATTTATAATGTACAGCGCATGGATAACCGAAGCTTGGACAGAATAATGGCATCTAAGGGAATGAGGCACTTTTGTTTGATTTCAGAACGGCTCATGTTTTTCAGCATCTTATCAACTGCAGTTCTTGGAGCAATATCATTACAGGTAAGAAATCTCTTGAAACTGTTCAGTTTATGTAAATTGGCATGCCAATTTATCTTGGCTTAAATGTAAACATTATTATGAAATTTTTTATAAGCGTTTGCATGAGTAGGTATCTGATTGGTTTATGTATTCATCGGTATACCAACAATCAGTTTTTATTGAGTACTGTCTTTCTTTACAGGTGTTTAGTTTGATTATAAGTACTAATTTAAAATAGTCTAGAATAATAAATATATTAAAGTAGTCCTAGTAGGTCAAACAGAAACACTAGAACCCACTTCCGTAATAATACAATTGTTTCTCCAGCTAGATGATAATACTGTAATTCCTTAGCAGATTTCTTCACTTTCACTATGCATTTTATGACAATTTCTGAGGCATAATTAGGTACAATAATAACTATAATTATTATTCATACAATCATGGGTGTCACACCAGTGGTTTGAAATTACTGCTGCTATTATCTGTAAAATCTGATTAATTGAGATAGGCACGTATAATCAAGTAATTGAAAACTAGTTTGTAAAAATTTTTTACTTAAGAATAAATAAATTGACAGTATTCTCATCAACGCTGTATATATCAAGGTAGCATCTAAAATATGTACTTTTAATCAGTAATTATTATTTCCTTTTTGCTTTTTGGCACTTTGATGCCATGGTTTAAAAAAAAAAAAAAACACATAGCTTGTTTCTTTCCATCTCTTCGCCACAAAGGAATATTACATGTCTTTCAGCCAGTGTTGGGAAAAGATGAATCTCTGCAATGTTCAATCAGTAGTTTTGATTGGTTTTGCAGGTTTTTCTTTTAATAGGTTAACTGGTTGTGTTTTTGTCCATGTCATCATTTTCTATTGAAGTATCCTATTATTCATCTTGTGAGCATTTTTAAGGTTTATTTTGACTATCTTAGGAGACAATATCTAAATGCACTAGACAGAAAAATAAAGACTAATTCATATAACAACATTTATTTATATAGCATATTTTTGTACAAACAGTGTAGCTCAAAGTGCTTTAAAAGATGTCAAAGAGAAAGTTACAAGAAAAGAAAAATAAATAACATTATGCAGTAATATTAAAGAATAAGTAACCAAAAAAAAATAGATGTATATCAAGTAGAAGAGTAGCATCTTATATACAATGTCATGATGTAAGTTTCTAAAGATGAAAAAAAAAAACTCCAGTTCGGCTGGAGAGAGAGAAAAAAAAAAATCTGCAGGGGTTGTAAGACCAATGGTTTCCCCAGCCCTCAATGGACATTCTGCCTAACATAAACGTTTGTATAGTTCATGTAGTATATAGTACTTTTATAGTGAACAGTTTGGAAAAATGATCTGTTAAAGTCAGTGATTTTGTGCAGTATAATGGCATTTACAATAATCACTGTGACAAAATTTCTTTTCAATTCAAATTATTGCCATCATACCTTACTGTACAACTGAAAATTATTGAGAAAGATTGCTTGTCATCAGTCATGGCATGAAACCTTTCATGTCAAGTACTGTCTAAATAGATTGGTCAAAGACTAAACTTTGAGTGTGGTTAAATCAGTAATTAATGTGACATCTTTCTTTTTCAGCACTTTAGAAGTCTGTCAACATTATGCTGTTAATTATTTGGAACAGAAATATATTTAATATAGAAAATTGATTTTTGACAAAGAACAAATTAATCTCTTTAAATACTGATTAGAGCTTAATTATTTTTGAACAAAATGTTTCAAGAGGTCAACAAGTATTATCATTTTTATTAGGCTTCTGTGGGAGCAGTCATTTATAAGTTTACATGTTGTGTGATATTGCTGTCACACAACTTCTATGATTTGCCTTCTTGGAATAACATTACACAAGAATTCATCAGGTCCAGTAACTTTTTACTTGGAAAAATCTGTGACTATATTTGCAAGAAAGCTTAAGTGGGAGAGAAAATATGCCACCTGTTTACTTAATTAAAGCTTTGCTTTTTCTTTTTTTGTCCTATTCTGATGTGTTTGTCTTTGTATGAAAAGCATTTGTAATACTATAAAAGCTAAATTTGCTTACATACTGTAGCTTCTCCACTGAAGTGTTCGCAACATATTCAATACCATCTCTTTAGTTCCGCTAATAAGAAAAGGTTTAGCATTTCTGCTTTTAATTCAACTTGTCATTTAAAAAGCTACATTTCAACAAAATTCCATCAAGGCCAGCAGGTATATGTAAGCACAAGATTGTACAGTGGATCCCAAGGCACAACTGATACGTCCATTGGACTTTGACATATCACATGCTCAACATTTTTAATTGAGATTAGTTGAACTATGTCAAAAAAGCTCCAAAATAAATGGTGCCTTGCAATTTAGGAATCCTTTTTTAACTGATATGTTAGTGCTGTGGAGAGGTACTGATATAAGGTACAATGTCACCCTACAAAAAAGAGGCACATCACTGACCAGATACTCTGCTAATAGAAAGGCTAGAGTACAGCATCTTTTCTGGTAGTGTCAGAAACCAAATAAAAAGAGTGGTTCCAGGTGTTTTTCCACTACATTTTCAGTACATTACTTGTACACTGATCCCAAGTGGGTTAACTTGGTAAAGCAGGAAAATCATGCTATGCTATCTGGGCATTTATTATTGCCAGTATTATGCTATTACAGAATTAGTTATGAAATAAAAATACACAATTTGTGCATGCTTTGAGAGCTCAACATTGTGAACAATTAACTCTCAATTGAGTGAGTGGAACAAGTGACAAGATTATTTGCTAATTAATACAGCACCATGCCAGGATATAGGAATGGATGCCTCATATTTATCCTCAGCTTATTAGGAACATGACAACTGTTGTCTGTCAAGCTATTCATTTTATGACTGGTGTGTCCAGTTTAGGGTTGCTGGGAGTTTGAGCCTATCTCCGCCGCACTAGACTACACATTGGTTAGACATTCATTGTTGTTTTGAAGTACAAGGCAGCTCGCTCCATTCATACAACATCCAATGTGTTAATGAAAGTATATAATCTCAGTGATGCACAATTTGCTGATCTACTTAAACTGCATACTTAATTCCTAATAACAAACCAGTAAACACTAAATGTATATGTTTTTGTTTCTTTTTTCTTTCTTTTGTAAACCAATGTAATGTTTATTAATGTAACAACTAAAATTTTTCTAAAACACATATTATACACATTTGAATTGTGCTATTGAGAATGAGATGCTGTCTCCAGTTCAAACTTCTGCACTTACAGTCTACCTTAATGCACAGGCATAAGCAATAGCAAAGTCTGATCACTTATGTGTGTTAACAAGGTTATTTTATAGAAATTCTGTAACATTAAACTGACAAGGGGGGGTTTCATAAATCTGACAAGTTTTAACTTGTATGTGTGGTGTAACATTCAGGTGCATTTGAGAACTGTGAAAGCACTGTAGCCCTCAATGGACTGAGTTCAGTAGCTAGGTTTTAGAACCTTCTTGGTCCATTTCAGGGTTGTGAGGGCCAAAGGCTATACCACCTGGACTAGTCGAAAAGCTGAAAGCAGGCCTGGGGCAGACTCTAGTCCATCATAAAGACCACTCTCGCTCGTACCTGCATATACACCCAAATTCATATACAGTGACAATTTGCAAATGCTAATTAACATAACCTAAAGAAATAATAAAATAAAAAAAAAAACTTTTGTAATTAGTTTCTTCTGTGCTTAAGCATATCTGGCCTTACTAATATTCATGAAATGAGACTTGCAAAGCAATTTAGTTTTGCCAAATGTTAGGGAATAGCAGAAGTGAAAGACAAACATTATAACAATGAGTAACCATTATGGACATCAGGTGAATGTGGCACTCTGCTTGTAAATTATATGGTGGCCAGATTTTCAAAGTCCCAAATCAGGCACTTGTAAGATGTGTGCCCATACATAATGCATGCTTTATCTCATAATCATCAGAGTGGAATTAGAGCAAATGGGGAAAAAAACACACAAATGATTCCACGCAGTGCCTAAAGTATAAAGAAAAGCAGCACTGAAAAATTGTATTACATGGGTAGCCTCTTAAAAACGGAACATTTTGATATTCTTCACTTATTTATTGGGATGTATCGCCTGAAACGTGGGACTGTTCCTATCACCGGGAAGTGTTGCCACACTAGTAAATTATAGTGTCAGTGAAATAGTCATGTCTCAGTGTACTTCATTCATATAGATAACATTTTGTTTCCTTTCCTTGTATTGTGTAATACGGTTAGGAAGATCATTTAAGTTACAGTGATCTTCAACCTTTTTGACAAGTGGACTGTTTTTGCACACTGATAGTATTTAATAACAGTTTAATAGTCTTACCAAGCCTGCGTTTTCAACTTTCCGACACAAAATGTCCATGAACTGGTGCCAGTCCATGAGAAACACTTGCTTAAAGCATTTGGAGGAGTGAAGTACTCTTGCACAGGTTATTTGATGTTTTTGCTCAAGCTGCTGAAAAGACTTCATTAGGCATAAACAACGTGCTGATTCAAATTTTTCTATCCAGAAAAAAAAGACGAAAAATAAATGTGTCACCATAGTAAACAATTAACCTTCTACCAGCATGACACTACTTTGTCTGCTTTTGGGAATAGTTAGCATTCAGTAGGACCGATCTTTCTTTATATGGCTCTCCTGTTAGGTAGTTTTTGATCTTGAATGGTGTTTGTCTCTAAGTTGCATTTCTGGTTTGAGCATACTGTTCAAACTGAATGGTAGAAGTGGCTGAGGTTTTTGAAAACACAGTCCCCAAACATTGCAGCTATCTCTGTTTTAATTTGAAAAGTCTAGGGCAATCTCTTCCATCCCTTCATGCAGAAGTGGTGAGGCAGCAGCTTGCAGACTCCTACAACCAGCTTCAGAAATGCACTGTTAAGTAAGCTAACCGAATCATTAAGTGATGACCTTTCAAAGTTGTATTCTTAGATGTGTTTTTCTTGATGAAAAATATAGTGCAAGGTAAAGTATACTTTTTTTGTAGTGCTGTCTGTGGAATGCAATGTACCTGTATAATTTTGGATTTTGGATCTATCTCAGCACAGTCCTTTCATTTTTCAGTGAGGTATTTTAATGAAATTTGCATATGAATGTGGTGGTTGAAATATGACCCTTGTTTTTTAAAAAAAGAAACAAAGTAATAAAAATTACTTTGATCTGCAAGCAGTTTGATCTTCTGTATACCTTACTGTAGCCTAAAGCAATGTTGTCCAAAGTTTTTGGTGACCCCCAAAACGTCTTTAAAAATTCTACTTGATGCCCCATCATAGTAGTTTGAGAAATTACCTTGGTAAATGTTTGAGCTCATGGGACCATGTATAAAAAGTGAATGAGTACATTTATTTTAATGATTTGTCCTTATAAATGTCTTTGTGCAGAATTATTGCATACTAGGCAATACATTTTCCTTCATTTTATTATTTTCTTTCTACACTTCCATCATATTTATGTATTTATTTGTTGATAAGATCACATTAAAGAATTTAATGTATTGAACCAATCTTGTTGAAGATAAATACTGAGTACTTTATAAAAAGTGACATTTTATGTCACACTTTCAAAATGTTTACAGTCAGCTTTCAAAGAAAGAGCACTCTGCTAAAATTTAAAATAAAATAAAATACTCTAGGATCAAAAAGCAGAGGAAGCCCATGTGCATGCACTTTGTCAACAGAGTACTTTATATGTTAAAAGGAGAAAATATGACCATTGAGCATACATAGATGAGCACAAAGAGATAAGAAACAATTGTGCCTTGATGTGATTGTTTCTTTCACTAATGTCAAAATTTTAAACTACTGTTAATGTTTAAAGAAGACTACATCATTTAATTAACTTTTGAATGTGTGACAGTCTCAGAGGCTTTTGAGCATGTGGATTTTCTCAAGAGGAATTTAGTTATCATTAGTTAGTTTTTGTTTCACAAGTGGTATCAAAAATAGGATTGAGTATTGATACTTTTCAAAGTATTGTAATGAAGATAGGAATTTCAGTAATGTGACAACCTTTTTACTTTTCTAATTAGTATTTAGAAGAAATAGTTTGTCATTGGAAGATTACATTTGTCACAGGCCCCAAATGCATTATCAGTATGGAAATGTTTAATTGTCCTAATATCTAATGACAGTGTTGAGTACTGTGTAAATCAAAATTGGCAGAAATAATTGACCATGTATAGGGGAAGCTGATAAGAGCTTTTCTGCCTGCTAAATGTTTCCTGCATTGGATTCACATGTTTAATAAGAAACACACAACTGAATTGCTCTTTAAGTTTTCTTATTTTCCTTGTGCTTTGTGGGTGAAGCCCCAGGAAGCAGGACCACATCCATGAGGTCACCACACCCGAGCGCTCTGTCTGGCTATTTAAGCCAGAGCAGAGAAGGTTCAGGGATAGGAGGATTGTTATGTGTATTGGTATGTTTGTTGATATTTCTGGTTTTCTAGATTTATTTTGCTTACATATTGTTAGATAGATAGATACTTTATTAATCCCAAGGGGAAATTCACATACTCCAGCAGCAGCATACTGATAAAGAACAATATTAAATTAAAGAGTGATAACAATGAAGGTATAACAGACAGACAATAACTTTGTATAATGTTAACGTTTACCCCCCCGGGTGGATTTGAAGAGTCACATAGTGTGGGGGAGGAACGATCTCCTCAGTCTGTCAGTGGAGCAGGACAGTGACAGCAGTCTGTCGCTGAAGCTGCTCCTCTGTCTGGAGATGATACTGTTCAGTGGATGCAGTGGATTCTCCATTATTGACAGGAGCCTGCTCAGTGCCCGCCGCTCTGCCACGGATGTCAAACTCTCCAGCTCCGTTCCTACAATAGAGCCATCCTTCCTCACCAGTTTGTCCAGGCGTGAGGCATCCCTCTTCTTTATGTCGCCTCCCCAGCACACCACCGTGTAGAAGAGGGCGCTCGCCACAACCATCTGATAGAACATCTGCAGCATCTTATTGCAGATGTTGAAGGACGCCAGCCTTCTAAGGAAGTATAGTCAGTTCTGTCCTTTCTTACACAGAGCATCAGTATTGGCAGTTCAGTCCAATTTATCATCCAGCTACACTCCCAGGTATTTATAGGTCTGCACCCTCTGCACACAGTCACCTCTGATGATCACGAGGTCCATGAGGGACCTGGTCCTCCTAAAATCCACCACCAGCTTCTTGGTTTTGCTGGTGTTCAGTTGTAGGTGGTTTGACTCGCACCATTTAACAAAGTCCTTGAATAGGTTTCTATACTCCTCCTCCTCCTGCCCACTCCTGATGCAGCCCACGATAGCAGTGTTGTCAGCAAACTTCTGCATGTGGCAGGACTCTGAGTTGTATCGGAAGTCCGATGTATATAGGCTGAACAGGACCAGAGAAAGTTCAGTCCCCTGCGGCGCTCCTGTGTTGCTGACCACAATGTCAGACCTGCAGTTCCCGAGACGCACATACTGAGGTCTGTCTTTAAGATAGTCCACGATCCATGATACCAGGTATGAATCTACTCCCATCTCTGTCAGCTTGTCCCTAAGGAGCAGAGATTGGATGGTGTTGAAGGCCAGAAACATAATTCTTACAGCACCACTGCCTCTGTCTATGTGGGAGAGGGACTGGTGTAGCATATAGATGATGGCACCCTCCGCTCCCACCTTCTCCTGGTATGTGAACTTCAGAGGGTCGAGGGCATGGCGGACCTGTGGCCTCAGGTGGTGAAGCAGCAGCCGCTCCATGGTCTTCATCACATGTGATGTCAGAGCGACAGGCCAGAAGTCGTTCAGCTCACTAGGACGTGATACCTTTGGGACTGGGGTGACGCAAGATGTTTTCCAAAGCCTCCAGACTCTCCACTATTCCAGGCTCAGGTTGAAGATGCACTATAGAGGACTCCCCAGCTCCAATGCACAGGCCTTCAGCAGTCGTGGCGATACTCCATCTGGACCCACTGCTTTGCTGGCACAAAGTCTCCTCAGCTCTTTGCTTACCTGGACTGCTGTAATTGTGGGTTGGGGGGAACTCTCTCCTATGCTGGTATCAGCAGAAGGATGGGTGGAGGGTGCAGTTCTCCGAGGTGAGAGTGGGTTAGGGTGGTCAAACCTGTTAAAGAAGTTGTTCATCTGGTTTGCTCTCTCCACTTCTCTCTCGATGGTGGCACCCCACTTCGAGCTGCAGCCAGTGATGATCTGGGATGTTAGTTGTTAGTCATGTTTCACTAAAACACAACAAACTGCATTCTCTGTAGGTCCTGACATTTTTCACCAGTGCATCCAGTTTGCTGATCTTATTTGGTAGTGAGTTCACATTTCTCAGGATCACAGAAGGCACCAAAGGTTTGTAGTGCCACTTTCTCGCAAGACGCTTGGCTTTTATCTTAGCTTCGGCTCTGCTGCCACGATACCGCCTTCTTACCTCGTCATGTAAATAGGGAACCACACCAGCGTGGGCATTTGTTCTCAGCGCTTGAAGTTGACTACTTGAATAGATGAGTCTCGGCATGTAAAAATCCATGTTCAAGTAGTAAAAAGTAGTAAAAAGTGTCCAGGGAACGAGTCCACATAAAAGAAAGTGGTAGGAGTTAACAGTGAAGTAGAGAAAAAAGGTAGAAAGATGAAGTCATACACGAAGCTGCTGGAATGGCTGCCACTTGCGGCAGCGGCTCCTGAGTCAGTACCATTGTTTGCACTTGGATTGCCTTTTAGGTAACTCTTTTTACCTATTATTGCTTCCCCCAGCTATTCCGGGTATTGTTTTTCTATTTTTGAAAATAAATCCTTTCTTTGTTAAGATTGTTTGTTTGCTTCTTTATGCAAAAGACTGGGGATTTATGGTCATCCTTCTCCTGACACATTTGTATCCTTTTTAGGAAAACAAAAACATATGCATAGATTGTGTGTATGTGTTTATATATGTATGTGTATGTTTATAAATATGTATTTTGCTTTATTGTCAATGAGGAAAGGTACTGACTGGCCAGTACATTTATGTGTTTTTTTGCAATTAATTTTTCGTTGCAGCCCTTGTTCTTCTCTGCACTTTCCACAGACCTTTCACATCGCTTACAGGCAGCTTTATTTAAACTCTGCCGCTTTACTTGTAACGTTTTCTATTTTATAACCGTCACTGCTACTTCCCTGTGACTTAGGCATGCCTTCTACTACTACCACTACTACTACAGGTCAGTTTTCTCCTTTTTCTTTTTTTTCCCCACCAAAACAAACTCTTTCGCTTGCAGAGCATACCATCCAGGTTCTTCCCTCAGCTACAACTACAGCTCTCTAGAGTGACATGTCTGTGGAGCAGTGGTTTTCAACCATTTTGTCTTTTTTTTTTTGGGGACCATTTTTAGTTTGAGAAATTCTTTGCTGACCTTTATGGATTTTAAAGTGGCTTTATTTACTAACATCAGATTGAAGAGCAGGGGGTTTGGATTAGCACGCATCTACGTTTAGTAACTTCAGATCCATAGCAGGTGGGCTCCCATCTTGGAATTCCAAAAGTCTACACTCACTATAGCTGTGTTGGTTCAAAATTACCAAAGTTCTGCAACTTTCAGCTTGCTTCATAGGGCAGTTCAGGCAATAGTGTAACACATTTTCATATAATTCCACAATCTAATTTTCTTCTTTTTAAAAGTTTTAGTAAAATTCAAATCAAAACAGTTCACACAATAGAGAAAAAATTGACTCTACAAAGAAAATAAAAGTCCTTGTTTAAAGGAATTTCTGTATAAGGCTTACTTACCTTGTTTAATTTTGGTCATGCAGTCATATTACGTGTAGAACAGTCAGAAAACTGCATGCCAGTATCCTATTTGCAAATTTATCTAACAGCCCATGCTAGCAGTGAGACTACTTCCTAACTGGCTTAATTAACACTCAGGTTTACAGGTATAGCTAAGAAGTTCTATTTCATGTTAACTTACAGGGGATAAAAGACTATACCATACTGATAATTCTGTTGAAATTAAATGTTAAATGTAACATTAACTTTCTAAGATTGGCTGTTACATTCACTAATAATAGATTGATTAAAAATCAGGGTTTCGAGCTTCTGGATTTATTAACAGTGGTGACTGTTACATTACGCTGGTGTGGAGTCTATACAAATCTAAATTAATTCTAGAGATTTCTATATTCAGACCCGAGAGAATACACTTTTCTTTTTGTCTATATAACATGGTTACTCAATAATTGAATATATTTTATTGATAATAACTTACAACCTTCTATTAAATCTTGCAGGTAAAAAACTATTGTAATCTCTGACCTTGCTTCTCTTATTTTGTAGTTTAATTAACTATGCCACATAAGACCAAGTGAAAACTGGCAGCTTAATTCATTATTGGTAGTTAATGAGGGCTTTATAAAATAATCTCCACACAAATTCATATTTTCTTTGCAAGAACAGCCTGGGAAACACCTAAGGCAGTTTTAGGAGAACAATTTATCATGTATATTTAAAATAAACTGAAGACTAGAAAGACATCAGAGCTGGCGACTGTCATTTTCTAACTGATCAGAAAAATGCAAGATCACCAAATGGAGCAGATTTTTTTAAATAAATTACAAATATAACTGCTTTACACTCTCAGTGAAGAGGAGCTTGATAAATCTTTGAGGCTCTCAGAAATTCAGGATGCTACAGGCACACTGCAAAACAGGAAAGCTGCAGGCCTAGACAGTTATAAAGTCTTTTTTGAAACAAAAGGTCATTCTGTTTGGTCTCCAGGCTTAGATGCTATATCTCAAAAATACTTTGAGCATAATATATGAAATATAAGCCAACTATATTAAAGTGTATTCCTTATGCTTTTCAAGAACATCCATTGTTTCCACTCACTATGTACTGCAGGGAAAATAAAATCTGAGCACAAGAGAAAGTTTCAGCATTTGAGTTTGTGGACAAGAGAACACTGTTTCCGCCATCTTTCCAATGGAAATATAGCCATTGTGGGGGTGGGCAGGTGTCATATTAAGTCAGTACCAAGCAGACTCCTACTGGAAAATCCCCCTTTATTAAATGGTGTGATTCTCATGTCACTGGTCAGTACGTAGCTGTTATGGAGAAAACTTTAAATGCCCCCACAAACTGTTATTAGGAAAGTATGCTGTTCATGGTGGATCTCCATTCTGTCTCTAGCAACACTTTCTTTGTCCCTCTGGGGAGATCACAACTTTATCTTGGTAAGAGGAGAGATGTAATCCCTTCCAGGTATCCTGTGTTGGTAGTGTTGCACATTGCTGTCCCAAGATGCATATTCACTACACACTGAAGCTAATTCAACTCTTCCTAGACAGTCTGTGATTCTGTTGTGGTGACTTACCATTAGGGCTATTAAATTCATCAATAAATCCTATACAGGTGTTCATATCAGTTTAAATATGTTAAAATGTAGATGAAAAAAATTCTGAAGTCTTGCATGTGCAGTACATTCCAATGTGTTCTTATTTTAACTTTTTTATGTTTAGTGCATTCATCAATTACTGATGTGCAAAATGTGTTGATCATTCTTTAGATGTCAGTAAAGACAATCGGTCCGTATTTATTCATCATTGGGAGGTTAAAAAATACTTTTTTTTTTTTTTTTTGATCGTAAAGTACCTGCAAGAGACAAATGACTTTGAAACCTAAGTTTCACATGACTAATAAATTCCACTTGAAAGCACGCAGTTTCACAAAGATAAATTTTAAGATTCTCTGTGCACAAAGACTATTATAATCAAGTAAGAATGCAAAGAAGGACACACTTCATGCTACTTCTTTCTTCTTTTAATTCAAATATTCATTTATGAAACCAAGGCAAAATCAAAAATGACATTAATTCTGTAGTTAATCTTTTTTTCCTCTTCCAAGCCCTGCTTCTCTACTCTTCCAGGGACCAGAAGACAAAATTCCTGTACATCTTTTTTATATAATCGGGGTCATTGTCAATCTTTAAATAATTTAGAAATTAAACAATTAAATGTGCTAAATGTATCATACTGTTCAGCAAGTGATTCCTCATCATTTATTTATTTAATTGATGCCCTTACTCAAATGACTTTGTAGAAATCAATTTACATAAAATGCATTTGAGTGTTTTTTTGAAAAAAAAAAAAAGTTAAGAAAAGATACTCAATATGTTTAAAATTGTAACACAATAAGCTGAGGCAGTTTGTTCCATGGTTAGCACTGGATGGTTTGTAGGGTCAATAGAGCCCAAATTAATACTTGGCATGATGCGAACATGTCAGTATGCCAGTCAAGGAATAACATGCAAGATTAAACACATTTCAAGTCTTTAATTAGGTTTCCTCCCACTACCTGCTGTTACATGAGGCGTTTTCCCACCATGGGAACTGTTTTTTTTTTGGTTTTTTTTTTAAGAACCAATGAGTTCCTGTACGATATAGGCCCTAGGCCATTTGTGGTCTCAGGCCACTTTCGTTTGTTGTGTTCTCACCTCACAACAGAAACTGTAACATTTATACAAAATATATGACTTTCAAAGAAGAATGATGCAGCGCGAAGTATTGTGTGAATGGGAGTTCACATGGGACACCCCCACCTTTTGCTTTAATCTGATTGCAACTTCACAAGGAGATTATTACTTCTTTGTGGTGCATAGCTCAGCAGAGTAGGGAGGCAGCTATGAAGAGTGATGTGGTGCGAAGTGCGGCATGATTGGGAGTTGATGGGGACACCCCCACCTTATTGCTTTGAACTGATTGCAGCTTCACAGGGGAAATTTATAAACATACTCTACTCCTATATATCAACCTCTTCTTGTAAATTGTTTTATTATTGTATTGCTCTGTTTGTCTTGCACTTTTGTATTGTTTTCCTTGCATTGTTGTTCTTTTTGCTTTTATAATGCTTCATTACCCCCCCCCCCCCCCATATTATTATAGAAAGTAAGTACTCTGGTTCAGTGAATGTTTAAAAGTTGTAATAAGTAAGGCACCACACTCAAATGAGTATGACAGCAAGGGTGAAATTATACTTTTAGTGTTTGAGAGAGTTTGTTTAATTGTAATTGTAAATATAGGAACAAAGAATTGGTCTACTTTAAAGAGGTTTATTCTAAAGAAGAAGGAGGCTTTAGTTTCCTGTCCATCCAATCTGTCCATAGCCTGGAGGCTGTTTGAAATATTGCAAAATGCATGAAAGGAAGCCCTCCTAAATCAGCAGGATGATTATTACAACAGTTGTGTCATGATGGTTATTTCAGTTTTGTACTCAGTGATGTAAGGGCTGCTTTTCATGCACCACCCAGTCTAGTTTTGTCTCCGAATGAGATTTTTTAATACACATTATTAAACATATTTGCATAGTGAAATTCTATCTTACAGCTGTATTTACTGTATTCTCAAGCTCCTGTACTTAAGAGTTTTGCAATAGGATCCACATTAGCATGCTTGGCTTCCTGGTGTTTTTTGATTTCCTTTTCCTAGAGACCCTGCACTGGAAAAACCGTGTTCTTCCCCACTAGGTGAAGGTTAAAATTTAAACCGCTGACAATCACCACAGTTGTGAAATACACTTTATAATATATACATTTATAAAGTTTGTTTTCTTTTTTTAGCTTTCTTTTAATCCTTTATTTGGCAAATCAGTACACAAGTATGCTATGCCTTCTTCTACATGTATGTACCTTCAAGGTAGAAAGGGAATACTATTTTTATTAAGTTGAATTTGCATATGTTGGTAATGGGAAGATGGCAACATTAATTAAAAGCAGACAGTTAATTTGCTAAATGTAATGCTCAGCTGTTTAATAAGCTGTCAACCTGGATTGATTGCTTTTAAAAACTAAATTTTACAACAGACTGAGAAATTATCCACCCTACAGAACTTCAACTCAATTTGAACTGTTATTGCTAGGCAACACAGCTGCTAGGAATTCCTCTTAGTGTTATATTCATAAATATAAAAAGGTAAATACAATTAAATATATATAAAATAAAATATCCGTATGCCTGTCTGTATGTTCCCTATACAATACTAAACTATTTGACCAATCTGGACCAAAAATTGAATAGTTACTCTCTAGGACCATAGAGACCAGATATGCTACCATGAAACCTGGACACCCTCCCACCTTGATATCATACTGTTGATACATGAAAATGTAGGTACTGTTTCTTTATTAACTAATTTCAACCAAAATTGATAGCCGGATGTTTTTCCGAGTCACAGATTATGAATCTGAAATTGTTTATTTGAAGATTCTATTTCAAGATTTTGTTTCCAATATGGCAGACTAAAATTTTCCACATGAAAAATGTAGATATTGTATCAGGGGTCATTACTTTTTTTTAATTAATGTTTAAATGGTTCTTTCTTAATAATAATAATAATAAGTTTTATTTATACTTTCATACACTCAAGGACACTTCACAATTCAATACACACATTAACAAAACAGTAGAAATTACATACATGAAAAAGAATAATACTCATTGAAAAGATGTGTTTTCAACAGAAGTTTGAAATTAATAATAGATTTTTACTCGCAAAGGCTGAGAGGGCGAGAATTCCAAATTTTAGGGGCTATCACTCTGAAAGTTCTGCCACCCATAGTTATTAACCTGTATTTAGGTACAGTGAGTAACTTAGCGTCCAATGATTGTAATGCACGGGCAGGAGTATAAGGAAGAGCAGCACCTCCGACATATAATGAGGGGCTAACCCATGAAGGGCTTTAAAGGTTAGAAGGATAATTTTATATTTGATTCTTGAAGAAACTGGTAACCAATGTAAATCATAGAGGACAGGAGTGATGTGAGCAGATTTTTTAGTGTGTGTAAGTAAACAAGCAGCAAAATTCTGAACATATTGTAATCTATTGATATATTTATTTGGGAGGCCATACAACAACAACAACAACATTTATTTATATAGCACATTTTCATACAAAAAAAATGTAGCTCAAAGTGCTTTACAAAATGAAGAACAGAAAAATAGAAGACACGATAAAAAATAAAAATAAGTCAACATTAATTAACATAGAATAAGTAAGGT
>JANRMT010062792.1:97232746-97256309 GCA_026402145.1 Polypterus bichir lapradei
AAAAAAAAAAAAAAAAAAAACCTCCAGACGGCTGGAGAAAAAAAATAAAATCTGCAGGGATTCCAGACCAAGAGACCGCCCAGTCTCCTCTGGGCACCATAAAAAAAGCATTGCAATAGTCCAGAAGGATAGTGATGAAAGTGTGAATGAGTGTTTCAGTATCTTTCACACTGAGGAAAGAATGCAGATAGGCAATGTTGCGAAGATGAAAAATGGCTGTCTGTACTATTGAGCTAATGTGTGATTGAAAAGTAAGAAGCTGATCAAAGATGACACCCAAATTACAGACTGATGCTAAGGGTTGAACCAGGATCTCATCAATGTCAATTTTTAGCCCATGAAGGGTAGAGAGGACAGATTTGGTACCAACTAATAAGATTTCTGTTTTATCAGGATTGAGTTGTAAAAAATTATCTGTCAGTGCAACAGGTGAAGATGTTGCAGTTGCATTAACACTTACATAAAGTTGTGTGTCATTGGCATAGCAGTGGAAGCTCAGACCATACTGACAAATAATCTCACCTAATGGGAGCATATAGATGTTGAAGAGGACTGGACGAGAACTGACCCTTGAAGGATTCCTTGTGTGAATGAAGTAGTGGCAGATTTGTATTCTGTAATGAAGACGTAATACTGGCGATCACTGAGGTATGATGTGTACCAAGAAAGTGCGGCAACAGAGATACCAATAGCTGAAAGTCGGGTCAGTAAAATGTTATGGTTAAGTGTATCAAACGCTGTACTCAAGTCAAGAAGAACTAGTTATGTGTTTTTTCCCTGCCCACCACCCCAAAAAAATGTTAAAAATGTGTATTTTTTACTTGTCTGTTTTAGTCTCACCCCCCTACCTCCTGCTTTGCTCCTATGTTTACAATGCATCGAAAGTGTGCCTTGGTGCTGGCAAATTTCCTACCGATCCTTCATCTAATCTAATTTCTTCTCCATCAGATTTTTGCAAGGTAGTGCCACTCGGTTAAGGAAATTGTGAACAAAGTATTCCCATATGTTTGTAACATCTCTAAAAATCATTGATGGCTTTCTGAACACGCAATTCTGGTACCAAAAAAATCTAAGCATTATTAATATCAATATCCAGATCTAGGATAATTTTCCTGGCTCTGCCACAGCATGCAAATCAATTGCTACTGTCATATACAGGTGCTGGTCATAAAATTAGAATATCATGACAAAGTTGATTTATTTCAGTAATTCCATTCAAAAAGTGAAACTTGTATATTAGATTCATTCATTACACACAGGCTGATGTAATTCAAATGTTTATTTCTTTTAATTTTGATGATTATAACTGACAACTAATGAAAGTCCCAAATTCAGTATCTCGGAAAATTAGAATATCAATTAAGACCAATGCAAAAAAAGGATTTTTAGAAATGTTGGCCAACTGAAAGGTATGAACATGAAAAGTATGAGCATGTACAGCACTCAATATTTAGTTGGGGCTCCTTTAGCCTGGATTACTGCAGCAATGCGGCGTGGCATGGAGTCAATCAGTCTGTTGCACTGCTCAGGTGTTATGAGAGCCCATGTTGCTCTGATAGTGGCCTTCAGCTCTTCTGAATTGTTGGGTCTGGCGTATTGCATCTTCCTCTTCACAATACCCCATAGATTTTCTATGGGGTTAAGGTCAGGCGAGTTTGCTGGCCAATCAAGAACAGGGATACCATGGTCCTTAAACCAGGTACTGGTAGTTTTGGCACTCTGTGCAGGTGCCAGATCCTGTTGGAAAATGAAATCTGCATCTCCATAAAGTTCGTCAGCAGCAGGAAACATGAAGTGCTCTAAAACTTCCTGGTAGATGACTGCATTGAACTTGGACCTCAGAAAACACAATGGACCAACACCAGCAGATGACATGGCACCCCAAACCATCACTGACTGTGGAAACTTTAAACTGGACCTCAAGCAATGTGGATTCTGTGCCTCTCCTTTCTTCCTCCAGACTCTGGGACCTTGATTTCCAAAGGAAATGCCAAATTTACTTTCATCAGAGAACATAACTTTGGACCACTCAGCAGCAGTCCAGTCCTTTTTGTCTTTAGCCCAGGCGAGACGCTTCTGACACTGTCTCTTGTTCAATAGTGGCTTGACACAAGGAATGCGACAGCTGAAACCCATGTCTTGCATATGTCTGTGCGTGGTGGTTCTTGAAGCGCTGACTCCAGCTGCAGTCCACTCTTTGTGAATCTCCCCCACAGTTTGGAATGGGTTTTGTTTTCACAATCCTCTCCAGGGTGCGTTATCCCTATTGCTTGTAAACTTTTTTCTGCCACATCTTGTCCTTCCCTTCGCCTCTCTATTAATGTGCTTGGACACAGAGCTCTGTGAACAGCCAGCCTCTTTAGCAATGACCTTTTGTGTCTGCCCTCCTTGTGCAAGGTGTCAATGGTCGTCTTTTGGACAACTGTCAAGTCAGCAGTCTTCCCCATGATTGTATAGCCTACAGAATTAGACTGAGAGACCATTTAAAGGCTTTTGCAGGTGTTTTAAGTTAATTAGCTGATTAGAGTGTGGCACCAGGTGTCTTCAATATTGAACCTTTTCACAAATATTCTAATTTTCCGAGATACTGAATTTGGGACTTTCATTAGTTGTCAGTTATAATCATCAAAATTAAAAGAAATAAACATTTGAAATATATCAGTCTGTGTGTAATGAATTAATCTAATATACAAGTTTCACTTTTTGAATGGAATTACTGAAATAAATCAACTTTGTCATGATATTCTAATTTTATGACCAGCACCTGTATAGTGAGCAAGCTGTATTTTATCCCATACAGTTTCTAAATTCTTTGGAATCGGGCAGAATGCCACTACACAGGTTAATTTTGAAAACTGGATCATGATAATCCAATTGCATAATATTAACCCATCAAATTTGTGCAGTGGAACAAGGCTAAACTTGACTGCAATCTGTGAATAGTAACAATTCATGAGAGAATAATTTGCTTCAGTGCAGAAGAGTAATAATGCTCAAAAATCTCCTTGCAATCACAACTTGGGATGACACAAATTAAAGCTCTTTTTTTTAAGCCATAGAAGGGAGATCCCAAAGTGCAAGTGTGGCAATTAAAAATTACATATGGGCTTAGCCAAAAATGAAGTTTAGTCTGTAAGAGTAGGATCAAAGAGAATTTAAGAGATTTCTTGGCCAAATGCTGTTTCTTCTACTGTAGTTTTTTGCTCCTTCTTGGGGTTTTAGGTAGGCTTGCATCTTGAAATTGCAAGGTACTGTACACTCTTGAGTAAAGGTATTAATAGTTTCTTTAATATAGTGGGCTATGCCATTTATGCATTTATATGGCACGGCAAGGCATTTAAAATCTTCTTTAATCATAACTGAAATTAAATTTTGTGATTCAAGAACCAGATTGTATAATGTATGTTCATATTAGTTAGCTTGTTAAGCTCCATTCTGCAATAGACATTGTACGAACATTAATGCAGTCAGTATTACTTCCTTACATTTATGTTCTATGTGAAATTAAATCAATATTAGAAACCTCCTTCACCCAATTTAGAGGGCTATGTGAATGCAAACATACAATGAGTTTATAAGTACAATTGTTTGACTGGTTTGAAGAAAGCCTGCGTATCAAATAAAAAAAAAGCTGTAGACAATTGTAACTGTTTTGTTGTCTTGATTTTGTGACTGCAAAAGAGTAATAATTCTAACAATAAAATGTGTTATTAAATCTATGTAAGAATGTCCATGATTATTACTATGTTATGAAAGTTTATCAGGGCATGGCTAATTCTCTGTTTTTTCAAATATCTTTTGAAAATTATCTTACACATTTTTTTAATTGTGACATTGCCCTGTTGAATTTTTTTGCCTTCATTTTTTATTTTGCTCCTGCTTGTGTGTCATTTTTTTGTCAGTCTAAAAAAATGTTGTCTCTCAGCCCTTATAAGCCATTTTTTACAGATGTAGATGTTTTTACTGTGTTTAGAAAGATAATATAGAGAGTGCATCATCTTTCAGCAACTGAGAATAACCCATGCATGAAAATGGGAGCTTCGTACTGTGTAGCTGTGTTTTACTACTGTCCTGCAGATATTCGCACAAACAAAATAGTGGAAACTGGCAGAAATCCATGAATCTGCACTGGCTTAGATTGTATTACAAAAAGAATTGTTAATTTACCAGCATCGCAGTTATCTACCACTTACTAAAAATATGAAACCAGTATAGGACATTAGAGAATCTCTTACCTGATGCTTCTGTGTGTCATAATCATATTTTTCAACTTCCCCTGACTCATGCCTTATTCAGCCAATGGAAAGTGCTCAGAATATTGACATTTGATAACATATTTAAAATTATGCTCTATATTTTGTCTTCCAGCTACACCGTTGTTCTTCTGTGAAAATCAGAAACTTTGTTAAAAGCAACATACCTAATTTTCTTCACTTCTTATCCATATCTGTCTCTGAGGTGATGTTGGATAGTCAGTCCAGATAACATCTCAAGAATATATTAAAATATTTCCAGGAATTTACTTTTTAATGATCATATGGGACAAGGAGCAAAGGATCTCTTAATTGAATTTTACAAAAAGAAATGGAGCTCAGTGTGCCAAGCATGCTGTGATTCAACTAAATATTTTTCATTGACTAAAGTTATCTCATTGAAAATTGTCTAAATGTACTTGGGGCAAGATGTCATTTATGAGTGTTGTCATCAGGCACCTGCATCATTAGACCGTATTTTTTGGGAATAACCTATACGTAAATAATTTTCAGCAAAATATTTTGCATATGTCTTGAATTTAAAATCACTCCTAATACATAAACAGAAGTATTTGTAGTATTGTCAGATGGGATTAAAGTGCAATATGAGAAATTTGTTGTAATATTCTATACCACACTACTAGTGCACAGACTTTTTTAGCTCAACTGGAAGAATCCCAATCCACTTTCAATAACTAGGTGGGAAAGGAATGTATTTCATTATCTGAAATCAGAAAAAACAGGTTTTCTATTCTAAACCTATTCAAAATGTTGCAAGAACTCATTAATATAATATAATTAATAGAATTTTTAAATAAGCACACTGGCCCTCTGTTTAACTCTCCACTTTTTTCATATACTATATATATATACTGTATATATATATATATGTATATATATATAAATAATGGATGGATCTCTTTTATTTTTGGGTGGGAGCTAATTTTTTTCAGTGGATTAACTTTTAAGCATACTCAACTCTTATATTTGCTATGTTAATCTTACTTGTTTGATTGAATTATATTCTGTTGTTACAGCTAATCCACAAAATATCTTTACTATTTCAGACAAGGAGTGGAATCTTCATAAGTGCCTTACTGATAGTGTTGCCTCTCGAGTCCATGGCACATGGTCTTTTTCATGAACTTGGAAGCTGTTTGGGAGGCACCTGTGTGGGATATGCTATTGTAATTCCTACCAACTACTGCAGGTATTCATTGTGTTATTGCCAAAATAAGCAATTATTATTGCAATATACATATTAAGACACATTCTTGCACATGTACTATAAACATGGTAGTTAGGAAGGTACAGAAAATACTTTAACTCCTAGTTACTTTTTTTTATACTTTTTCATTATATCTGAATTTCACATTTTATGTGATATTGGAAATCACAGTGGTGCTGTGTTTACTATTACTGGCTCAAAGTTCCAGATAACTGAGTGTAATTCCTGGCCTGCTTACTGTCTGTGTGGAGTTTGCACATTCCTTGTCCATGTGTATGTGTTCCCTAGTTTAATCTCATATTGTAAGACATGCTTGTGAATTAGTAATATTAAACTTTCCTGTTATGTAAAATGTGCTTGTGAGCTATGTGCTATTCCTTTTCAGTGTTGATTTTTGTCTTGTGTGTAATGCCATCAATCCCTTTATGCAAATAGTGAGTTATAGATGTATTGATGGAGTCACATACACTACATAATATTCTCAAATCTATTTAATTCTGGTTTACAGGGCCAGAGGCTATCCCAAGAGCATTAGGAACAACCTTGAACAGGGGACCAGGCCATTGCAGGGTCTAATCACATACAAACCTACATGGTGACAATTTAGAATTAACAAATAATATAACATTCATATTTTTGGGATGTGGGAGGACATTCTGAGTACCAAGAGAAGATTTTGCAGACTACACACAGACCATAACTAGATGCAAGATTTGAGTTATGATACTTTATCGGTAAGGCAGTAGTACTATCCACTATGTGACAGTGCCTCCCAGCATAATACTTTATAATAAAAATGCATTAGTGAAAGAACATGTCAATATCATTTATATTGCAGCTACACCTGAAAAATGGACTCAGTACATTTGCTTGATAATGTATGTTACTAAATGCTGAAAAAAACAAAAATAATTAAAATAGTTTTTAAAATTGAGAGACATATGAAAGATATAAAACTATTCTTACTATCCAAACAAGTCAAAATTATTTTTCTTTACAAGTAGAGTCATGATTTATGTAGGATCAGCATGTAAAGGCAAAAATCAGATACAACTTCTTCATCATCTACACTTTAGTGGACCTGCTGCCATAAGTTTGAGCCAACCTTAAATAAGCATGTTAATGTTATACTTTATAAATTCTCAGTTAGAGGATCTGTGCAGAACCTTTTCAAAACCTGGCAGGATCTAATCATTAATATTTTAGAATAAGCTCTTAAAGCACTGAGGAAATAGATTCTCTCCCTATTTCTGCATTTATCTATATCCACCTAATAAACTCATCAATTTATGTATGTTTACAAGCTTTAAGTTTTACTCCGTTGGCCATGCTCTCTTTCTCAGGGGTGGGGGTTGATTTGTTTTCAATCCTATTTTTTGTAAATATTGATCTTTGTATGGAATGATTAAAATAAAATCAATAAAATTTGAAAAAAAAAGTTATACTTTCTAATAAAAGCAAATAAATAGTGACAATGTAAAAGTTCATGAATATACATACCTGTACATTTCATCCATAATAATAATACTATACTTTTTTCCCCTCTTTTGCTCTTTCTGACACTATAGTCATTAGAAAAAGTAGAAAGATATAACACCATTATTGTTATAAATATTTTCAGGAAGTAGTGATGACTTTAAGTGCATCATCCATATGATAATAGATGTGCTGATAATGCCAGGTAATAATGGTAAAGAGACAGTACTCTACATTTAACATGTTGCCTTCTACTAGAGTACATTTGATAACACAGAGGATTTCATCCTGGGCTTATTCATGGAGAATCTTGATATGATATCAAAAGTTCTCATCCTTTTTTGTTTTTCGCTTTTATGGTATTTCACTAACGATCACTACAAAGTCTGCATATAGTGTAGCTTTTTGGAAGATGAGAACAGACTAGCTTCTTACACTACACTTGGGACAAACCATTAAAAAAAATAGAGTTTGCAGCGTAAACGTGTACATTCAATAGGAACATATGCTTTTACTGGTTAAAAAAGGTTTGTAAAGGTTACACTGGAAAATATAATCTATGCATCAAGCTTGCGTCCAATTAAAGATCTTTTGTATTGTTACACTTTGGAGCTACAGAGAATTACATAACCTAGAAGAAGCAAGATGTGCCAGGAGACAACTCAACATGAGCAGGAATGTGGTTAACTTAGGCTCATTAGCTCTTTCTGTTGTTTTGCATTGCATTTAGAAGCGTTAAACATGCATGGATATCCAGTTTTGCAAATTGCAGCCTTCCTGCTTCAAGAAGGGGTTGTGCATGTAAAGCTGGGACTGGATTAAGTGTAGTAGAACCCAACAAACAAATGTCCTTATTATTATTATTATTATTATTATTATTATTCAACTTGCCCTCTCTGTTTGTCTGGGTCAAATATTTACAATCATTTTTTTACCCACTTTTACCAAACCAATTTCCTTCAAACTTTGCACGCATGCTGATCTCTGGTGACAATGCAATATTTCATAAGTTTTGATTCGGTATCTGTACATTAATTACATCTAATTTAATTTCTCCTTTCCTTATATCATACTTTTAGCGAATACACATATATATGAAAAATCAGCTGTGTTGATCATATGGTTAGCTTGTTGAAGGTTCACAACCAATATAGACAAATGAATTTTAAAAAAAAATCAAATCAATTTGATTAATTGATATTGAAGTTTTGTCAAATTGCTTCAATAATAACATTTAAGCAGCACTGGTATGTGCTAATGTCATTTATGACAAATTATTTTCCCACTCAAGTCAAGGTTTTTGTAACATGCCAAGGATTGTGTGGCATTAGGGTGGCAAAAACATATATAAAGAAAAGACTTTTGAGTAACATTTTAAATAAAATTGTGTCACATAAAAATCTTTTCTTTTTATATATTTTTTTATTTCTCTCTCTGAAAAGATTGTTGCATATTGGTGATCATTTGATGCAACAATTTAGTTATATGTGTGTTAACCATCTACAGCGTCTGACACCTTCTTGCAGTCCATATACACACACACTGCTCTAAGATAAGTATGAAGGTAGGATTATGTCATATATTATTGATTTTTGCTTTGTGCCCTCCCCCATCATAACCTGTCGTCAATGGGGGTAGTGAAAACTTTAGATTTGTCAAAAAGTTTGATCTCCGGTTTTTGATGGATCTTGACGTTTTAGGGTACCCTGATGCCGAAAACATCGATAGCTCGGTGATGGGTGTGTGTCACAGTTTCTTAAGGAAGGTCTGGAGCTAAAATGGCTGGACGAAAAAATACCAAACTTGAAACTTAAGCCTGTTATGAGATGACAATGTGCTGATTAGTTTTTGAGCCAAATCGTGCAAGACAAAGAGGCACTCTTTAGGAACCCTCAAATACTGTAACTTCTTCTTGTTCTTTTTTATTTAATTTACTCCTCTTTGTAATTTTCTAGTGTAAGGCTTCTATAGCCTGAATTTGAGGACATGGTACAGGCCTAAAATGAAGGTCTATCTAAGACACATTTTTTTGTCCTACATTTTAGTAAATACAGTATCTAATGTTACTTACTAATTTTTTTCTGAGAACAGCTAATGTGTTGTAGCTGCGGTTAAAATGTGGTTTATAGTTAAAAGTATATTTTTTTTTTTTGCCTTTGAGTCTGTTAAATTAACTGTAAATGAAGTGATAATGCGACTCATATTTATTTTTGTCTTTGTTTTAGCCCAGATGGCCAGCCAACACTGCTTCCACCTGAACATGTTCAGGAGTTAAACCTGCGGTCAACAGGCATGTTGAGCGCTATCCAGAGGTTTTTTTCATATCATATGATAGAGACATATGGCTGTGACTATTCTACTAGTGGCTTTTCTTTTGACACAATTCAGAATAAACTGAAGTCTTTTCTAGAACTAAGGACAGTGGATGGTCCTCGCCATGATACTTATATAATATATTACAGCGGTCATTCCCATAGTTCTGGAGAATGGGCTTTAGCAGGTAAGAACCATGTTTATACACATTGTATATAGAACAACAGCACAACATTAAAGTGTACTTTTTATAAGTCATACTTCAGGGTTTTTTTTGTTGTGTTAAAAATCATACACTATGAAACTTCCACTTTAGTTCATCAGGATGTCTTTAGGATTTATGGGATTGTCAATTTTCATGTGTCTGTTACTCCATAAATGTACACTTTTGATCAGAATCACTGTGTGAATGGTATGTGTCTATGTGACACGGTGCAGTGTATGTTAAATATATCCACAGTTAGTTCTCAATACAGTATATAGCTGTATGCTTGGCTTTTTGTAAGCTCAGTTACTATACCTTAATGAAATGTAAATCTAACCAATATTAATGTTTTCTCTTCATAATGAGCTGCAGAAAATTATCACCTCATTTTTTAATAAATTCAGTTTAATAATAAAGGTAAAATAAAGTAGTAAATTACTAGGCATGATAACATAAGTTTTGAGCTAGAGAGAGAAAACCAAAAAAAGTCTTATTTTACCATCTCTGTGAACACTAAAACACTTGTTATAATGTACATATAGCTTTTCTCTGGTACACAAGTAAATCGTTTTGTCTTCCCAGTGTAACCTTTTTTTAACTGACTTTATCATTGGCAAAACATATACAAGCCAGGTCAAGAGAATGAAATGGCAGCCTTTACAGCACATATAGTGTGAACTGAGCGATTACTGTGAAGCAGAAGGGTGACCTGGAGGCCTGCTTGTAATCTTAAAAGAAAATATTGTCTAGTTAATTGAATTACACATTCAGCATCAGAAGAATTGTGCACATGCCCTTCCCTGCACTGGTTGTACCTTGAATTTCTTACTTTAGAGTCAACATACTCCCATTGTTTTGGTTGTTGCTTGGAGTTTGAGTTTTTTGCACTGATGTTCTCCTTCAAGAACAGGCTGCAGTGATTCTTCATGGTAGGAGTCACCATTCTGGACACTCGTCATAAACAGATCTTGCTCATGTTTAATTGTTAATGAAGAATGGATTCAAACAGCCTGCTGCTTCACACACTGTCAATATTTTATTCTACATTATGATTCAATTCAGTTTGGCAACTTTTTTTCTGCCATTGATGTTGAAAACCATGCAGGCTTTGGGTAATCTTTGAGAGACATCCTACCACAGTGGAATTCTACTGCCTCTCTCTTGACTCTGGCTTGTGATGGGAACTGTTCTTGGTACACATTTATTTTTGCTAGAATGAATCTCTGAAGGTGTGTGGCTCTCTATATGATACTTATTTTATGGTTTTTGGTATCTGTGTTGAATCGTTTCTTAACCCAGAAAATAAATTCCAAATGTTAGAAACTGGTAATTCACTCATTTTAGTTGAAGAAATCTAATCTTTGTCCACTTATATAATTGGCCCTGTAGAATAAATGTTTCTGGTTCAGCCTACGGATATATATAAAAAAAAAGCCAATGTTGCAGTACTCTACAATTTTTTTTTATTTTTCTACGACTATTTCTGAAACTATAATAAAATCTACAAAGTTCGCACTATTTACCTTGTTTATGTGGACTCCCATAAACGTTGTCTGGTAGTGATGAGGTATGAAAAGAAATGGAGCGTGGATCAGGAGACTAACTGTTTAGAACTTTTGTGGTAAATTCTGTGGTTTGCAAAAGCTTTGGTTTACTAGAGATGACAGTTCAAGCAGTACATCATCTAAAGATAAAGCATATTACTGCATATGAAGGGGCCATCAAGGCACATCCGGCATCTGCAATGTGTCCTCCCAACTCTTTTACAAAACGGGTCTCTGCTAAGCAAAGTTCCATAAAATGTTCACTGTTCCATTGTATACTGTTTGGGCATACAAGCGTCAGGCGGAAGAGGATAACCACTACAGTGACTTACTTCATTGCAAAACACACTTTTCACCTACTGGTCAAATAACTACACTAACCACTAAGTCACATCACACCAGAAACTAGACATACTTTGGGTTCTTTTTTTTTTTGTTCCACATTCATTCTATGTGCCATGTTGTAAGAGAGGCTGCCACTCATTGTATATTTTCCCTTTTTCTTTCTATTCTCTGTAAACCTGGGGTGTCGAACTCCGGGCCTGAATGGCTGCAGTGTCTGCAGGTTTTCATTCTAACCCTTTTCCTAATCATTGACCAGGATTCACTGCTAATTAACTTCCTTTCCCTTCATTTGAATTGCCCTGTTTTTAAGGATTCAAACCTCTGAATTGATTTGTTTCTTTATTAAATGACATGCAAACAGAAATGAGATGTGAAACGAGCCAAAAGATAATGAGCTAAATTGAAATGTCAAATTCCAACCAGTTTCTTAATGAGAAGCCAATTTTTGCTGTTCATTAAACTCGTTATTTAATTCCACAGCTTGTTGCTGCTCTCATTCTACCACAGCAGACATTTCCAAAACTATTGTGTGATGGGCACAGGTGAGCTGGTCATGTGGAGGCTTGTTTCGTGTCTCATTATTGTTTGGCTGCTAATTAAGGAAAAAGAGACAACTAAGAGGCCTGAGTGAAGTTAATTAAAACTAAAAAAAAAATAAGTTAATTAGCAGCCAAAAATGGTCACTAATGAAGAAGACGGTCAGAATGAAAACCTGCAGCCACTGCGGCCCTCCAGGACTGGAGTTTGACACCCGTGCTGTAAACCCTAGAGCAGGGGTTCTCAACGTCGGTCCTGGGGACCTCCTGTGGCTGCAGGTTTTTGTTCCAACGAGATTCCTAATCAGTGACAACAACTGATAGCACTGATCTCATTTCATTAGCTGGTATTTTTTTTTCTTTTATTCGACATTCAGAAAAGCATAGCAGCATTATTTTTACATTTATAAATATTTCTGCTTTTGCTCTAGATTTAAATGCTTAACTCTCTTTTGTTGATTCCATTATACTTTGCCCTTTCTCTGTGCAGTTTTTCCCCCTTCATTGTATCTTAATAATGACAACTTAAAACGAGTAGAGCAGACACCCAGGCAAACAACACTGAATAATCAAAGGCTGCAGCTACTTTAGAGTCAGACCCACTAATTAGTAAATAATGGAATAATTAAACAATTAGAACACCTAGAAAAGTAGAATGAAAATCAAGATGAAAATACTGTTAAAAAGAAAAAAAATACATTATTCCTATATAACTGCTTGGTACATTTTAATATATTTTTTTTTTTTGGCAAACTTAATTTTCTAATTAATATATTGTTCCTTAAACACAGAACTTGGGAAATATCAGTTCACCTAATTAGCTCAGGTGTTCAATTAAAAACAGAAGCTGGTTGGAACAAAAACCTGCAGCGACGGGGGTCCCCAGGACCGACGTTGAGAACCCCTGCCCTAGAGATAGTTGTGTGTGAACATCTCAGTAGATCAGCAGGTTGGCTTGACATTGTCTACATGCTTAAATGTATTGAGTTGCTGCCTTATGATTGGCTGATTAAATATTTGTGTTAACAAGCAATTGAGCAGGTGTACCTAATATAGTGGCCGGAGAGTGTATGTATGTATTTATGTATATGTATATATATGTGTGTGTGTATAAATATATACAATATACTGTATATATTGTGGTATACCAGGGCTGTACTGCTCCCCAAACCCAGACACAGACAGGCACAGAGACACAAGTGCAAAAACAACACACATTTTATCTCTTCGTGGGACATCTCTATTTCCCGCTCCCCACTTCAGAATACAGTACACAGTTGCCCACAGTAATACTGTTCAGTCCCTTCTCCCTGTTCTTTTCTTCTTTCTTTTTCTCTTTCATTTTCACTGCCGCCTCCACTCCTCTCCCAACAAGCTTTGTCTTCCTCCTCTTGACTATGGCTCCCCTAACGGAGTGAGGCGGCCTCTTTTATAGTGCACCCGGAAGTGCTCCAGGCGCTCTTGGATCCTATTTTGGTGGTGGCCCCGGTGCAAGCCTGTAGGGTTGCCCTCTTGTGTTCCGGGAGAGGTATTGCCCTGAATATATCCTCACCCCACAGGGGCGTCCAAGCCAGGCAAGGGACCCATATGTGTGTGTAAGCGAATGTCTGTGATACAGTTTGCATATTTGTAGCTAGTAATCCACAAAGGGAGAAAATGAATCACGCATCTTAAAAGCGTTTTTATTCCAAAGCTTTTGGTAACCTAGATATACAGGATATCAAAGGCAATATAGAGCAAATTAGGGGAGCCAGACAGAGAGAGAGATCTGTGGAATCTGCTTATATCATTTCAAGTAAACATTATGAAAATTCAACATTCCTGGGCAATCATCAATTGATTTTCTATGTCAATAAATTGAAATGACATCAGGTACAAAGAATATTATATTTGTTTTCTCACAGCTTATAATAAGCAGTTGTTCTTAACAATAGTTACTGCTTTACAGTGTTTTTTTTTTTTTAAGATATCTGTTTTACTGATGTTTATGTCTTTCTGAATTCCATTTATTTATTCTTTTTTTTTCACCCCCAGGAGGAGAAACATTGCAGTTCAGTAACTTCATAGAATGGTGGATGGAGAAGAATGGTAATTTCTGCTCACGACTTATAATCATACTGGACACTCAACATGCAATCCCATGGGTTAAAGAGGTGAAACAAATTGCTGATCTTTATGTTGCCATACAGGGAGCCGAGATTGTTAAAAACTTTGACATTGAAGAAGCAGATCCTGCACAGCTTGGTGACTTTACAATGCAGTGGGTGGAATATAACTGTAACTCTGACAGCACCATCAGATGGTCAGAACAAGGACGTTCTTTAAAAGCAGTGTATGGTGTTTCTAAGTGCTGGAGTGACTATGTTCTCCATTCACCAACTGGGAGTGATGTTGCAAAGCACTGGATGACATATTTTCCCCGAGTTACCTTTCCATTAGTATACCTAGCAAACTGGTGCAGTGGACTTAATCTTCTTTGGGCTTGCAGTATCTTTCTCAAATGTTTCAGAAGGTTAAAGCTAAGATGGTTTCCTCCAAATATTCTAGATACAGGCCAAGGGTTTAAATTAGTTAAATCATAAAGCAAACTTTGGTTTGGTTTTACGCCAGCATTTAATCAAATGCCTTTTTTTTATAAAGTACTTTTTTAAGATCTTGTTTAGTGGCCTAAATGTAAATGGTTGGTTAAGTTGTACTGAAAAAAATGCTTTATATTAAAAAAAGTTAAGAATTTAATATAAATGTTATTTTTACAACAAATACATCCTGTGTATTGTGTTAAATATGAAGACGTAAAGTACAATATTTGAGTACTTTTTCACAATAGAAAGAAGAAAAGCTCATAGTATTTATCTTTAAGGACATAATTTATTTTTCAATATTCTCAATACAAAAAGTGACAGTTTTACTTCTTGTAAAATACAGGGTCTTGCAATCTTGTAACACCTAAGCGATTGACAAAGACTGAAAATTGTGATTGATAAATCAGAGGTAGTTAACAGTTACAAGCCCCATGTTTAGAGCTACCAGCTGCTCAGCTGTGTCAGATACATTTCAGCTGAGCATTCGAGTACACTTTATGCACATTGCAAATATATATATATTTTTCTTTGCATTATCCATAATCCAGTTTACCTTGGCAGTTATTAAAATGTTATCAAAACCATAAACATTATTTCATTCATTTTATTCTAAATGTGCAAAATGTAGCTATCTGCAGTAATATATTACCACATTTCACATCTCTTGATTATTGTGGTCTTTGCGTAAGTGTTTTTTCCACTGTATAATGGTTTAATGTATGTGTTTGGGAGAATGTTTTTATGAGTTGCTTATTTCCTTGTACGGTACCTTTACGTTGTGTAATTCAATCACAGGCATTACTATTTCAGAACAATGCCTTCTTTAAAGAACTGCATTTTTTCATGCAGTTTGCACTGAAGTTGCAGTATTTAGAAAAAAAATAGGTAATGTCTGTGTCATCATTCATAATTTTACTGAATTGTTAAAGTCTATGCAGATTTCTGTTTGGTTGCAAAAAAAAGCCAACCATTTGTGTAAATACTAACTCAAATTGTACTCAATGTATCTTCATATGAATTATACCAAATATGCTATACCTTTGTATTTAAATTTATACAAATTTTTTGGAGAGGTTTTCGCCTACATTTAAATAAAATAAAGTTGTGAAATGGCGTTCTACACTATTTAATTTACTTTTATTCTTGTTTTTTTTTTTTTTTTATGTCCAACATTAATAATACAGTTTTATCAATGCCAAGACAGACTTTAAAGAGGTGGCTAATTTTTAATATTTCCTCATGGCCACAGTATATCTAGTAGTAACCAGAGTTATGGAATCACTGAAAAAAACTTCCACTTCTGATTCCAACTTTAGTATACAGTATGTTAAGTTTCTAATCATAAGAAATTTGACAAATAAGGGGAGGCCATTCATTTTTCTGTGCGAGAAATAGATGAAGAAAAGCACATTGACATATCAGCATTTAAGTTTGATGATTTGCTTCACCACATCAAACCATTCATCAAATATTGAAGCACACAAATTGATCCTGTTGGAACTGCATTGAGGCTTACCATCACATGTTGATAGTAAACACATGTTGATAGTTTACAATGACAGTAAACAACGATAGTAAAAGTTGAACACACACGCCACCCATGTTTTTGATGGTACTGCAATTCGCACATGTGTCACATTAATATCCGAAAACGTGCTCGGAGGATGCATCAAAACAACGATGGGAATGCGTGGCAGCCATGATGCGTGCGCATAAGCGTTCTGAGTGTGAAGTATAAACCGGCTCTAACACTTTCAGGCCAAACCAAATTGTGTTTTAGAGAGAAGTGAGTAGTGCTCCCTGCTAGCATTAAGCACCAAAAAAATTGTGAATTGGGTTGAACTTGTGTGTGAAGATTAATTTCTTTGATTTTGTAGCTGGGAAAAGCTTTGTACAGCTTGCTTAGTTCTACATTCACACAGCTGCAAAATACAGCACACTCTCTGTTCATAGATTTTAAATGTCTTCTATTTGTGTATTTTGGGTGGAACATGGAACAAGATCATTAGAAAACAGTGTAGCCGATGGACGCAGTCAGTGGGTGCGTAATTAAAAAATAGTCTCATGCATGAACGCAAATGTGTAGCTACTCTGGTGCACTCCATAAGTTTATTTGTATGTCTTACTTGTACAGCATAGCTGAAATCATTTGGCATGCCGCTTCTACCCAAATTGGTGCAGGTGTCAACATTCTTGAAAAGAAATCAAGTTTAAATCAAGTAGCATTAGCAGTAGGTCTATTGGTGTGTTTTTATTATATGAGTTAGCAACTAGAAACCTGACGGATGCTTCAGTTGTGCTTATTAAAGTGCATGGGACTCAACTTCTGGAGTTCATTTGTTATTCTGAATTTGCCCAAAAAATACCCAACTGCATTGCCCTAATCCAAAGCCTTCCTGTATGGAGTAAAACACAAAAAGATGAAAATGTATTAATGACAATTTTATTATTTTTTTTAAAATATCCTTATGAAGAGAGAGCGCTAGTTCAGAAAGTTAGACAACTCTTCTCACACTGCCAAGCTTTGGGTGTGTCAGGAAACTGTTTTGGCATTTGGGTTTTTAATTAGACAATTTTAAATAACTGGATTCCTTTGGGCTGTTGACACAAGTTTATATTACTTAAACAATCCATTTAAACATGTGAACAAGTAAACTTTATGCCAAAAGCTTCCCCTAGAAGAAAGCCTAAAAGGTGTCCAGGAAGAGGCAGTGCCATTGTAGCTATTTAAACATAAAATCTTCAAAAGACACCTTATAGCCACTTTGATCTCCATTGTGACATTTGTGCTTTTCCCTCTTTTTATTAAGCTGCTATTGTCTGACCTTTTATCCTGTAGTCTATTCTTCTTTTGAATCTAGGTATGTTTTTGAGGTTAACTTTTGCTTGGATTGTTACTTAGCTTGAATGCTTATTTATTCTTGTCATTTGATTTCATACATTTGTACCGAGCATGAAGCATCACCAGGTTTTGTCCCTGACCCAGCCATCTTCCTAGGTTATTATCTGTTCCAGTTTTTTTATTTTCTTTTCTAGTTTATATTTTTTTTTAATGTTCCATCTTGCTTCACTTGCCTCTGGCATTGTGTCTTCTGACCAGTTTGGATCGGCTTGTCCCTCATTCTCACATCAAGCAACTGTCATACATTAGCTTTAGGCCTGTCTTGCTTTTCTGAAGCAGTACCACATTTCCACATTACAAAATGTTATTTAAATTGTACTACTTTTCTTTTGCACTGATCTAACCAGCTTATATCAAAAAAAAAAATTTTTCTGCTCCTCCTGGGAAATTCACAGATACTGTAAAGTAGTTTGAGAGTCAAAATCACACCAACATGTCCTAGGTGTACACCTAGTGGACTGTACTAGTGTACCCTTTATGAGAGGCATATATTGACCCTAGTGCACTAACTTCATGCCAGGCCACCATAACTGGCTCCTGTTCATTTTTATATATAATATTTCAGTGGAGGACTAGTACCATGTGCACTGCTGGTCCAGTGAGTCATACCTAAAAGCAGGTCATTCTTTCACAAGGTAGACTGTTCTTGCTGTCTTTGAGTGGACAGGTGTGCGCAAATGAGTATGTCGCCCCCCATAAAAAAAAAAAAAACAAACATTGTTGACATGGTTTTAACATTTGCATTGAGTCAAGCCGACATGAAAGGAATGTTTAATATTTTTCAAATAGATTAAACAGATTGTATTGAGCCAGGCTATTTCACAAACATCACATTCCTTTCCAGTTAGCCAGACAGATGCAGTGGATTCAGAAAGCTTTCAGGGCTCTTCACTTTCTGAACACTTTATTATGTTGTAGATTGAATTTTAAACAGGTATATTTGATATTTTTGACCATTCATCTACACTCAGTAACCCATAATGATAAAGTGAAAACATTTTCAGAAAGATTGCAAATTCAATAAAAATCAAAAACTGACATCTCTCATTCAAAAAAGTATTCAGACTTTCTGTACTTGAATTCTGTACTTTGCAGAAGCCCCTTTGGCAGCAATTAGAACTTTAAGTCTTTTTGGGTTACCTCCATAAGTTTTGCATGTACAGATTTGGGCAGTTTTTCCCATTTTTCCTGTCAAATCCTCTCAAGCTCTATTAGATTTAATGAGAATGTGTGTAAATTGCCATCTTCATGTCTCTCCCTACATGTTCTATTGGGTTTAAATCTGGGCTTTGGCCCATTCAAGTACAGTCAAAGTCTTGTACTGAAGTCACTCCAGCATTGTCTTGGCTGTATGCTTCAGGTTATTGTTGTTCTGAAAGGACAGTTATTGCTACAGTTTAAGGCACTTGCACTCTTCAGCAACTTTCTTCGAGGACCTCCCAATATTTGGGTACATTTATCCATCTCTAAATTCTGACCAGTCTCCCTGTCTCAGTCCCTGCTACCACCATGCTTCATTGTAGAGACTGTATTGGGCACGCTAAGAGCAGTGCCTGGTCTTCGCTAAATATAGTGCTTGGAGTTTTGCAGAGTTCAAATTTTGTCTAATCATATTTTGATATGCCATTTATTCAAGAACTAGCAAAATACCCGTGCTTCGCAGCGGAGATGTAGTGTGTTAAAGAAGTTATGAAAAAGAAAACGAAACATTTTAAAAATAACGTAACATGATTGTCAATGTAATTGTTTTGTCACTGTTATGAGTGTTGCTGTCATCAAGGATTTGATTATCATTATTTCTTTCAATCAGGTTCGTATTTGGAGGATGTGTTGTGTTCAAGTTATATTCCGTGTTTGTCAACCATTGTAAAGATAACAGGTTTCATTCATCGAAGTGTTCACTACCCAAATCGGTACTCGTGAATCTAAGATGTTTAACAGGCATTCCCTGTATTAAGTTGTGGATTTGCCTACGAATATTTAGTGGCAGCGTGTCTATGAACTTAATTTAAACTTAAGCTTTACACCTTGCTTTCCTATTAATATGTCTTCAAAGGCTTGTTTAGATTCAGAGAGTTGTTCCTTTCTTACTGCATCAATAAACAGCTCGTCTTCCTCTTTATCTGAGACACCACACACTGTATGTACGGGTTTACCTTTCCCAGTCCTGCAAACTTTAGCGAAGTGGTTCAATTTACCCCATTTTTTACACTGTCTTCCTTTAACCGTGTGCTTTGTTTCCGCAGTACCTGCACTTATGAATATGCTTGTATGTGTCATACACTTCATATTCTTTTGCTGCCTTCTCAATTGTGTAATGCGTTTTTTGTTCAGCGCTCTGGAGCTCTGGCTTTTTGTCTGCGTACTGCGTTCACAGTCAGTTCACATAATTACATGCATCGAAAGTTCTCAGCTGTGGTTGTGCTATCTCGTGCGATCTTGCGATGTCCACGGCTTTATTTAATGTTAGCTAAGACCCGACACTTAAAAGTTTCTCTCAAACTTTCCCTGAGTCTGTGCCAAACACTAGTCTATCCCTGACCATCTCATCTTCGTTTGCATAAGCACAGTCCTTCACCCGCGAATATTTAGTGGCAGCGTGTCTATTGGATTGCTGCTGACGGACGGCCTTATATGGGCAGGCACTCAATTACGTGGGAGGCGTGACGATGAGGGACGCAACTCCGCCTCACACGGCGACCAAGCTGCAGGGTATGGCCATATATACATATGTACATAAGTAGGTTCCAGTTATGACCGTTACGCATAGAATTTCGAAATGAAACCTGCCTAACTTTTGTAAGTAAGCTGTAAGGAATGAGCCTGCCAAATTTCAGCCTTCTACCTACACGGGAAGTTGGAGAATTAGTGATGAATCAGTCAGTCAGTCAGTCAGTCAGTCAGTGAGGGCTTTGCCTTTTATTAGTATAGATGACTTCCGTCTAGCCACTCTACCATAAATGCCTGATTGATGGAATGCTCCTCAGATAGCCGTCCCTCTGGCAGGCTCTCTAATCTCAGCAGAGGATTTCTGAACCTCAAGCTTCTTGGTAACCTTCCTGACTAAAGTTCTTCTTGCCCAATTACTCAGTTTGGCCGGATGGTACATTCTAAGAAGAGTCCTGATGGTTCTAGACTTCTTCATTGTCACAATTACTGAGACCATCATGTACCTAGAAACACTCAAAAGCTCTAAAAATAGTTTTATACTCTTGACCTGATCTATGCTTCACCACAAGTTTTTGACTTCATGGCTGGTTTTAGTGCTGACATGCAGAATTCATTTTGGGAACTTATGTTCACAGATGTGCCTTTCTAAACTACACCCAATCAAATCATTTTGCTTCAAGTGGATGCCGAGAAAGGTCTAGATGCATCTCAGGGATAAAGAGCAAACAGGATGTACCAGACCATTATTTGGAATGCCACACAGCAAAAGGTCTGAATACTTATATGAATGAGAAATTTCAGTTTTGGATTTTTATTACGAGGGATGTTCAAAAAGTTTCCACACTTTTATATTTTCGTTGAAAATGGTGAAGGCAGGAGAAGAAGTAATTGGGCATTAAAAATTTGGTATGAAGCTGGGAAAATTGCATCGCAAATGAAGGTGACTATGTAGAAAAGTGATGTAATTTGTTTTTGAAATTCTTAATAAATAGAGTTTAAAAAAAGTGCGGAAACTTTTTGAACATTCCTCGTAAATGTTTTTACATTCTGATTATGGGCTATTTAGTAAATACTGATGGGAAAAATGGCAAATTTAATGATTTAAAATTAAATCTACAACACAATAAGGTGTGCAGAAAGTGAAGGAGTCAGAGTACTTTCTGAATTTCCTGTTTAATTTGCTTTGTCTGAATGGTTACATGTGTTTTATCTGCATTTGTTTTTCAGAAATCACTGAAGTGAATAAGTGAATTGATTTTCATAAAGATTATGGCAAGAAAGCATCAAAGCTGAAATAAATACTGATGTCAAAAGAATTCTTGATTGTAAGTCAGGTTTAATGTAAATTAAAAGGAGTGCACATGAAGAGCCCAGTCCTTAAACTTTGATGTCTAAAGCTTACCAAATGAGAGAAATGTTCCAGCTAAAATGAACAAGTAAAACAGTAGGTTTGATGTGCGGCATTGAATCTCAATGCAGAGTCTTCATGTGTTGCTCGTAGCTGGTAGAATGAGCTGCCCACCTCCTTGTGAAACTCTGACTCCCTCAATATGTTTCAGAAGTGTTTGAAGACTCTTTTGTTTGGTGAATTTCTGACTGGCTGTTAAGTTTGGTAACATAGGAATTACGACTCGCTTGAATTTGATTCTGTGCTCTTCACTTGTAATGATCAATTTTATACTCTTGTCCTGTAGCACTTGTTCCCAAACCCGGACTGATGGTTACTCGATGATGTTGACCTATTTTGTAGGTCACTTTGGATAAAAGTGTCTGCTAAGCAAATACATTTAAATGTACTGCCTTACCTTGAATAGAATTACTTGTATAACTAGTAATTAGTTATTAATATAACTTACGTGATATGTCTGAGCACCAGGGTCCAGAAAATTACTTGAGGATCATCCCATTACAAGTAGGGTTGAGCAGGCAAGTCTACAAAACTGAAGGATTTCAGAAGCATTGTATCCCCACACATTTTTTTGGTTACATTTCTGCAAAAATGGAGAGGTAGCTGAATATTTAATTGTTAATAAATATAAGACAGTTAATTAAAATATGTGAACACTTTCCTTTTGAACACCTTTTTCATAGTGTAAAAAACACCTAGACCTAGACATACGCACATTTATTGTTCTATACTGAATGGCCCCTCCAAATTAATAAGTTGTGTTTTCCGTTGGCCACTATACTAGCAACAATTTAACAAGTATGCAAGGGTTGAGGTGGTTAAGTTCTTTTTATTTTTATGATCTGTATTTTATTAAGAATTGTTTTTGTCAGCTAAAATACTCTGCCGGCTGGTTTATATACAGTATATGAAGTGGTACTGGGACGATGTAAGTCGTGTACGTTGACTCGCTTAACCGCTGAATTCATGCTCACTGTTTTTTTGGCATTTCCTCCTTATTAAAATAAGGAAATGACTTTTGCCTGTCATCTTTCTACTTTCTAACTGGTACCCTTTTGTATGGGTTTAGAGAATAATGTAAAAGTAAAATAATCACTAGAGTGATTACTTTCTCTATCAAGTAAAGATTAAAGCAATCCCATTACAATTAGTAGAGAAGTAATTTGTAATGAATTACTTTAGTTCAGTAACTACCCCAGGTCTGTTCAGTTACAATAGCAAAGAAGTGAGAAAATGTATGTATAGCATTACATTCAGGCGCGTTTGGAGACTTAACTAATGGCTTTGAACGTAGAAGGATTTTTACATTTTCTACTAACTACATTAGAGAGTTAGTTGTCAACTTTGATTATTAAATACTTTCTTAAACATTGCATCATATTCAAAGCTAACAGTGCTAACTGAATATAGTTACATATTTAGTAGAGTAAATAAGCACATATGATTTTAATGCTATTTTGCAACATCAGGTTAAAAACAAAGCCAAATGGGCTTATTGTGGCTCAGTAGCTTTTACAGACAGCAGATTCCAATTTACATGATATCTAATTTTAGTTCAAATTCATAAATCTTAACATATTCAAACAAGTACCCGATGTTAGCCACAAGCTAAAATTATTGGCTGCATCTGTCCGTGATGAGATAACAGGTTATTGTAGCACTTTGCTGATAAATTACAGTGTCAGAGAAATACTGAATTATTATAATTGTTAAGATAATGCAGCTCTGAGGTTGTTTTTAGTGTAACAGAAATCCTGAGTACATGTTTATCCACTGTAAAGTGTCAATGAGGCATGGTTAGGGAGCGTCTCTCCTCTGTTCGTTCATTCCTACAAAAGTTAAGTTGTTTGCATTTTTTACTTTTATGTTTATGAACATCATGACAGTTACCCGCTATTATTTCAAGCAGGAGAAGTGAGCTGCTGTGACAAGGGTTTGTGCACAAGTTGTTTTTCCTATAAGCAGCATATCAAGCACAAGTCACTGTATTGCCATTAGGAGCAGTTGTTGAACGTTTAAAATAGGACAATACAAAAAAAATACAAAAAAGTTAAAGTAAACCTCTTTCAACATCCCGCAGAATGTTTCTCTGTTTTAAGAT
>JANRMT010062792.1:97271309-97285188 GCA_026402145.1 Polypterus bichir lapradei
TTATAAGTGGTCAGAAACTTGTAAATAACTCATGAAAGAATAAAGTTTCGTTAAAACCAAGCACACCATTGTTTTTCTTGTGAAATTCCCAATAAGTTTGATGTGTCACATGACCCTCTTCCTATTGAAAAAACAAAAGTTGGATCCAAAATGGCCGACTTCAAAATGGCCACCATGATCACCACCCATCTTGAAAAGTTTTCCCCCTCACGTATACTAATGTGCCACAAACAGGAAGTTAATATCACCAACCATTCCCATTTTATTAAGGTGTATCCATATAAATGGCCCACCCTGTATTTTGTTCTCGAAGCATACAATAAAATAATAACATTAAAATGTAAGTTTTGTTTGTTTAATTTTTAACATTGGTACAAAGTCCATCTTAGAAGTTTATTAAATTAAAGTCAATGTCATGACAGTTTGAGTGTCAAAGTTGTAACAGGATTGTCTGAACAAGTTTAAAACAGAGTTTGTTAGTGGAAAGCCAATAACTTCAGACTTTTTATGTGCTCTTATTACAAACAGTGAATTATTCATCAGAAGAAATGATGGTAATATTTACAAGAAAATGAAAGGAGGTCTAACTTTTAATTCA
Source organism: Polypterus bichir lapradei (assembly GCA_026402145.1). Lineage (NCBI taxonomy): Eukaryota > Metazoa > Chordata > Cladistia > Polypteriformes > Polypteridae > Polypterus > Polypterus bichir. The sequence continues at coordinate 97,271,908 of JANRMT010062792.1, forward strand.
TTCCGCAATCTGCAAATGCACTTCTCCAAATGTTGCTGAGATTTAAATGTTTTGTTTTTAGGGCTAAACTTAAAATTCCTCCCATCTGTATACTGTTGGCAGACAATGATCTATACAAACTGTCGTCTTTCTACATATGTCAGTGGTTATTTCCAAGAGCAATAAACGTTTTCTGCTCAGACTAACAATTAGGCTGTTCAGGCTTCAGCCATCTGGAAATTACTTTTTCAACCTCAAATGTAAATTATTGAACAAATATTGCCAAATGTAAACTTTCTAGCCTTTCAGGAAAGAAAGTGTGCTTTAGTCATTATGGAGTCTGAGTTGAACTACAGAAGTGGTCACACTTACTACCTCTGTGCCTGAGCCTGAGTACACCACTTCAAGTCCTATGACACATGAACGTGTATGTCTGTAGGTGAGCATTGCACTGTAGTAGCTAAGGCACTGGGCTTCAAACCACACACTTACCAGTCAAATTTCTACATCTAACTTACCGTGTGCCTCTGAAAAAGACTATTAACCTGTATATGCTCATCTTTGCTCTCAAATGTTGATGAAAAAAATGTAGAGTGAGTTAAAATTCTTAGTTGTCTTAGCATCAACTAAGCTATGTGGAATATACTGTACCTTCTCTTAATGTGGAAAGAAAGAGTCCATGAAAGACTGGCATTGCTGAGACACATTCACATAGTTCCAATTTATAAGTCTGATGTAACTGCTGCTCCATCATGTCTCTTATCAATATTGTATTTATACAAAGAAAATTATTAAATGTCAATAATATTAGGTATACAAAAAATCCAGGTTGAATCTATCTCACCTTTTAGATTGTTTTACTTAAGTAATATCTTCTAGTTTTGGTGGTAAAACAGAAAATAGCAAACATAGTTAACAGATTCATTGCTTCCAGATAATATGCACACATTGGAAGTGGAGTGTTTAATAGTGTTACTTTGTACATTTCAAAATGTAAACAACAGAAGATATGATTGAATTTTGAACTAAATTGTAAACATTTCTTTAAATTTTGAGGTACAATACTAGCTGTCTGACCTTGAGCATAGAAATGACGAGAGTTTTCTCAAACAGTTTAGATTCTTTACGTTAGTCCCAATAAAAGTAAAAATAAGTTCATAATATACTTAAGACACTGTCAAATTTGGTATCCCTCAATTCCTAGAATGCAGCTCATATATTCTCTGCCACAATAAGAATTACTTCAGCTTACATTAGAACATTTCAATACTTCAAACACAGTGAGTAATGACATTTAATCTGCAAGATTAGAAAATATCTACTTAATAACTTTTACGTCTTCACCATCATCTTCTTTATTCTACTTACCCTGAATGTTCCGAAACCCTTTTGAAACAAACAGTTTTGCCTGTCAAGAGGAAGACAAAAAAAGATGCACTGACTGCACTGGAGGACTTCGAGTGGAGTTTGGAATATGGAGATGTCCAGAATTTCAAGGCAAGAGTCAGAACCATAAAAATATAAAATTACACAAACAATGCTCAGGTCATGTATCAATAAGCGTAGTCAAGAAATGATGCAGGAAAATCCTACAACGAAAAATAAAAATGAGCACATAACCAGAGCCAAATAGTAAGTCGTAAATTATAATCAAAAAGCAGGCCAAAAGCATGCATAACAAGGAATTCAATAACATCAAAGAATGAATACAAAGGTCTTTTAGGAGAATCCATAATCTTGGACAAACAAAAAGTACATGACTTGAACTTTCTACCTTCGACTTGGTGATATCATGTGCTACATCAAGTCTTATTGACCTTAACTTGAAACAGAAATAAATGGTGGTGGCTATAAGAAAATCATTTGAATTTTATCCTAATATTCGGATGCAGATTGAACAGTGTCTCCATGATGGATACTGGCAGTACAACCATCACACATGACATCAATTTACAAAAAATGATTAATTTTGTGAACCCGCAGTTGGACCACCATATTCTTCATTTTTGGCATAGCAATTGGAGGCACCTTACATGTCATGGTGGATGAAGAAGATGGCGGTCCAACTGCAAGTTCACATATGTCGATGGATGCCATTAACAAACACTTACACAACATTCCCATGTCTACCTTCTTGAAAGATAAACAGGGAAAACCAAATTCCTTTTCAATCAGCCCTCGTGTATACAGTATATACACATACAGTGCATCCGGAAAGTAATCACAGTGCATCACTTTCTCCACATTTTGTTATGTTACAGCCTTATTCCAAATTGGATTAAATTATTTTTTTTCCTCAGAATTCTACACACAACACCCCATAATGACAACGTGAAAAAAGTTTGAGGTTTTTGAAAATTTATTAAACATAAAAAAACTGAGAAATCACATGTACAGTGATCCTTCGCTGTATCGCGCTTTGACTTTCGCGGCTTCACTCCATCACGGATTTTATATGTAAGCATATCTAAATATATATCACGGATTTTTCGCTGGTTCGCGGATTTCTGCAGACAATGGGTCTTTTAATTTCTGGTACATGCTTCCTCAGTTGGTTTTCCCAGTTGATTTCATACAAGGTACACTATTGGCGGATGGCTGAGAAGATACCCAATCAGAGCACGTATTACATATTAAATAAAACTCCTCAATGATATATGATATGCTTCCTGTGCGGTGTTTTGCATACTTAAAAGCACAAACAACACCTATTGATTTTTGATTGTTTGCTTGTCTCTGTCTCTCACTCTCTCTGACATTCTCTGCTCCTGATGGAGGGGGTGTGAGCAGAGTTGCTGTTCGCACACTGGCCTAGAGGATACAGACGCTCCTCTAAAAAATGCTGAAAGACTGCCTTCACATTGCTCCCTTCCTTGCAGCTGCTTTGCCGGGGCAGTGCTTCGCATAATTAAAAGCACCTATTGATTTTTGATTGTTTGCTTTTTTCTCTCTGACATTCTCTGCTTCTGACGCGCACTCCTTTGAGAATGTTTGCATTCTTTTAATTGTGAGACGGAACCATCATCTCTGTCTTGTCGTGGAGCACAGTTTAAACTTTTGAAAAAGAGACAAATGTTTGTTTGCAGTGTTTTAAAGTCCCTGTCTCTACAACCTCCTGTGTTTCTGTGCAAATCTGTGACCCAAGCGTGAGAATATAAAAATAACAATATAAACGTATGGTTTTTACTTCGTGGATTTTCTGGAACGCAACCCCCGCGATCGAGGAGGGATTACTGTACATAAGTATTCACAGCCTTTGCCATGAAGCTCGAAATTGAGCTCAAGTACATCCTGTTTCCCCTGATCATCCTTGATATGTTTCTGCAGCTTAATTGGAGTCCACCTGTGGTAAATTCAGTTGATTGGACATGATTTGGAAAGGCACACACCTGTCTATATAAGGTCCCACAGTTGACAGTTCACGTCAGAGCACAAACCAAGCATGAAGTCAAAAGAATTGTCTGTAGACCTCCGAGACAGGATTGTCTCGAGGCACAAATCTGGGGAAGGTTACAGAAAAATTTCTGCTGCTTTGAAGGTCCCAATGAGCACAGTGGCCTCCATCCTCCGTAAGTGAAAGAAGTTCGAAACCACCAGGACTCTTCCTAGAGCTGGCCGGCCATCTAAACTGAGCGATCGTAGGAGAAGGGCCTTAGTCAGGGAGGTGACCAAGAACCCAATGGTCACTCTGTCAGAGCTCCAGAGGTCCTCTGTGGAGAGAGGAGAACCTTCCAGAAGGACAACCATCTCTGCAGCAATCCACCAATCAGGCCTGTATGGTAGAGTGGTCAGACAGAAGCCAATCCTTAGTAAAAGGCACATGGTAGCCCACCTGGAGTTTGCCAAAAGGCACCTGAAGGACTCTCAGACCATGAGAAACAAAATTCTCTGGTCTGATGAGACAAAGATTGATCTCTTTGGTGTGAATGGCAGGCATCATGTTTGGAGGAAACCAGGCACCGCTCATCACCAGGCCAATACCATCCCTACAGTGAAACATGGTGGTGGCAGCATCATGCTGTGGGGATGTTTTTCAGCGACAAACTGGGAGACTAGTCAGGATAAAGGGAAAGATGACTGCAGCAATGTACAGAGACATCCTGGATGAAAACCTCCTCCAGAGTGCTCTTGACCTCAGACTGGGGCGACGGTTCATCTTTCAGCAGGACAACAACCCTAAGCACACAGCCAAGATATCAAAGGAGTGGCTTCAGGACAACTCTGTGAATGTCCTTGAGTGGCCCAGCCAGAGCCCAGACTTGAATCCAATTGAACATCTCTGGAGAGATCTTAAAATGGTTGTGCACCGACGCTTCCCATCCAACCTGATGGAGCTTGAGAGGTGCTGCAAAGAGGAATGGGCGAAACTGGCCAAGGATAGGTGTGCCAAGCTTGTGGCATCATATTCAAAAAGACTTGAGGCTGTAATTGCTGCCAAAGGTGCATCAACAAAGTATTGAGCAAAGGCTGTGAATACTTATGTACATGTGATTTCTCAGTTTTCATAATGTGTAGCATTTGAGAAGACACTGTTGGCCTAAAATCGTAAAGCCAGTAGGTCACTAGAATATTAATTAATTTAAACTGATGCACAGGGAATACTAACTTACTCATTTTCATTGTGAATCCTCAGTGCTCATAAAATAATAGTCAAGAAGCATTTGGCACTCTGTTCCTTAGGGTGTTGCTATTTAAAACATCAAATGACATTCGTGTCAGCACAATATCATTCTCATATTAAAATTAGTCTCATTAACTTTGACAATGTAAAAGTGACGTGGCCTTCAGGAACAATGACAAGCTGTCTTCTAGATCATAATTGTACCTACAGAATCAGCGGTGAATTTGCATGCAATTATTTCATGGATACTTTTATCTAATATACTGTATTTTGCAATCATAGTGGTGCAATTGTGCACATGTCTACACAAATACACCATTACCAAATGAAATGATTTACAGATTTTATTTCACATTCATGATTGAGTTTTATTGCTTATTCATGTATAAGGATGACTAAATAAATAGCCAACAATACACTATTTCTCAATACTATAATTTAATCCATTCGTCCATCCATTTTCCAACCCATTGAATCCGAACACAGGGTCACGGGGGTCTGCTGGAGCCAATCCCAGCCAACACAGGGCCCAAGGCAGGAACCAATCCCGGGCAGGGCGCCAACCCACCACAGGACACACACACCAACACTCACACACCAAGCACACACTAGGGACAATTTAGAATCGGCAGTCCACCTAACCTGCATGTCTTTTGACTGTGGGAGGAAACCGGAGTACCCGGAGGAAACCCACGCAGACACGGGGAGAACATGCAAACTCCACGCAGGCAGGACCTCCTAACCGCGAGGCGGCAGCGCTACCACTGTGCCACCGTGCCACCCATAATTTAATCAGATAGTAAAAATATTACAATTGATAGCGTGAGCTGATGTTTTATGTCCAAAATGAGAAAAATGAGAACATCTGAATATGGCTATATTGTGTGCTGTTATCAGGCCACTGCTGCCTATAACATCTAAGCATTGTCCAACTTGGATTCACACTTCAGGTGTTACTGAATAAAAGCTCACAGCATGAGAAAGTGCACAGGAAGTTACATACTTTCCTTTATACTCACCAGACCAGAAGTCCCCTGACCATAAAGAAGACAACTAACCCTTCTCTGCCCCCACCCTAACCTCTGTCCCTTCATGTGCAGGATCTATAAAACCTCAATTGCTAATGATAATTGCTGTCTCGTGCCTCAACTAATTTGTTCCCAGTGAAATTGATTTGTAAAGTCACAACAATGCAGGTCTGGAAGCACTTTCTCTAGAGAAGACAACCCATGCATAGAAATAACTGGACATTTCTCATCAGGTAACCCAAATGTCTTTCACCCCTATTGTGTGCATCATGAACACCTGTCAGATTTATATTACACGAGTTTTTCCTTAATTATCTTAATATATGGTAGATTCTTAGCTCAATTTATTCTACCATTTCTTTCAGAAAATAATTTTGTGAACTTCATACTTGCAATGAGTAGTCTCATGTTTACATTATAGTGCAGAAATAAGACCAAAAACAGTCTGTAGGCTTTTCTGGTAAATTGTTAATGTTTGTAACAATGAAGTAAAGAAATGGGGCTTGGAGCAATGACAGAGCAGTTTTCATTTTATGTGTGCTAAAACAAGGACATTGGAAACATTTTTTTTTTTTCTGCAGAACTGATCTTCCAAAACAAAACAGACTGGGTTTTATGGATTTTTAGTTAATATATTATTATCATTTGCAATTTATATATATATGTATATAGTGGATTATTAAACACAAGGAAAAGGATTGAAAGTAACTCACTATCTATCTATCTATCTATCTATCTATCTATCAGTTAACTAAATGCAACCTAAAGCTAAGATCTCTGTCTCATTGTAGAGAAGATACCAATGTAATTTCGCAAGGTTAGAATGAGGTAAATGAGTAACAAACACCCCTCCAGAAAGCAGGAATAAACTGATGGGAAAACCCAAACACTCCTCCTATGAAGTGGTGCTAAGATCAATAGAACAATCAACAAAACACCCATCTTAACAAAGTGGTGCTCAGAATAATGAGAGAATCAACATGAGGCAAAAATTGCTGTTGGCCTTAGTTGATTGGAGGAGGTAATACAGTTCAGCATATTAAGAGTCAGTTGATGTGATGTATTAGATGAGGCAGAAGCAAAAGAATTGTTTAATTGATTGCTTACGCCATGGACTGAGACATTTGTGCATAACTCTGTGCAAATAAAGACATGTTCTACTTTTTTATCTGGGCTCCGTGACTGCCTTTGAAGATGGAAGAAAGTTTTTCCACAGCAGTTTCTACTTGAATGTTATGTTTCTGCCAGGGTCTGTTCCCTAGCTCAAGTGTATATCTACAGTATATATATAAAAGTAGCTGTTCTACATGGCTTCATCCGGAAGAGTAATAAAATGTTTATTACATACATAAAATAAATAAAAAGCAGATCTAACACCTCTAAAGACAGAAAGACATGTATATTTTTAGTATTATTTAGCACCTAGTGCTTCTAAGCTTTTTAAACCCTTGTAAAATTTTACTTTGAAGTTAAGTGTAAGATTTAGAGAAAAAGAAGTAAATATGCAGCAAAGAACAGTTTATAGAACACTAGTAATAAAAATCTCCATAGTATACTGTACATATATATATATAGTATATTTAGAAAAACATGAAAACTGAGACAACCTGTGATGGAAGGACAGGGGAAGAGGGCATATTTAAGGCAATACCTCCCCCAGAACACAAAAGGTCATGGCTTACAGCGGGTTCACGAGTTTTGAGCTTAGACGCTCAACCCTGCAGGGCCTGTGGCAACTGTCAGGCACCCCTGGACAGTTTCTGAGCCCTGGGTTGCAGATGCTGCCAGAAGAAGATCTGGAAGCACATGGAGTACTTCCAGGTGCCCTATAAAAGGTGCTGCCTCACTCCATTCGAATAGCCAGAGTTGGGAGGAGGTGGGGCGGCACGGTAGCGCAGTGGTAGCGCTGCTGCCTCGCAGTTAGGAGACCTGGGTTCTCCCCGTGTCTGTGTGGGTTTCCTCCAGGCGCTCTGGTTTCCTCCCACAGTCCAAAGACATGCAGGTTAGGTGGATTGGCAATTCTAAGTTGGCCCTAGTGTGTGCTTGGTGTGTGGGTGTGTTTGTGTGTGTCCTGCGGTGGGTTGGCACCCTGCCCAGGATTGGATTCCTGCCTTGTGCCCTGTGTTGGCTGGGATTGGCTCTAGCAGACCCCCGTGACCCTGTGTTCGCATTCAGCGGGTTGGAAAATGGATGGATGGATGGGAGGAGGTGGACAAAGCTTGCTGGTAAAGAAGTGGAGATGGCAGAGAAAGAGAGAAGGAAGAAAGGACTGTGCTTTGGTTTTGGTGCTTTATTGACTGTGCTGTGAGTGTGGGGAATGGGGGAAAATGTTGTGTGCTGGACAGAACTTGTGTCTCATATCTGTCTGTTGGGTAGGATGGCTGGTACGCCCCCTGGTGGTCCACTATATATATATATATATATATATATATACAGTATATATATATATATATATAATATTATGTATGTGTGTGTGTGTTACTGCTGTGATTCAGAGATCATTAATGTTGGGTTTGCTTTTTATTTATTTTACACTTGTAATGTACATTTTATCACTCTTCTGGGCAAAGCCAGGTAGAACAGCTAGTATATAAATAAACACAGGGCGCTAAATATTTTCACTAATGAATCACAGAAACATCTTATGCTGTTTGCATTTCATATATCCATTCTCTCTAAATCTACTGCTTTTACATTTAAAAAATGTAGGGTTGCAGAGAGCAATAAGTTTCTTTGTTTTTACTGGAATATTTTTTCTATTGTTATAACAAATTTTGTGGACACTTCCACTCAGACAACTCACAAAAACTGCACAAGGCCTATTAAGACTGCAGATATAAAAGAAATGCAGAAATCCATCTACTCCGCCCTGGCCCCATAAACCATACATCCATACCCATCATTCCTAAGAGAGGTTACACGTTCCTTCAAAATTAGCAACATTCATCTCTTCTTTCTCTTTTGGTTAACTGAAAGCCAGGTATCCTTTTGGGAGCTGAAAGCTAACAAGCTGTTCTCTATTTGGAGACCTAAAAGCTGATAAGCTGCTCTCTTTGGGGGTGCTGAACGACAACAATCTGAACCTCTTTTTGCTGGATGCCCTGAACTAAGATCCACTATGCCAAGTCAAGCTGTGTGCCAGTGACTGAGCGCAGTCTGAGAAGACTGAAAAGCAGCCATTACTTTAAGAAGGGAACTTCAGCACCTCTACTGAAAGAGTAATTCTTTTCCCTATGAAGTTGCAGATGACACAGCAGGAGTCTAACGGTGAGCTAAGAAAGGCAGTATCACAGCACACCACAGACAAAGGACTATATAACAAAAACCAAGAGTGCACTCCAATGCAAGAAGGGTTCTCCACTTGAACCCACAGCAACTGCGGCAACAACTCCACACATCGGACACCATCCTTAAAGACCTGATATTGTAAAACTGTTTATCTGTGCCAAAATAAATTAGAACTCTAAATAGCCAGTAAACAGCCAGCTTCTTCTGTGTTGTATGTTTGTCTGTCTTGTCTCTCTTGCATCCTGTTTTCTATATATTCTTTATACGCAGTCATCATATTTCCATAATCCTTGTGTTTATCAATAAATTTTATTATTCTGTTTCTTAAAACAAGTGTTTCTGTTAACTTAATATAAGTTTAATGGCTGGAGACCCCCTCCTACACAGAAAGATAAGGCATTAATATAAATTCACATGTTTTTGCTTAATTTGAATCGAATATATGTTTTACATGGATAATGGAAGATTCTATTTTACCCCCATAAGCTAAAAAGTTAATGGAATGATCTTAATATTCAGCTATATCTGTAGTGTGAAAAAGAATGATCTCAGATTGTAGGTAGACAGCTAGATAGAAGCATGAACTGCTAGACATTGTCACGTGCTTGTGCATGGGAGGCAGCTTAGAGGCTTGGACGGTGGTAATTCTCAGCCGAGACTGGAGGAGGCGATGTGTAAATTACAATCTCTCTTTTCCTCCCTCGGCAGAAAGGAAGATAGACTCTGGAAGTGACGTCAGAGGTGGAAAGTCGTCAATCTACCTGGACCTGCCTCTTGCTCCCAGAATGCTAAAAGAGCCACCAATTGGGGCAGTTGACCTAAACTGACAAAAGTCAATGGAAGACTCATTTTTGCATTTTTACATGCATTTCCTTTGCATTCAATCTTTTCAGTTACACAGGGTTGGCAGCAAGATGCCCCAGAACCTTTATGTTGTGTAATGTTCTTCTCATTACATGTTTTCTGAAGATCCATGTGTACATTATGTAAATAGTTTCTAGTATATGTGATGACATATAAAAACTTTATAAATATACCCAAGTACGTAGTTCATAGACAAGACGTTTTTTTTCTTATTTTTGTGTGTATTATTAACTTTCTTCTTTTTTGTATGAAGTGTTTACTTTGAATTTCACTTTAAAAAAATGAGGATGCTTGACCTGTAATGTTTTTTGGTACTTAAATCATATTAGCTTCTGTAACCCTTTTTGGTAGCTGCATTTTGAACTATTTTGAACTGCTTGGAAACCTTAGACAAACACAGCTACAACTGGATTTTCCAAAGTCAAAATTGTTAATTCATTAACTGCTTCATTAACATCAATCACTTATTTTTCACACTTCCATGCACCATTTCCTACACTTATTTGGCATCCCTGGGTGGGCAGAAAGAGAAATCCTTAATTTTCCTTCATTAATTCGTTGTCCCTGGGTGGGCTCAATCTAAGCCCCTCCACTCGATCCCATACTCATTTTCCTGCAGTGCCACACGGTCTTTAGCAGCCTCTGACAAATGAGTGAGTAAATTACAAAATTTATCCAAATATTCTAAGTAAAATGTGGCTTATCTTTTGCCGTTCCCATTACTGTATATGCCTGCAGCAAGCTCTCATATCCTTATAACAAAATAAGATCTCAGTAAGCACAATAAACATATTGTTTTCCACAGAGAAATTCCAAGGTGATATAGTCAATATGTCAGTGCATCTAAATAATATGGAAATACACAGTTAAAGCTGTTACTCTACATTGTTACACATGTCCATCTAGGAGACAAACATAGGGCTCATTTAATAACTGTTATACTCAAAGCCAGAAGGTGGTGCTGTGGTCTAATGCCTTATGTCTTTTCCCCTCTGCAGAAAGGATGTTTGACAGCTCCTCCGTCTCTGATGTCACTTCCGATTTTTGCCCCCACAAAAACACCCCATCCAGTGTGCAGCCATAATAACCAGCTCTAGCGCCATCTTGGGGCAGTCTGAAGAAGGCTTCCATCTCAACAAAACAAATTATTTTTGCAATCCTTTTTTTCTGTCCTTATTGGCCATATAATATATGGGGATCACTACGGTTCCCCAACTGTTTCTGATGTTTCTTGTGTCTCATTACAACATGTACATTATCTGTAACTGCTAACTGTATTACCCAAGCACTGCCATTGAAGCATCTTCTTTTCTTCCCTGAAACTCATTACAACCTGAGTGGGGGCAAAAAAGTATGATGAATGTTTTTTAGGGAAGCGAGGATCAATATAGAATCTCTTTGCACGGTGTGATACTTTGTTTCCCTTAAAAACCCATCAGAGAGGAAAGTTACATGCTTTCAATTTACATTTTGCCTGCTTTAAATCCAGACTGGATTTGTTCATTTAATTTAATACCACAATTACATTTTTCTTCTAAACTGCTCTAGCTTGAATATTTAATAGCCACATAATGCACTTCTAAAATATCTGTTATTATTATTTTGCTACTTTGTATGGCAGGAATGTTTATTTTAAGAAAATAAAGTACAAATTATGTGATTTCAATGAGTGGTATTAAAATAAAATAGAATTCAGGCTGTTAATTAGCCTGGCTCATAACTCAGCTTCCATGCCTTAGCTTTATGCCACAAAACTGAATGCTGACAATCAGAACAGTGTTTTACTATAGCTGACAACAGCTTATTTAAGATATTTGTAGATGACTTTAATATTTCACAATTAGAAGAACAAAACTGTTTGAAATTGGAAGGCGCCGTACTGGAGAAACAGTTAACGACAAGAATTAAGACTACTGCTAAAGTATACACTATAGAACACGCTTTGTACTGTGAACACTATCCATGTCTATTTTACAAAGCTATAGTTCAACTGCAAGTTGCATAAGCAAGTGAAATGGTTAGGTTAGGGTCAGAGACAGGCATATCTTCAGTGCAAAAATTAATGACTTTTCAAAGTTTGGGATCCCGGTATATGAAAGAAACTAATGCCAGTCCACCCTGGATTGGTAAATATGCTCAGTTGCAACAACGACATTTATTCTTATAGCATATTTTCATACAAAGGATGAAGCTCAAAGTGCTTTACAAAATTTCAAAGAAATAGTCACAGCAAAGAAAAACAAATTAAAATTAGATTAAAATGAATAAATAGTATTCAAAAATAAATAATAACACTTCCATAAGACAAATATATAATTAAGAGAAGTATAATCTTAAATTATATAATTATTTTTTTTAAGTCACTAAATGTGAGTCCAATGAAAAGATCAGTTGGCCAGGGTGGACAGAAAAAAAACTAAATCAGCATGGGTATTAGGCCTAAAGACCATCTAACTTAACATAAATGTTTTTTAGGCTTCGTCTTGAAGGATTCGATGCAGTGGGTCTCGTAGCTAGTTGTGTAACCCTCTTTCATTCAAACATCACTAGTGGCCACACAGGACTTTGATTAGGTGGTGATGGTGGCACAGAATGGCACCACAGAAGAACAGGAACAGTAAACAGAAAAAGAATAATAATGATTGCAAGTTCATTGAAAAGTATGATAGTTCAATATCATATGTACTTTATTAGGAGCAGAACTAAAATGTGACTACGAAAAAGCCAAATTAAAAAAAAAGGGTTTTTAGGAGTTTTTAAAAATTATTGATGGTTTTAGGCTGGAATATCTCTATTGGTAATATAATTTATATTTTTGGTGCATAACAGCAAAATACTGCCTCACGACTTATTTTATGCTTGACTCTTAGAATACAGTGATCCCTCGCTATATCACACTTCGACTTTCGCGGCTTCACTCTATCGCGATTTTTTTCTCATACACGCTTACGTCACTACGCATGCACTTTCTGAGAACTTTTATCTAAGCCCTACGATGGCTCCTAAATGTGCTGCTTTTTCTATGCCTTCTGACAATAAAACTAAGCGCCGGAGGAAGATGCTTACTATCCAGGAGAAGGTGAAACTCTTGGATATGATTAAATATGGCAATACCCTACAAAAGCCTCCTCACGCATATGAAAAGACAGCGCCAGCAACTGCCTATCAAGATGTTCTTCAGCTGCACATCCAGACACCCACTGCCTACTCCTAGTATTTCTTCACTGAAGACAACAACGCACCTGCTGAAGATACTGCACCACCTCTGAAGACTCTCCTACTGAGGTCGTGCCTTCATAGGTTAGTGGTTGTGTGCAATTAAATGTACAGTACAATAATCTACTATATAAAAGCGTTCGGGATTGTCCTTCAGTCCCGTGAGTGCAAAGCGTAGCGGTATTCCGCTTATTACAGACTTACTACTTGCGGCTTGAGGTACGAAGCGGCGTGATGTGAGCAGAGTTCTGGTGCTCTCATCGTTCCCTTGCTTTTGTGCGCGAT
>JANRMT010062792.1:97326218-97346103 GCA_026402145.1 Polypterus bichir lapradei
ATATATATATATATATGACAGCAACACTCATCACTCACAACAGTGACAAAACAATTACATTGACAATCATGTTACGTTATTTTCAAAATGTTTCCTTTTCTTTTTCATTGCTTCTTTAACACACTACTTCTCCGCTGCGAAGCGCGGGTATTTTGCTAGTAACTATATATAAGGGAAATGTTAAAGGACTGAATAATGAACTAAAATGAAATGATGTACCTCATATCAGAAATCTTAAAATTAATATTGTATGTGAGGGACAATTTTTAATAATGAAAGGTAAATGGTACAAGTGTTCCACTTTAATGTCCACACCAAAACCTGCAGAGTAACAGTATTAATAAATCCATTTGTTTTATAACATCCAAAATAAAATTGCTGACCCAGCAATGACTATATAAATTTACTCAGAAGATTATATGAAATTCAGCTAATTCTGGAAAATGTATATGTCTCTAACTGGGAAGACAACAAAGAACAGTCTTTTTTCTTTCCTAACATGTCTACTCACAATCTTATATTAGCCGGTGATTCTTATTGCACTCAGAACACAAACCCAATCATATATTATTCATCCTCTGTAAGAAGCACTTAAAATTTTTGATACGTAGAGATATTTTCATCCATGTAAACAATAGCATTTTTTCCCTCTCCAGTGCCTTATGGATGCTCTGTGATTATGTAATTACAAACCTGTTTTAATCTTTGATCATGTTCCACTTTACTTCATAAATGGCTATTATGATAATAATCTTTTCAACATAGAACTGGATTAAAACACAGAACTATTTTCAGACAAGGATTTTGTTAAACATATTTTAATGATTGTTTAAAAAAATCTAAGACTTAATGGCCTACCTTTTTTCACAATTTTTGGGAAAAGATCCTTGTTTTTGAGGCAATCCAATAGAATTGTCAGACAGCAGGAAGGGTTACTTTACTAGACATGAAAATTCCAATGTACTAAAATCAAAAGGCAAAGCTGGGGTCCATGTCAAATAATTCTCTCTAAACCAAAAGCAAACTAGCCCTTATTTTATTAGGTTTATCCTTGAATAACAAAACACTAAAGATTCAGGACCCCCTCTTTCTGTTTGTAGTTAATATTCTGACATGAATTAATGCATATTGCTATCTTTTATAGGAGAACAATGACCTCAAAGTTCACAAGACAAGTATGTGGCAAAAGAGACATTGCAATACACATGTAACATGGGAATTTCAAAAATCTGTACAGAATTGGATCTTGTATATGAGGGGTGCTGCTTGTCACAAGCTTTCCATATGCTGAGACTTTGCCCTTTGATTCAGACTCAACAGGATATCTGTTATTATTAGGTCATCAGTTTCAGAAATTTATATGCTTCTACCCTTTTTGGAGTTGTCCAGGACAGAATATCTTGAATGAACATTTTAATGTATTTATCTTTGCTACATAGCTAATGAAGTGGCTTATCTTTCAGAAATGTCAGAACCATGCAGCACCTGGTTCCCAATGGACTGTATTTTATTCAGCTCCTTGTTAGCTAAAAGATAAAATGCAAAAAAATAATAATGAAAACTACAGAATAAGGAATAAAACTAATAAATAAGTTTCCCAAAATACATAATACAAAACTCAAAAGTATAAAGTCAAAAATTCCTGAAACTAATTAGCCAAAATAAAATAATCAAAAAGACAAGAAAACTTAAGAAAATGGATTGAGAAAATAGAAGAACTGCTCTTCCCTCCACCACAAAAAAATGCTACTTTAAACTCAAGATGAATGAGGAGAGCATAATTAGGGACTTGGCCCCACCACTATCAAATGCAATAAAAAATGACAAGACCAAGACATTTGACAAGTAACACCAATAAAAGGAAAGACATCAATAAAGTAAAATACAAAAAAAAAATCCAGAGAGAAATCAACAGAACACCACAACTGTCAGAGCATTCGATATTGCATCTCCATCCAACACCAAAACAAATACCCCTTACTAGGCATGAGACAATACTCTTAATTCACATATATTATGTTTTGCTATACAGTCTTTATGATACAGGGCAATCTCTGAACAACAGACAAATAATAAATATAATGCAAAACAGGCATTTAAATTCAAATGTTTTATATGAAACTCTTCCCTCATGGTTATTTAAACACCTTTGTTCATTTCAAACTTCATCCTGCAAGCTAAAATGTGTGGTGCCAACTTATGAGACTTTTAATAGACATTAACTGTGAGTGACACCTTAAACAAACACTTTGGGCAGGTGTATGCAGAATGAAGTCTCCTCAGCTCTGTCAAGACACCAGCCTTGATTGGGCTAGTTGGTCCTGCCATTACTGGCCCCTCTCTCCTCTTCTCAGAGCTAACAGACACAAACATGTTATCTCACAGACAGCCAGAGTTTTATGTTCCTGGTTGCAATGTGCTTAAGTTGACAGGTAAAAAATACCGTGTGCTGTGAAAAGCAGTCATTTTATAAATCTCAAGTATGTTTTAAAAGTAGGGAGCAGCTGATAACCATGACAAACTAACTAGAATTGACAGGAAAGGAAAGTTAATATGCTTGTTTTAAAGAAAAGCTAACAGCACCAGCACACATGCATTTATTATAGATTTATGTGGAATTAATAATTATCATAGATGATATTTTATCTCCATAAGAAGTAGAACATAATAGTCGATTTATCTTCAGTGAGGTAATGGAAAGATGTTTCTTTTTCTTACAATGGAATAATCAGAATATATACAATGCAGTATGTATGTGCACCAACCTGTCATAAACATTGAATTCCACTTCTTTTTTAAAATGTTAATTGAAAGGTCCTTTCCTCCTGTACCTTAGGATTTGTTGAGATACTGTTTGAGTCTTTCAGACTGATCAGTATTTCATATAGAACACAAATAAGTGGAAAATTTTAAAAATTGGGTAGGTTTCTTTTAGGAAAATGTTTAATTTGGAAATAGCGGAAAAACTTTGTTGTTGGGAAGGTAAATCTGAAGCATATTTGTTCATAAGATACAAGTACGTCATCTATATACAGTTCTCTAAGTATCCATCCATCCATTATCCAACCCGCTACATCCTAACTACAGGGTCACGGGGGTCCGCTGGAGCCAATCTCAGCCAACACAGGGTGCAAGCCAGGAAACAAACCCTGGGCAGGGCTCCAGCCCACCGTGGTTCTCTAAGTATTTTAATCTTAAATAATTTCAAAATATCAAATACTGTGTAGGTCTGAGAAGGTGATAATCATGTAGAGGGTCAACAGATAAAAACTTCTCTTTCTTGAAGTGTGTTTTGCATTGGCTGCATTTCCTGAGTGATTGGTAGAGGACTGGATTATTGGTAGTTTGATGAAAGCTAGCACTTACTGGAGCACAAAGAAGGGCATATATAGAAGTTGAGCAAGATTTAATTTCCATTTCTGGATAGGCTGGTGTAAATTAATTAATTTGTGCTGATTTCTGGGTCTTTACAGCATGTATATTTACCACCCAGTAATGAAACTGAAAGTTAGGTAGTGCCCTTTGTTTTCGGTCTTTGTAGAGTCGCCTTTTGAATGCATGGACATTTTAAATTGCAGATAAATTATGTTGTAATTGAGTCTAGTTCTTTAGAGAATAATTTTTGATGTATATAGTGAAGCTCAGAAATTAAAATAAATGCTCATGAAGGATGTTCATGTTGACAGCACTAATTGTCTCTCCTAAAGTGAATTGGAGGGCAGACCATCTGTTAAGCATAAGGAGGTTTCCTTTAAGTGCTGAGCTCCATGGTACAATTCAGAGTTACAGTCTATGAAAACAGCTGTCCAATGCCTTGAAAGAATGTCACGTAAGACTGGACCTCACCCTGCACATCCAGGCTTTTTCTGACCATCAAAGGACTTACAAGGATGCACTAACTGCAGCCAGGAACACAAATTATGGCAGAATAATAGAAAGTGGCCATGATGACCCAAGGGTGTTGTTCTCTGTAGTTAATAAACTATTTCAATCTGAATCTGGTCCAATTACCTCCTCTGCCAAATTCTTTAAAAAATTCCTCCACTTTTCCCACAATAAAATTAAAGATCCAAATAATTCAACTAACATAAATCCATCAAGCATTTATATCTTTCCCTGTCTTCTCACTCTATAATCCAGCTTTTTTTCTACCATTAACATCTGCATTTGTTAATGACCTGCTTTGTAAGATGAGGCTGATTACTTGGGTACTGCACCCCATCCCCACCACACTTCTTAAACCATGCCTTTATGCCATACTCCCAACTGTCATGACAATAATAAATACATCCCTTGACACAGGCTTTGTACCAGCCACTTTTCAAATTGCTTCTGTAACCCCCATTTTAAAAAAAGTGTGGTCTTGATGCTGACAACCTTAACAATTTTCAGCCTATTACTCACTTACCTTTTCTGTCAAAAAGTTCTTTAATATGTTGTAGCCTGCCAACTACCAGTTACTTAACCTCTAATAATGTGATGAAACCTTTTCAGTCCGGTTTTGGGGCACAGCACAGCTGTGAAACTGCTCCGCTTCAGGCAACCAATGATTTGCTTACGGCAGCAGACTCTGGACAAACCAGCATATTAATTCTGTTAGACCTCAGTGCAGCATTTGACACTGTCAGACATGGCATACTACTGCCCACAACAGAGACCATGCTGGGTATCTCTGGCACTGCCCTCCAGTAGTTTAAGTCTTATCTGACTGACATGTAAGAGTTTATTAGCCTTGGTAACAGCAGATCCAGCTCAGTGCCAGTTGTTTTTCAGGGCTCTGTTCTCGCCCTCTGCTCTTCTCTGTCTATAAGCTATATTATCTATATTATTTGTAGCTATGGACTGGGTTATCATTTTTATGCACACGATATTCAACTCAATTTCTATGTTAAAAGTGAAACTTCATCAGAGCTTTCTCAGCTCACAACTTGCCTCAGTGAATATAAAACTTGGATGGAGCAGAACCCTTTAAAATTAAACTGCAACAAAACTGAACTCCTGCAAATTGGTACTAAAGTACAACTTAAGAAAATAAGCACCTTTTCAGACACTCTTGAAGGTGATCTCATCAGATATTCTTTTGAAGCAAGGAATCTTGGTGTCATTTTTGATTTTTCCCTTTCTTATTCCGCCCACCTAAACCACATTAAGAAACTTTCTTACTTTCACCTCTGTAACATATCCCGTGTTCGCTCATTCCTCTGCTTTTCTAATGCTGAGAAACTTGTCCACGCGTTTATCATATCCTACATTGTTTATTGAAACTCCCTACTGGCAAGTGCTGCTTCTAATCTTCTATCACAGCTCCAGTTGATTCAAAATTCTGCTGCCAGAGTCCTTACACAAACCAGCAACAGCAAGCACATAACACCTATCCTGCTTCGCCTCCACTTGCTTCCTGTGTCAAACAGAGTTGAATATAAAATTCTATTATTAACCTACAAATCTTTAAATAGCCTTGCACCAGACTACATTGGTGACCTTCTCCGTCAGTATTTTTCTGTTCACCCACTAAGGTCCTCTGATTCTGGTAATCTTGTTGTGCCCCACACTAACCTGCACTCTGTGGGTGACAGGGCCTTTAGCTCTAAAGCACCCAGACTTTGGAATGATCACCCGAAATGAATTAGATCAGCTGACTCCATTCATTCTTTTAAAAAACAACTTAAACTCATCTGTTCAGGAAGGCTTTTAATTTGACCTAGCATTCTGCTTCCTCTTTCAGTCTTCCTCTCTGTCCAGATACTCAGTATAATTTGTATGTATCACAAATGATGTTATTTACTAGGCTATTCTTTTAGTATTGAATTTAGTATTTTACTCTAGTCTATTGTCTTTTATTGTATTCAATGCATTATATATCCTCTATCTATCTGTTTTAGTGTTCTGTTCAGGAAACATTTGTATCCAATGTTACATATCCCTACTGTTTCTTTCTGAGACTCTATGATATAAAAATAATGATATAAAAATAAAATTTATTTTAGATAAAAGATTTTTATATTTACTTGTAATGTTTACCCCTAATTATCCAAACTGTTTTGGTAGAATGAATGTATAGATTTCCAGCCTAGTATGGTAAGCTAGTATGGGGTGCAAGACGGTTCAGTGGAAAAGGCACCACACTTTTATTCAAATTAATTCTGAGTCCATATGTCTTTTGAAATCCTACTAATGTTTTAAGGACTAATGTTAAAGAAACTTGCGGGTCTGATATATAAACTACTATATCATCTGCATGCAGTAATATTTTCTGTTTGAGTCCTTCTATGATAATCCCCATTATCTCTGATATATTTTGAAAATAAATGCCAAGGCTCAATGGCTGTTGCAAAAAGCAATGGTGAAAGATGGCATCCTAGTCAAGCACCACATTCTAGATTGAAGTAGTTTGACTTCATATTGTTAATACAAACAGAGGATTATGGACTGATAGAAAGTAATTTTACCTGTGCGTATATGTTCGAGCCAAACCTGAATTTGTGCAATGCAGTGAACTGATAATCCCATTTGACTCTGTCAAAGACTTTTTCTGCGTTCAAAATGAATACAATCTCTAGTATGTTAAATTTTGCTGGTGCGTATGTCACATTAAACAGACACCGCAGGAATGAAGCTGTGTCTGCCTGTAATGAATCAATACTAGCACTTTTAGTTACTAACTGGTTACACACACACACGTATATTTAATAAAATCAACTACATAATAAAATAATTGCAGTAACTGAAAAAGTGTTCAAAATGGAGAAAAAGGGTATAGCTGCAGCAAACATGTTATATTGAAGATGCTACAAATTGCAAGTAGATTCTTTTTTGCATTGTTGAAGATACAATATGACTCCTGTTAAAGGACGTTGTGAGCAATCTTTTTAGCCTTTTTTCTGCTTCTTCTGGAGAGCTAAAGATATAGAATTAGCCATCGAATATTACTTTCAGTTTAACTTGAAACCAGAGGCTGTCTGATTTGAACTTTGCATAAGCTCTATTTAATGCTGTAGAATGCTGCTCATTTTGCAGCAACTGAAGGAGAGAAATCTGGAAATTACAAATTTGCTTGTTTTCAAATATAATCTGTTCTTACTGTCTGAGAATCTACATCAAATGTTCTTCATTCCGTAGTTCTTCAAATATGACAATCAGGCTTCTGGATTTTTTTTTATTACATTTCAGGTGTTTGTAAAAAATCTAATTTATGTCACGAGTGAAAATTATATCAAAATGTAAGAGTAATGCATATAGCTTGAACTGTAGGTAGTTCAGTAATTACCCACCAGACTGCAAGGTGGTTTATAATAATGATGACAGCACCTTTATAACTATTATTATTTTTGTTTTAGATTTTATAGACTTATAAATTGTAGCTATCTGAATTATATTTATGCCACTGAAGCAACTTGACTAGCCTAATATCGTCAAAAAATCAACAGCATCAATTGTTTCTAAATATTTAACTCCACCTTCTGTACATGGACAAGACTTAGATGAAAACATACCAATTCCTTTAAATAACTAACTATAAAGTATCTTCGGAAATAGGAGCATTTATTCTTGACTGACTATTTCTAGACATATTTATTCAAAGAATAAATTAATGAGCCAATGCAGCATACTGAATACTAAACAGAAAAACATGAAAAGATAGATAAAAGGATAAAACATCTATGCTTGATTGACTTCAGTAGTTTGTGATGGGGCAGAACAGCTATGTGATTAGTAGCTTCAAAAATACTCAAAATTAGATTTTAATATATAAAATGACATATTTTTTGAAAACAGTCAAAAAATTAGCCTCCGCTAGGGTTGATCTCATTTTCCACCTATGACTGAAGTGTGTCCCCCAGTCATTGCTGCTGATGGTTCTTCCTTTTGAGGTACTTTTTATATAATGTCAAGTCTGCACAGAGGTAATTTTAGATGTCACTGAATGGACTGATAAATTAGCATGTATTTCATAGTAAATGTTAGTAATTCTATACAGACACTAAACTAAAAAATCTAAAGAAAGAATGTTAAAGAAAAAAATATGAAAAAAAAAATTTAAATAGGAGGCTGAATTACTAAAAAACACATCCCAAATTAGCACTAACAGAACCCAGAACAGCAGGCATTATGATCGATAGTGAGTGAAAGAAAAAAAATATACTTTTGAAATTCTGAAAGTTGTATTGCATATTTTATAATTAAATCCCTGAACATACTACAGTGTATAGTGAAAAGGTTTACATGGATAAAAAGATAAAGAAAATGTGCACAACAAAAGATGACAGATGAACAATAGCAATAATTGTGGGGACCTAGTAGGCTCAGCTTTTATTATTCTAAAGTTTGACCTTTGACTCTGCGGGATGCTTGCAATAAACATGTAGTGGGCTGAAAGCTGGCAGAGGAATAAATTACACATCCAAATGCAACAAAAATGTATCAATTTGTCAGTATTTTGTAATTGATTTACATATTTATTATTCACAAATTTAAACAAGATAACATGTAGAACTATGTGAGACTGATCAGAAGGTTGTATTTTTGTAAAATCTTAATCATTAGATTAGTCCATAGTAAGATAATGCACCCAGACCCACTGCAAAATGAACAAAGTAATAAATGGAATCTGGCAATGAATTATAACTGTCAATATGTTTTTAAAAGGTACAAATATTGGTTAAAGGATTGTTTATATAAACAGTAACCCCAAGGTTTTTGAGTTGAATATTTAGTGTTTTCTACACAGTCATCTAGAAGGTATTTCTGTTTTAGAATCTTATTACATAGAATAGTTCTGTATTTCTAGACATTTTCATCATTAATGGATCCTAGGAACATTCAGAATTAAAACTACAAGTTTTGCTCGATTAATTAAAAACAAATTTAAAGGTAAGATAATGATCTATTTTCAGTTTGCAGAAGTAAAAATCCTGAAATAGTTTTGACATGATTTTATTTTACCTGATCTACAACTAACCAGTCCTAATTACTGCTGCCTTCCAGATTTATCCAGTTTGAGTCATAACATTTCACACCATTATTTTGTTTTATAGATGCACCTCTACATCAATCAAATTTACTTGAAAGGTGGAGTATGTAGTTTGGCAAAATAAAACAATACAGATGGAACCCCAGTTTAAGTTAAACAAATATAAATTATATTAACCACTAGCAGAATACTCGCGCTTCGCAGCGGAGAAGTAGTGTGTTAAAGAAGGTATGAAAAAGAAAAGGAAAAATTCAAAAAATAACGTAACATGATTGTTAATGTAATTGTTTTGTCATTGATATGAGTGTTGTTCCCATATCTATATCTATCTATATCTATATCTATATATATATATATATATCTATATATATATATATATAAATATATATATATATATATATATAGCAAAATACCCGCGCTTCGCAGCGGAGAAGTAGTGTGTTAAAGAAGCAATGAAAAAGAAAAGGAAACATTTTGAAAATAACGTAACATGATTGTCAATGTAATTGTTTTGTCACTGTTGTGAGTGATGAGTGTTGCTGTCATATACTTATAAAATCATGAGTATCTTTAACATATCTCCAATTTAACTGAGTTAAAAGACTGAGGAGAGAATCAATATATTCAGCTACTCTAGCTCATTCAGATCCACAATCTGATACAATCAGACGACCTATTGGAATTTGAAACGGAACTATCCAAAAGGATGGCTCCATACAGAATTTAGGAATAAAATATAAGATTTCCTGGTTTGAGAATCTGGCGGATCTATCAAAGATTCCATCTGTTTCTTGGATAAGAAACCAGTCTATGTAATGTTTAGTATTGCTCATTTGACGAATAACTTCCCAGACAGATTGATACCTATCCATTATGATGAGTGCAGATCCTTTATCAGCCTGTTTAATAATAATATTTGGATTGCTATGTAACTTTCATATTGGTTTGAGCTCATCTATAGATAGATTATCCCTATGATTAATGATATCTGACTGTAATTTTGCTGGAACTTTTCTATTTAAATTAATTAGAGACATAATGGAGGTGAAAAAGCAGAAACCGGTTTTTTTATGTATTGCTACATTGATTCCCTCATAATAATCTACTACTTTTAATTGTTAATAATAAGCATAAAGGCCTTTCGATAAAATCTGTTTATTGAATCATGTAGGTTAAGGAATGAAGGTTACACCTTTTCATCCAGTTCCAATAAAGATAAGTTATAAGATAAATTTTGAATCTAAGAACGGATAAGGCTGTCATAGACCTCATATCCCCTCTTTAAATTTAACTGCTGTAACCAAGAATTTAATATGATTTAATTTAGTATGCTCCCTGCATTTTCTGCTGTCCAATGGATATGGATGGTCCATCTGAAAGATGCTAAATAAGTACTTTGGAATCAAATTTAAATTAACTGGACATTGAGCAATATACTCATTAATCTTATCTAATCTTAGGAGTTCCAGAAGTGTTTCTATAGCTGTTCAACCATATGTTTTCTTTATTTTCAGACTTTTGTACCTTTTTGTTGCTTTTTTAACCCATTTTTTGCCATCCTTATGCACAACATTAGTATGTTTGGTGCAGGTTATTTATGCTGGTCTTTTGACACAAAAGTGAATGTTCTCACTAGTGAGTAGCGTCTGTCTCACAAATCACACTTGCAGGCATTTTTTAATTTGAGGAGAATTGCTCAGTAAGTGGAATACTGGACTGGTATGTCCATAATGAGAGTTTAGAGAGGTTGTTAGAACATGAGAAGTCCATGACATCTCCTAAGTCCTTCCTGTTGAACTCTATTTTGGTCTCTCTGTTATAATTTGACTATTTCTACATTATCTGTTATTCCACCTGTTCTATTGTAGTCTGCAAATTTAAAACATTTATTTTTTATATTCTTATCAGGATCATTTATGTGTATTAAAAAGAGCAACAACTTAAACGCTTTATTCCTGACACCATAATCCTTTGCTTCTGGTTTTAAGTCAATTTTACTCCCATCTACACACTGTACTGTAAAGTCATAATTAATAATATCATATGAACCTCTCTCAATATATGCTTTATGACTTTATAGAATTCCAGCATATTAGTGAAATGCAATCTCTTCTTTCTGAACTCACATTCACTGTTCACTTATAAAGTTATTGTTGCTTTGTGAAGCTGATTCTTTTTCTTTCATAGTTGCTTTCATTAGTTTAGCTGTGACTCATGTTAAAGGTGGAGTGGTGGCTCTGAGGCTAGGGATCTGCACTGGCAATTGGAAGGTTGCTGGTTCGAATCCCATAAATGCCAAAAGGGACTCTGCTCTGTTGGGCCCTTGAGCAAGGCCCTTAACCTGCAATTGCTGAGCGCTTTGAGTAGTGAGAAAAGCGCTATATAAATGCAAAGAATTATTATTATTAAGTTTACTAGCCTAGTTACTTGAATCAGCCCAGTCACCTTTTGTATATAATGGGACCACATTCATTAGCTCCTAGTCTTTATAACCGTGTTCAGTGTGCAGTGATTTTTGAAAAATATAAGGGTATATATATGTACTCACTAACCTCCTTAAGCCTTTACAATTAAATATTATCTGGTCCTGGTGATTTATGATTTCACCTATTTAATCTAAGCAGCACTTCTCTCTCTTTACAATTTATAAACCATCAAGTGCCTCCTTGATAGTCCCACTAACAGCAGAGTCCTGCTTGGTTCTGACCCTTAACTCTAGTTGCCTAACTGATTGATTGTTATTGTTTCTAGAAGACTTGTGGTTACATTTCCTTGCTTTTTGACTTTCTGTAGGTAATTTGGCATTTTATGGCAACAGGAAAGAGGGCCACTGGGTAGTAGTAGTAATAATACTACATGTTTTATTTGTTTTGTGGCAATGGCATAATGTGATTTCTTAAAACATGTAGTATGACAGACACAGACATTAGAGACTATAACAAATATAATTTTTACTAACAATTTATTGTACTTAAAGTAAAGGATTGGTTTAGGTTCAAAAGATACAAAATATAAGTGAGATGAGAGAGTTGGCAATTTCAGTGGCATTCCCTTTATAGCTGGTGTCATGGATGGCCGGAGCCCTGCCTTGGAAGGACCAGTTGAGCAAGTATGGACAGAGCATCACCTCCCCCGGAACACTCGATCGCAAACCCCCTGGATGGCAGCGATACCTTGGACTCCCGCAAGACTTCATGGGAATTGGAGTTTGTTACAGCCCTGTTGGGATCTGGGGGTGCCACCAGGATGTGCTGCAACTGTCCCTGAGTCTGTGTGGGCGGTTCTTCAGCCACACCCAGAAGTGCTGCTGGAAGTGAGTCAACAAGCACCTGGAGCACTTCCGGGTGACCTATATAAGGGACCAGCAGACACTACTCCGGGAGCCAGAGTCGGGAAGTGAGGGACTGTGGCGGATGGCTGGGGGTGGTACCCAGCCGGGATGCCCAGGAGGACCGGAGGAGGGCTTGCGCCTCCTCCAGACCACGAGGGGGTGACCGCCCTGGTTGCACGGGGGACCATGGGTGCAGAGCTTGGAAGCTCAACCCTGTAGGGGCCCGTGGTCACCGCCAGGGGGTGCCTCAGGTCCTGAAGAGCCCTGGACCTCAGCACTTCCACCACACCAGGAAGTGCTGGGGGGAAAAAGACTGGGGACACCCGGAGGGCTTCCGGGTGCACAGCCGGCACTTCCGCCACACAGGGCAGTGTCCGTGGAGGAGTGTCGGGAAGCACCTGTAGCCCATCCGGGCTTGCATAAAAGGGGCCGCCTCCCTTCATTCGATGACTGGAATCGGGCGAGGGGTGGACGAAGTCATGTTGGAGAAGAGTGGAGGCGGCCTGAAGAAGGCAGGCACTGGACTGTGAGGCCTGGACTTCAGGGGATTGGTGCTGGAGGCACTGGGTTGTGCACTTGACTTTTGTAAATATTGTAAATAAAATGTGTGTGCTGGGTGAGAAAACGTTCTCCGTTTGTCTGTGTCCGGAGCTCGTTCCACAGGACTAAGCTTGCAGTAAAGGAGTGGAGGAGATAAAGAAGAAAGAAGAATTGTGTGGGTTTGTGCTTTATTTGGGACTGTGTTGTGTCTGTGGGAAATGGGGAAGGTGTTGCCTACAGGCGAAGAAAAATAAAACATTTATTTTATAAGTGTGCCTCCTGTGTCTGTCTGTGTTGGGTTGAACGCTCATATAGCGCCTTTGTTACACTGGTCATAGTCAGCACACCTAGCCAATACTGTTTGTGTTGATGTGTGTACTTACATTTTTAACTTTAGTTAAACCTGTCCTTTATTTTATTTTTTATTCTACAGTTTTCAGTGTCTTCACATAATGCAGCAGCCTGTTTTTTAATTTGATGCAAATTGAACCATTCAAGGAATTTAATTTGGATATAGTCAATTCATTATGGTAACAACAGTTTTACACACAATATTTGATATAGAACTTGACAGAATCTATGTACTCTTTCAGACGGGTAAAAGACTCTTTGAACTGATTTAAGTCACATCTCTCAAACTACTCAATCCTTTATGAAACATGCCGGCTGCTCCAAGAATTTTGAGATAAAAATCAACATTTAAAAATGAGATATTTTAGATTAGAAAAATACAATCTGCACACATCTGCATATCAGATATCTTTGTTCATAAAGTGATCACCATCTCCTTTATCTTTGCCCTCTACATCAGCTGTATGACGTTAGTAATGAATTGTAAATCAACAAGCATTGTCAGAAAAGTCAGCTTAATTTTTAATGCAGTACCCCCATAATTCATTGAAAATAGCTTGCCTTACTGCATTCATCCAAGAAATCATATATACTTTAGTCTCATTAGCTCAATATTATATTCACTTTAGTAGCTTTTCTACCATAATTTTTGTCAGTTTAATTAAAAAGAAAACACATTAACATGATCAAAATTAATCTTTAATTCACTATACATACTTATTCTTCAGCTATGCTCAGTGCTTTTAGCCATGTGACAAGACAGAAAATATGTTAGTAATTTCCCTCAGGTAATCATTCTTATTGATTTATCTGTTTCATAATTAAACATCATGTTTAATGTATTAATATGATTTCAATGTTTTTATTTCAGACATATTTTGATTTTAGATGCCATTACTTTACATACAGTCTTGTGTTTGCATTTTGAAATGTGACACTAATTTCTTTTGTATTTTGTGACAGCCTTAAAAATGCACATCTACATTTTTTGAAAACTGTTAGGTAAAAATTCAATCAGTAGAATAGTATTACATCTGCATGTTAAATAGGTTAACTTACATTTGTAGTGGAACTAATTAAACTTGTTTTTGTAGAATTAATCCCATGATTTCTGTAGAGAAATAGAAATGCATTTATTATAGATAGCTAAATAGATGTACTTTGGGCACATTTGGCTTTTTACCTCCCAGCAAAAAAATGAATGTTATAATATTATGACAAACAACAATGCTATTCTTAAATAAACAAGAGAATACTAAAACAAAATAAAATTTGGCAACAGATAAAAAAGAACAGTTGCAATGACGTTGACACATTATGCTGTTATAAAGGAGCCCCAGTTTAGTTTCTTGACATACTTATGTTGAATAATTCATTGGCTAAAAGTCCTCATTGTTAGGTTGTCAGAGAGAGGATGTGCTGCATTGTTCATAATGACACTCAGTTTTGCTTGCAGTCTGTCCTTTGCTACGATCTCCAGGGGGGTCCAGTGTGCATCCCATACCTGAGCTTGCCCTTTTAATTAATCAGTTGATTTAGTGGGCCTTTCTTGAAGTGATGTTACCAGCCCAGGACACCACCAGGACAATTTCTATCACAAAGTTGTTAAACGGGAGCTAAACATTGTTGTCATTTCTTCATGGTGTGACCACAATGTATGCAAATACCCTTAAATAAAAGTCTGCCATGTGCACTGTGTCTTTGATGGAAGTGTATTTGAGACAACTGTAACAGAAGGCAGAAGGTGAATTGCAACACAAAAACCCCAATCTACTGTACAAAATGTAAGGTTTCACTGTGTCTAGTGGTAAATAGCAATTGTTTCAAGGACTGGCATGAAAAATAATTTTGAAAGGAAATGTTTGGGTGAGTATATAGTTAAAGGTATATTGTCACTTCAGATTGATATATGGTGTGTGTGTGTTTGTGTGTATATATGAATATTTTTTGTAAAATAATATATAACTGCAACTTCAATAAATGGTTTAACACTAGAATTACCAAAGCCTATGAAAAAACTCGTAAACCTCAGCAACCTTAAATCCCTTCGCACCTCTCCGTCAGCATCTTTTGTCTTGTAAATGTATCGATAAGCACAAGCAGCAAGCAGCCTGCTATACCATCCCCTCTGCCGCTGCAGAAAAGGCAAGAAGTTCTCCCAGTTCAAGCCTTGATTATCTTGGAGTGAAGAGCTGGAGTTTTAGAGGGCAAATATTTGGAATGCATACATTTCATGTGTGTTCCGTGTCTACAACAATTTATGTAAACACATCATTAAAACAGAAACGTTTTTCATGTTTCAGTTTTATTGCATGTTCCTGCTCAATTTGAATTAGAATACACCTTATGGTCCATGATGTCAAAGCCACACTGACAAAAAACAGAGACATAGGTATATATGATAGTTGGAATAATTCATGTTATGACTTGTATAGTACATTTCGGAAAACATTGTAGCACTGATGCAACATTATTCATATTCCTTTGTAAGCCTTATTGTGGTTGTAATCAGTGATTATGTTTTTTTTTTTCCAATCTTTTGATTACAAGTGAGCAGTTCTTACCGCTGCACCACAGAAGCTGTCGTATTACATTTGCACCTTCTGTGAAAGTGTTTATTTGATATTTGGACTTCAGCCTTCAAACATTATACAGTTCATGTTGAGATTTTGTCATTTATTACTAAAACATGATAAATGTTTCTGTTTTAACAACGTGTTTACGTAGATTGTTATAGACACAGAACACACATGAAATTATTTACCCTATACAGCTCTTGGTAGCTCACTCCCAGATAATCAAGGCTTGACTGGGAGAACTTCTTGCCCTTTCTGCAGCGGTGGGTGGGACGGTATAGTAGGTTGCTTGCTGCTTGTTCTTATCGGCACGTTTACAAGACAAAAGATGCTGACGGAGAGGTGCGAAGGGATTTAAGGTGAACCAGGTTTACGAGTTTTTTTTGTAGGCTTTGGTAATTCTAGTGTTAAAGAGATTGTTTAGGTGCAAGAGACTAAATGTTGCCAAACATTATGCTATGGGATATGACATGTAAACATATCACAATGATAGCTGACAGTTTGTGACACAAAAAAAACTTGATTCCAAGGTTGTGCATCATAAAAAGTCTTGGTTATGTAATGTAAACCCCAGTTTTTTTAAATGAAATACCTAAAGTGAAGAATTGTTTTGTGCTTTATTTAGTTCATATTGGTGTAAACAAAGGTTTTTAATCGTATAAATACTTTCTTTTAAAAATCTGAAGTGTTTTACTCGCTACTCTTCAGCCATTTGCAGCCCCTTTATTACATAAGCAGTGTAATAGCAGCTTATTTTTGTGTATGTAGTTTAGGCTTGATAATGTGAAAAACCCCTTAGCGTATTTATTAATGGATCAACGGATTCATTAGTGATTCTAAATGAACCCAGAATGAGTAAGTGTTGTTTTCTCTATTATGCCTGATGCTGCCTGGATAGGACCTATCTCATCCTACACTCCATCATACAAAAACACTTCATTCAACCTAACCATATGTTTTTAGGCTGGAGGAAAAAAAACAAAATCTGCAGGGGTTCAAGGCCCAAAGACTGCCCAGCCCCCACTGGGCATTCTACCTAACATAAGTGTTTCTAACTTAGTTTTCTTAGTTTTTATACTTCACATGATAGGATTTGATGAAGTTGGTCTTGTGGACATCTGAGATACGCTGCCATCTTTATGTCATCACTATCCTTTAAAACTATGTGTACGTACTATTCAGAGAAGGTTTAAGCTCAAACAGGAATCACCTGACAAAAAAAAAGTAATGATTTATTTGATACATAATATGAAGTTCATTACATTGGTTGTCATGCAGTGTCCTTAACCATGTCTTTCCTTTCACTGTTGACTTTGCTCACCATATTTGATCTATCTCTGGTCATGTCTCTCCTGTGTCTATAAGGATCTGCCTTTTGTTTTTTCACTGCATTGTATTTTGATCTCTTGTCTGCTTCTTGACAACACTCCTGCCTGTTATGTGACTTCTGTTTATTGTCTTTTCTGTTGTGGGCAACAATAAAGGACAAGAACAAGAAAAATATGTTTGAAATCAATTTTTAACCTCCATGTTGTGAATAGTGAGGGTACTCTGATTTTCTGATTGTTGTTGTGTAATTAATTTAGGAGTTGATTCTGGTTCTTCTTTGTAACAAACTTAAGTGTAGATGCCTAAATGAAAAGAAGCAATACCAAGTGATGTTTGCATCAGTTGTGTTAATCAACTTACTGTACTTGTAGTTGAAATAAAATACAGCACTTCAGTGCAGCTTAGATAAAGTTTTATAAGATTCAAAATATACCTCAGTAAAGTTTTAAATAAAGTTTGTTTAGAATGTTTGCATTACAGCAGTACACAAAGAGGAGACCCTATCTTGCTGGTAACTGCATAATAATTTAAATTTTCATTTACCCACCCCATTAAGTGAGAAACCTGCCCAAAAAACAGGGTACTGTATAGTGAGTAGTGTGAAGATGGTGGAAGGAGGGATGGAAGATTTGAGAAGGAAGGAAGGAGTGGGTAAAGGAATGCAGTGATTAATGGTGTGTTAGAAGCATCAATATAATGTGTGTCAGCAAGTATAAGCACTGTGCCAGAAACAAAGGCAAACCAATTATTGATGTAAAGTTAGCATGTAATTTACTTAGTGAGTGAACTCACCTAATTATTCTGGAGAAGTCAAAATGAGTATTTGTTGTAAAATCATTTCTTTCTTGAATTGGTCAGAGAGACCAACATCTCTGCAACCTGCAGTTAGAAGTAAGCATCAGCTTATCACAGAGGAGCTGAATAATGGACACAGAGGAGCTCTGAGTAACTGCAAAAGGTATTTGGCACAGTTTATTTATTTTTTGTTGTTTTTTTATTTATGGTTCATTTGCTTGTGATATACAAGCAAAGAAGACAGTTGCTGTTTTGTTTGTGAGCCCACAATGCATTCAAGCCTCATGTAGGCCTGCAACATGTGTGCATGTGTGTAAATATGTTTTTAAGGATTGATTTGATCAGTTTTTTGTAATTGTTATTATATGTAGTGTCACAAGAATGACACAAAAACCTCATAAAGGTTTGTGGCAGCCACCTGTATAATGTGCCTTGGCTGCAAAAGGTAATTGAAATAATTGTAAGATGCTCACAAGACTGAGTCCAAAACAGAACTGATGATGTGGAGGCAAGATGGCGACTTTAAAGGCCAGGGCAGAAAGTAATGTCATCAGGGCCAGAACCAGAAGTGACACTATCAATAGGGTGACATCTTCAGAGACGCCGGAACTGTGCAGAGGTCTGCAAGGGATCAACAAAGGCAATTAGTGCACCTCGCAGACCCCTGGGGGCTCATGTATAAACGGTGTGTACACACAGAAATGTTGCGTACGAACGTTTCCACGCTCAAATCGTAATGTATAAAACCTAAACTTGCCGTAAAGCCACGCACATTTCCACGGTACCTCATACCCTGGCGTATGCAAGTTCTCCGCTTGGTTTTGCAGACTGGCGGCACCCAGCGTCAAAGTAGTGCTACTGTTCCTGTTTGGTTGCCCTTTCTTTTTCAGATTCACATCCCTGACACGGCTTTATAAATACACTGAAATTAACCGCATATTGTTTATTAGGTTAATGCATCTGATTGTAATTAACCAATAACAATATAATGGTCCACGGAATTGTCAAACTATTCTAAATACAATATCTGCTTTAGCGTTGTTACTCTCACTGCACCTTTTTCTTCTTTTTTTTTCAGCTGCTCTTGTTAGGGGTTGCCACAGCGGATCATCTTTCTCCATATTACTCTCAGTGCACCACTCAGAGCATTTATATCACTGTATCTGAGTGGGGAATCAATGTACAGACCTCGCGGTTCAGAAACAGTTTCATCCTAAGAACTATAAATTCACTCAATCAGTCCATCAGGTGTTCCTTGTAGAACTGTTCGTACTTATAAGTACAATTACCTCACTGTAAACTTGCACTACAGTTATAATATTGCACAACCTGAGCCACTTTATAAAGCGCGTATTTTCATATCATGACAATATCATTTTTAAGATGAAATGCAGCAAAATATGTTTATTATATTATACAGATAAAAATTTAACTTCATTTAAATAAATCTATATCTATACTAATAAACGGCAAAGCCCTCACTCACTCACTCACTCACTCACTCATCACTAATTCTCCAACTTCCCGTGTAGGTAGAAGGCTGAAATTTGGCAGGCTTATTCCTTACAGCTTCCTTACAAAAGTTGGGCAGGTTTCATTTCGAAATTCTACGCGTAATGGTCATAACTGGAAGCTGTTTTTCTCCATTTACTGTAATGGAGATGAGCTTGAAACCCATGTTGGGCGGAGTTTGACATCATCACGCCTCCCACGTAATCACGCAGTACGTAGAAAACCAGGAAGAGCCCCAAAAAGCGCTGAAGAAACCATGCATTATATAATTGAGAAGGCAGCGAAACAATAAGAAGCGAGCGAGTGATATATACAACCATATTCATGAGTTCTGCTACTTCGGAAACAAAGCACAGTGTAAACCTACACTTTAAATTAAGTTCATAGACAGGCTGCCGCTGGCGTTTGTAATTTAGTGCCTGCCCATATAAGGCCGTCCGTCAGCGGCAATCCAATAGCAAACTGCCACGGGTAAATATT
>JANRMT010062792.1:97381505-97472874 GCA_026402145.1 Polypterus bichir lapradei
CAGTTATTACAGTATTGTGTAGAAAATGAAAATATTCAGTTTTGCTTGATAAACACACAGAATGTGATCTGAGGGTAAAGAGTAAACAGGTTATTTACATTGCTTGTTAAAATAAAGTGACCATCTCATTTAAAAAAAAAAAAGTCCCTCAATAGTACATACATAGAAAAATGTAATCATAAATTGAGATTCACCACAATTATCTTTCAAGCTTCTCAAAGAGAAATTAAAATATGATTTTTGTAAACTACTGTATTTGTGATGGACTGAAATGTGGGGCTATCTAAAACTATCATTGGGTGTATTTTAGTAATGTGTGTAGTGATTGAGAAAACCACAATATTACATTATTGCACAGCAGCATCTTCATCATGTCCAAGACCTCAAATCTTTCACTGCTGTACCAAAATAATGTTCTGTCCTCCAAGGAAACCCTCAAAAAAACACTACATTATTTCCAAAAGGAGACATTTGTACTAATTTTCGTGTTTGTTTTGTGATGAAATATTTTTTTAAATTATTTTAAAAGAGCCTTTAGATAGCAGTAAGTGGGCTTTAAAAATACTAACATAAGTAAAAAGAATGAATACCAATATTTCAAAATAAGCAGCAGACCCAAAAAAAGACTTGCAGTTAAATTTATTTTCAAAAACTACCCACCATCAAAGGAAAACAGAAAAATCAAAGTATTATAAACTGAAATCAACAGAGCATTAATGCACAATAAAATACAAGTAACAATCAATGTAGCAACAGACAATAATTATGCTGATTAATTATATATGCAGTTTACTTTAAGTTTTTATTTTATCCCAACATTCTTGAGTGAAAAGTTCCATATCATCCCTAAACTGAAAAATAAATAAAAAGGGTTCTTTTGCCAAAATTAAATCTTCAGTTTCGACTGCATCGATGATATCCTGGAGAGCCTGGCTTTGGTCCTCCTCCTCCATCTCCAGAAAATGGTGCTCAGACACGGCACCTCTGAACAACTGTCTATGTTGGCGCAACCATTTTACTGTAGTGTGGAGGTCCTTTTTTATTAGTGGTTCCTTTAAATAAAGACCACAAAGAGAATTAAACAAAACATGTATTTCTACATGCCTATTTAAATAATATTAGATATTACATATATACCTCCTCACTGCTCTGGGTCTCATTCACACTCTCCAGTGCCCCTTTAGTGAATGCCTTTGTCCTGTAAGAAATATTCACACGTTAGCCAGAGAGAAAGAGAGAGAGAAAGAGAGAGAGAGACCTTCCAACAGCAAAATTCTCCAATAGAATAAAGCACCACCACCTCCTGATCAGGTGTAAATCACACTGCCATTCAGAGGGAAAAAACAAAGAACATTAAAACCAGTAACAGATATTAACAAATAATCAGTGACATAAGTGAAAGCTTACAGATGTGAAGTCAAATGGTGCATTCAAGGCAAGGTGCAGAGCATACTGTGGAGCACACAAAAGAATTATTTCAAATTAATATTTAATCTATTTGCATACAGTACAGTACACACCCTACTTATTGCAATTTATTTATAGTGGTTCTTTGGTGGTTGAAAAAGAATTCTGTTTGTGTTTACAAACAAGCAAGTGATTTTCAAAGTCACTTCTCCTAAATATTGTAGTCTGGCAGTAGGGGCAGTGATAATGCTGGGATGGCCTGCAGTCTAAACCACATCTGTGGATGGCGAAACCTTACATGTGTAACAGTATAAATTGTTATAATGTAGAATACCAAGTTAAAAGTATATTTACCAGTACTGCACATACATTAAAAATAAACTCTCAAATGAACTTACCTTCATGGAGAACTGCCTTCTTGAAATGACTCTTCAAATGTTTTCTTTAATTTTTCCAGTTTGGAGGGCTTAAAAACTTTACCACTACAAAAAGGACAATGGAACAAGGTGCAACATCTGTCGCATTGAGTCAGCAGTGGTCCCAATTGAATAATTATGTGTTTCTATAAAAATGACAAAAAAGGAGGATGGCTTTAGCAAGTTTAAATTCTGTATCTACAGTAATCACTCACAATACTAAATAACTGTTTTAATCAAGCAATCAAATTTGAATTATTTTGTGCATTTTACAATTAGTATTGTCACAAAGCAGCTTTAAATATATCCAGGCCATAAACCCGGAGACAAAAATCTTGGTGTCAGTACCAGATTATTATTGAACAAAATAAAAAATGGTCTGTTTTGTCTTACACAAATTAAAAATAATATAGCAAGTTTAAAAAGAAAAGACAAATAACAAATAGGAATGTAGATTAAATTTTACTTATTGGACTGACTAAACAAATATATTTTTATCCTAGATTTGAAGGCTGACAGACTGTCAGAATCTCATACCACTTTGGGAGGGTTGTTACTTAAACAGTGTGCTTTACAAACTACTGTTTTATTTCCAGCTACAGCTTTTTTTTATTCTAGAGACAACAAGATATCCCACTTCCTGTAAGAGTGATTGTAAGAAATTAAAAGGGAACTCAAATATTGAGATCCTTAACTATGCAAAGTGATACAGGTGATCACCAGTACCTAATAATTCAATACGAAATACAAAATTTGCAGAAAGAAAATGTAAAGAAAGCAAAACAGGGGTGATATATACTGTTCATATTTCCTGGCTCTTGTAAGATCTTCAGCCACTGTATTTTGAATTAAATTAAGTCTGTTATCAGCCACAAAGCCTTACGGTGATCCATGTAGAAGTAATAAAAGAACGGATAAGTTATTTAGCATCATGGAATGCTAATATAATCTAAGTTTTGCAATATTTCTTAAGTAAAATGAAGGCTACTCTAGATACATGTTTAGTATGTGTATCAAATGAAAGATCATCATTTTCACTGTAGATATACCCAAGTTTAGAATTAGTGTATTGTGAGTGATAGGGGTGCCATCTACAGACATGTTACATTCAGATTGACATTTTTAACAGCTTTCGAAACAATGACTAGCACTTCTGTTTTGTTAGAATTCATCAAATGAAAATTTCAAGAAATCTACTTTCTAACAGGTAAACCTTTATTTTAGAACATTGAGATGGTTCATGTAGTTTGATGAATATCATGGTCTACAGTATCAAATGTGGCACTTACTGTAGATGCAATACTATGGGCCTAAAAATGCAACCATGGTCAGTGGGATGCAAATCATTGAATACTTTGACTAAAGCAGTACCTGAGTAAAAATGTTACAAGAGATTACTTTTATTTGCAAAAATATAGAGAACCGCTTACCTACACCTTTCTCTAAATTTTAGAAATACAAGAAAGATTAGAAATTTTTTTTTTTTTTTTTTATTAATTTTATTACAATCCATACAAAGCAATCAAGTTTTTACAAAGAGAAAAATTAAGAACAGATCGATCCCCACCCCTGAGAGAGAGAGCAAGCCAAACGGCGTTAAATTTAAGGCTTGGAGACATACCTAAGTTAATAAATTCTCTGTGCCTTTTGAACTTATTTTAAAATATTACTGATTAGATCCTGCCATGTTTTGAAAAAAGTCTGTACGGATCCTCTAATTGAATATTTGATTTTTTCCAACTTCAAATAATATAACACATCGGTTTCCCACTGACTTAAAAGAGGAGAGTTTGGGTTCTTCCAGTTTATGAGAATAAGTCTACGTGCCAAAAGTGTAGTGAATGCAGTCACAATTTGTTTGTCTTCCTCCGCTTTAAACCCATCTGGAAGAACACCAAACACAGCTGTTAATGGGTTTGGAGGGATTGTGAGTCCAAGGCTATCTGAAAGGTAATTAAAAATGTTTGTCCAGAATAATGTTAATTTGGTGCAGGACCAGAACATGTGACCTAGTGAGGCTGGGACTTGGTTACAACGTTCGCAGGTTGGATCATGCCCTGGGAACATTTTGGAGAGTTTTAGTCGAGACAGATGTGCTCGATATATAATTTTGAGTTGTATGATTGTATGCTTTGCACATATGGAGCTCGAGTGAATTCTCTGCATTGCTACTTTCCACTCCTTTTCTGATATATTAATTGAAAGATCTTTTTCCCAGTGTCCTCTTGGATCTTTAAAAGGGAGGGATTGTAAAATGATTTTATATATTGTAGAGATGGAGTCTAAATCCTTGAGATTGAGCAATATTTTTTCCAGCATGGATGAGGGTGCAAGATGAGGAAAATCTGGAAGGTTTTGTTTAACAAAGTTTCTGATTTGAAGATAGTGAAAGAAATGTGTAGCTGGAATGTTAAATTTGGAATGTAATTGCTCATAGGATGCAAAGACGTTGTCTATATAAAGATCTCTAAGCAAGTTAATTCCAAATTTTTTCCAAATATTAAAAACTGCATATGTTTGTGAGGGTTGAAAGAGGTGGTTCTCTTGCAGGGGTGCCACAGATAGAAGCTTCTCCGTCTTAAAATGCTTTCTACATTGGTTCCAGATTCTAAGTGAGTGGAGCACAATTGGGTTATTAGTGTATTGCCGATAACGTGTGTTTATTGGAGCACAGAGCAAGGAATACAAAGAAGTACTGCAGGAATTTAATTCTATTGCGGACCAAGCCTGTGTATGTTCTTCTATTTGTGTCCAGGTTCTTATCGCCTGTATATTTGCTGCCCAGTAATAAAACTGGAAGTTAGGTAGAGCCATGCCGCCTTCTGCCTTTTGTCTTTGTAGGGTCGCTCTTTTGATGCGTGGATGTTTTGAATTCCAAATAAATGAGGTTATTGTCGAATCTAATTGCCTAAAGAATGATTTATTAATGTATATTGGGATGTTTTGAAATAAAAAAAGGAGCTTAGGAAGAATATTCATCTTAACAGTGTTAATTCTTCCAGCTAGTGTGAGATGAAGGGTTGACCATCTATGCAAGTCTTGTTTAATTTTTTCCATGCAAACGGCGAAATTTTGTTGATATAGAGCTTTATATTTACTTGTGATGTTTACCCCTAGGTATTTAAACTGTTCTGCAATGATAAATGGTAGGGTATCTAATCTAATATTATATGCTTGAGAGTTCACTGGAAAGAGTACACTTTTATTCAGATTAATTCTGAGACCAGAGATCTTTTGAAATTCTGTGAGTGCTGCTAAGACTGCAGGTACAGAATTTTCTGGGTCTGATATATACAGTACCGTGTCATCTGCATATAATGAGATTTTCTGTTCCAGTCCTTCTCTGCTAATCCCCTTTATCTGATCAGTATTTCGACAATGTATTGCCAGTGGTTCAATGGCAATCGCAAACAGCAGCGGTGACAAGGGGCATCCTTGTCTAGTGCCACGTTCTAGTTTAAAGTAGTCTGAGCAAATGTTGTTGATGCAAACTGAAGCTTCTGGGTTAGTATACAGTAATTTAATCCATGCACAGATGTTTGGGCCAAACCCAAACTTCTCCAATATAGTAAAAAGGTATTTCCATTCAATCATGTCGAATGCTTTTTCTGCATCTAATGATAATAATATTTCTGGGGTGTTTGATTTAGTTGGTGAGTATATTACATTAAACAGGCGTCGAAGATTGGAAGATAAGTGCCGGCCCCCAATAAATCCAGTTTGGTCTTGTGATATTACCGTGGGGAGCACTTTCTCCACCCTTCTGGCTAAAATTTTTGAAAGTATTTTAACGTCGTTATTCAGAAGTGAAATTGGTCTGTATGATGCACATTGTAATAAGTCCTTATTTTGTTTTGGAAAGACAGTGATTAGTGCTTGGCGAAAGGTTTGTGGAAGAGATTGGTTATCTCTGGCTTCTGTAAATGTTGCTAATAAGAGGGGGGCTAGCTGAGCGGAGAATTTCTTGTAAAATTCTGCAGGGTAACCATCAGGGCCTGCTGCTTTCCCGCCTTGGAGTGATTTTATAGCATCTAGTAATTCTGATAACATCAGAGGTTTATCAAGTTCCTCCGCACTACAAGCGTCTATTTGTGGTATCTGTAATGTATCCAGAAATGCATTAGATTGTGTATTGTCTTCCTTAAACTCAGTAGTATATAGGGATTTATAGTAGTCTCTGAAAGTGTGCATTATATTTTGGTGTTCGACGATTTTATCTCCGTTCGTACTAGTGATTACCGAGATTGCGTTGCGCACTTCTTGCTTGTGAATTTGTTGAGCTAAAAGCTTATTAGCTTTCTCCCCATGTTCATAGTAATGATGTCTGGATTTGTAAATTAGTTGTTCAGTTTCTTTAGTTGTCAAGAGGTTTAATTCCGAATGTAGAGCCTGCCTTCTCCTATGTAGAGTCTCGCTTGGTAGTCTGGCATGTTCTTCATCTATTTTAGTAATTTCGCTTTTTATATCTGCTACTTTCTTGGCCTCGGATTTATTTCTGTGGGAAAGATATGAGATAATCTGTCCTCTTAAGAAGGCCTTAAGAGTTTCCCAGAGTATCCCTGCAGAGATCTCGGGGGATGTATTTGTCTCTAGAAAGAATTTGATTTGTTTGGATATAAATTCAGTACAATTCTCATCAGCTAATAGAAGCGGGTTGAGGCGCCATCTGCGGGGTGAGTGCATGGGGCTTAGTAATTTTAGCTCCAAGATCATAGGTGCAAGAAAGATTAGAAAATTGGTCTATAATTTCATTGATTACAGTTATAAAGATTTTTTTTTACCTTAAGAAGAGGTCATTAGCCAGTACAAATAACGTAGGTACATATCCAAGATTTTAAAAACTAATTTATAATAATTAAATGTGGCTTACTAAAGAGAAAGTGAAAGATCTTTCACAAATGTACTAAGAAAATGAAGGATGATTTAGACTTGTTAACTAATGCACCAAATTCTGAGCATTCAATTTGGGCAAAGGATTTTAATTTCTCAGTTTGCTTATAAGCAACATCATTTGACACTACTTCACCGGCTAAATAAGAAAACATAATTTATTATAAACTGACGTAGAATTTTGAAGCTTATCCCTAGATTACTTTCTCATTTAAAGACTTAATGTTCACTTCTTAACCGAACAGGAATATGGATGGATAGCTGGATGAATACAATTTATAAAATATATAACAAACAATAAAACAGAACTTAAAAGATCTTAATTTAAGTTAAATATCGTCTTAAAGTACTGGGAATTTTCCATTCATCAAGAACATAGACTGAACTTTGGGCAAAATGCATTTTTATCATATTTTGCTGACAATGCAACATTAAGTGTCGATTTCCCAGTTTTTACGAGGCAAACCAGCGTAACCAGTGTTGCAGTCATTAACAATTAGCTCGCCAGCCAAAGATTACATACATGTAAACGTAACCTTAATGTTTCAAACTGTTTTAAAAAAACATTTTGCAAAATGTACAGTTTTATAATTATAGTTAAGAATAACAGTAATAATAATAATAACAATACCGTGCTGTTTTCTGTCATATTTTATTTGTGCTCGAAAATGCTGCACTCGTGCTAAAAACTGAGACTTCTTGTGTTCGATAAAAGGAGGCGTTGCTTTCGCCTTGCCTAGAAATGGTAACGTCACTTCTGGGTCTAAAACTGCGGGTCTACAACTGCGGGTCTGAAACTGCGGTGACGTATGGTGCTGTGGCTCTAGTGGATGCTTCTCGCTGCTGCTGCTGAGCCAGTCAGTCTCAAACAGACCCGTAGGCCGTGTCTGGCTGGGTCGTTCTGTACAACATCCCTGCCGGTACTTTTTAGGTGCCGATCAGCTATTATATCCGGCAGAGCCGCCATCCAACTCTTGCCCAGCTTCAGAGCCTTTCAAAATGTCTCACTCAGGGTCCGTCAGTTTGTTCAAGGGCCATGCTCCGCATAATCCGCATCCTTGGGTGACATGTTCTAAACGGCCGGAGCCTCTACCGGGTCGTCCACGGCCTCTTCTTGTTGCATGGCCTGAATAGCTATCTCCTCAGACCCTGCTAGGAACCCCGGAACATCATTAGCAGGTACAAAAATGTCAGGTACTGCACGGTTCTCCAGGAAACTATCCGACCAATATATATCACCAGGGGCAGGTACCTGAGGCTCAGGCCCCTATATCTGGTCAGTTGAAGCCATAAGAAGGTCTGGCCAAGAAGGCTGGTCTGGAGGCTAGCTGTTAGGTGTAGAGTACTCGGAGTCGGGCACGATAGCCTGAGGTCAAAACAGGCCATCGTAGGGGACCATCTGGTCCGTAGACCATCATGGCTGATCAGGAACATAGCCGGAGAGATGCTGATTGTTAACCGGTCAAAACACATTGTTGAAAAAGTTTTTTTTAGCCCGGCCGCTTGGGGAGTCTCTTTTCAAAGAGTCATTGCCTCCCCAAGCAGCCTGATTGGGCCTCCTTTGTGTCAAGGGCATTTTGATGGATGTCTCTTATTCGGGTCTGTGAAAGGTACTTCTGCATAAAAAAAACCTAAGCTCTCGGGGGTATGGTCACTGTGAATAGTGAATACAGAAAAGAGAA
Source organism: Polypterus bichir lapradei (assembly GCA_026402145.1). Lineage (NCBI taxonomy): Eukaryota > Metazoa > Chordata > Cladistia > Polypteriformes > Polypteridae > Polypterus > Polypterus bichir. The sequence goes on from JANRMT010062792.1 coordinate 97,389,901, forward strand.
TACAGAACACACGCTGCACTTGTCCTATCTCTTTTGAAAAACCCCAGGTGAGCTTTGAACATCATGTCCTATAACTGGTTAACACTGCGGACACAGGCACTAGATCTCCGTCATATGTCCCATTACAGAGTAAAGATTATAGAATCTTTTGCACTCTCCATTACAAGATCCATAGCACCCACAGGAAGTTTGACACTTAAGTGAAGACCCTTTAGTTTGTCAGAATCATGGGGGTAGCGCCCAGGTCCATATTTTAAAATGTCTTAGATTATATCTATTTAGTTAGCATGTCGGCACTGTTCATTTTCAATATATGTGGTATATTTCCCTGACCAGGGGGTGCTTCTTGTCAAAAGGTTAAAATAAAACAGAGATCCGAGATACTCCTATTGAAACAGCAACATTTGTTATAGAGTCTGAGAGGTTTGTCTTGCATTCTAATTCTTAAAGCTCTATCAAACTATTGTTAATTTCAAAGCAAAATGCCACCAATCGTTTTGTTTATAACTAAATCAAATAAATCTTATAAATAGATCCCGGTGCTTGATAATACTTAACACTAATTAATATCATTAAATGATACTTCTGTGTTTTATTCAGGTTTAATATTTAATATTTTTAATTTGCCTTTTTAAGTTTTATTTAAAAATGAACTCTTTAAGACATATTCCGACTATTCCAGACTGAGCATGTCAAAAAAGCTTATTATTTATTTCAAAAGGTTTCTTTTCATGCTGGTTTTGTCACCTATCAATGTTTTTTATACATCACGGCAGTTTTTCAAATTGTAATAAATCCTTTATAACTCCACTTTTTCATGTGGTTATTTACTTCATAATTAACTTTATTTATTTAATTATTTTGGCACAAATGTCCTTACCATCAAGACTACCAGTGTAGTTCATATTCTAAACTCCAATATTTAATGTTCTTCCTGAATCAGGAGGAACACAAGCCTCACTTTTAGTGCCAGATAAGATTCTAACAATAACCAACTAATGTTAATTAGCCTTATAGTAGCAGATGTTAAATAATGTTTTTCCCCAACTCTTTGCAATCCCGTAGAACTACCTAAATTAGATGACAGTTTAGCTGATAATATACCGCAGAACACATAGGTTCTGTTGTAGTGTGCTGTGAGCTTGGGGTGATCTCTTGTTAATCCAGTCTTAATATGTTTTTTAATCTCCTCTGTGACTTAGTATTTGTAAATTTTAGTTTTTACTATCTTATATTTGTGATATGGGCGAGTCAATGTTTCATTTTGGAATAATAATGTCTATCTTAACTCTGCCCTTGACTGTAATCCCTGCACAAACCCTGGTCGTTTGACTCGTATTCAAGAAGTTTGCAGACACTTGTTGACTCTTGGAATCACAGTTTAAACATACATATCCTTCACCCTGAATGCTACTAAAACCAAGTGTGCTTTTTCACAAACAGAGGGAAAAAGCAGTTTTCAATGACAGCTGTCCTATGTACCCTGGACTACCTAAAAGAAAAAATAAAACCTTACAGTTTTAGTAAAATTGAAATCCTTGTGTTAACACATATAATAGATATGATGTAACTATTCACTAAAAACATTTTCCATCCTGTTTGGCCTAACGTGTCCAAAATAAGCCTAATTATCATCAGCCCTGTAGTGTATAGGCTCCTATAACCTCCTATAACCATTCTTATTTTCAGGGGTTCATAACTGATGTAAAATGGAAGGCTATTACCAAGCGTTAACAGAATTTCTAAAACTTTGTATTATACAAAGCACCCTGAGTACCAAAGTGTTTATAACCTGTTGATGAAAATGCTGTTTTAAATTAAAGCCTGAACAAGATAACTGTTTTCTAATCATCATATAAAATGCTTAGTAAATAAAGAGATTAAACACAATTTATAACAAAAACGGAACACCGATGGATGGCTGAATAACCAAGGGAATCTAATTTAGCTTGAAATGCCGCAGAGTGTTTTACAAATAAAACCCTACAACAGTGGTTCTCAAACTGTAGGCCGTCCCCCTTAGGGGGCCGCAAAGTAACAAAAAGGGGGCTCTAAGATGTGAAAAAAAGAAAACAAGAATCGAAAATATGAAAAATACATCTATTGAACCCAAAACAAATTAACTTAAACTACATTCTGATACAGAAAAATAAATATAGAGGAATCCTAAAACACACATGGAATCTGTCTCTCTTGAGCAGTGTGGTGTTACTTTTAAAAATAACTTCATTATATTATACTTACAAAACGAGTAACCAAACATGTTATATAGTGTAAGGGACGGCAGGCATGGGCTGGCATCTCGACATGTACAAGACATGGTTCATTAGCCTGAGTGCAAGCCCCTATTAAACCTGAGGCAGAAGAAAGAATAGAGAGCACGATAACAGGGCTTTTACAGGCAGGAGTGTTAAAAGAGACACAAAGCGTTTGTAACACGAGACTGCTCCATGTCTTGAAAGGTGATAAATCAAAGTGGAGGTTAGTACATGACCTAAGAGCGGTGAACGAGGGAGTACGGGACTGGCCAGCAGACATCCCTAACCCCCAAACATTCCTGAGAGTACCAACATGTGCGCGCAGGGCCTCACCCAGCGGGAGATGGGTACTTGAAACGGATGGTGAGCGCTCTGCACGTGGGGGGCTCAGACCATGTCTGCGCTCTGAGGGCGGCAGAAACCGGCGTGCAGAGCCTGCCAGCTTTGAGAGTCTCAGTGTGTAGAGAGATTGAGAGAGAGAGCATGGCCTGCTTGCATGGGCTGCTAAAAGCTGGGGCTGAGAAATGCCACTTGGTCTTTCTCTCTGGGAAACCTGCTTCACTGGGAAACCTGATTCGATGTTGCTTTAGGATTTTCTGTGAGATGGAAGATTCAGCAGCTGGATGCTTAGATGTTTCTTTGAAAGGATTTTCAGGGAGATGGGTGAAGGCGGCTTGACTTAGATGAAATAAAAATGGATTACAAGTGATAAACCAAAGGTTAGATAGATATTTTAAATAATAGATACTGGGGTTCTTACCCAAAGCAGGAGAGGCTATAAGGTAAATCGGCCCGGCTGGAATGCTGGGACCTGCTTAGAGTCTTTAGAAAATGCTTCGCTTTTTTATACAGCACTTTCAGAAGTGGCTGGGAAGTGTGGGGAGGCCAGCCATCAGGTGCTGCCTGACCCAGGGGGCCGAAACAGGGGTGCGATCGCACTCAGCTGGCTCAGACCGTGTCTGTGGCAAGCTGACAAAAGAATCTGTCTGTGAGGTGGAAAAAGCTTGGATCTGCAGTGATAAAGCAAAGGTTAGATAGATATTTTAATTTCTGGGAAGTGTGAGGAGGCCAGCCGTCAGGTGCTGCCTCACCGGGGGCTAAGGCAGGCCCTTCAGGCCGGCAGGGTACGGATAGGAACTTGTCCCGGACTTGTCCAGGGCCAAGGCAGCAACCTGCCTGGACTTGTCGAGGGCCGACCTTGGGCATGTCTGGACTTGTCGAGGTAAAGGCTATAACATGCCTGGGCTTGTTTTTCGGGAGAGGGGGGCTGGGAAGTGGGTGGGGGCAGTGGTGAGTTCAAGGAGGGGGCAGACATCCATCAAACGGCTCTTGACAGTTTGTTTAACCAATGAGGTGCAGGGTAGGGTTCAAAGAGGGGGCAGACATCCATCAAACGGCTCTTGACAGTTTCCTGGGGCAAGCAGGTGGGTGTGGGGTGGGTTCAAGGAAGAAGCAGACATCCATCAAACAGCTCTTGACAGTTTGTTTAACCAATCAGGTGCAGGGGCGGGTTCAAGGAGGGATCAGACATCCATCAAACGGCCTTTGACAGTTTGTTTAACCAATCAGGTGCAGGGGGCGGGTTTAAAGAGGGGGTAGACATCCATCAAAAGGCCTTTGACAGCTTGTTTAACCAATCAGGTGCAGGGGGTGAGTTCAAGGCAGAGTCTAGGGGGAGGTGCTGAGTCACGTGAGCACCCAGGCCACGTGGAGGGGCGGGGCTTACAGGGAGGTACTTCCGGTATTGCGTCATTGTGGGCGGGACTTCCGGTATGGTACTATGGTTTAAATGAAATTGGCACAGGTAATGTGTTTATAAACTTTGGAAATCATTGTTAAACTCGACTTTTCAATATATATTGTCGCAGGCGGCTGGGGGTCAGACCCTGCTGGGATGCCTGGAAGGACCAGGAGGTGGACTGTACATTCACCGGGCCACGAGGGGGCAACCACCTTGGTTAGTGTGGGGACCATGGCCATCGCCAGGAGGCGCCCCGAGCTTCATAGAGCCCAGGATGTCTGCACTTCCACCACACCTAGGAGTGCTGGTGGAGGAGGTTAAAGGGATGCCCAGAGTGCTTCCAGGTGCTCATGTGGCACTTTCGCCACACCAGGAAGTGCCGCTGGAAGGACGTCTGGGAGCACCTGGAGCACATCCGGGTGAGAATAAAAGAGGCCGCCTTCCTACAGTCAAGGAGCCAGACTCGGGGGGGTAGGAGGAGGACGAAGCTCCAGAGAGAGGAAGAAAGGCAGCCCAAGAACGTTTAAAGGCCTGTGTAAGGGTGATTTTGTGCGAGGCACTGTGAGTGTGCGGGGATTGAACTGTAAGTAAACGTGTGTTTTATAGAACTGGCGGTGTCTGTCTAATGGTGTTCGGGCTAGCTCTCACAATATACATATATATTGAACCCAACAAGAGCAAATGTATCGAAAATGCAGTGTTCAATGACAAATATTTGTAAGTATTAGGGTAAAATAAGGTCCTCAAAAGAGGGGAAATAATCAAGAAAAGTAATAAATAGAATAAAGTATAAAATGCTGTAAACATAAAACATGTAAAAAGTAATATAACATACGAATGGTGTTAATTAGGCAGTGATTTAGTTCTTTTTTGATTATACCACTGTCTGTAATGTTAACTTCAGCTAAGCACCTGGCTGCAAATCACACACACCACAAAGACCCAGAGGAAAAGGAGAGAATTTAGCAATTATTTTTAACATTACCCCATTCTTTCATTCGAGACAATTGATCTCTGTCTTGTAAACTGCACCCTGTTAAATTTGTAGCAGCAAAAAAAAAAAAAAGAATGAGGAGACACAAGTGGTGCATTTAACAAACCATTGTCTTCTGAAGGGGAAATTTACATAAAAGGCTGAGGGCAGGACATGCTCTATGTCAAAAGAATTTTTATGAAACTTAGTTATGAATTACAATTTTTTGTGATTTATATCATATTTACATGGGGGGTGGAAAATAAGGTGGCACATAATTTTGTTAGGATGGCTAATGCCAACATATGCTCCCCATAGATCTGTCCTTATTTTAGGGTTTTAGAGGTCAAAAATTCTCAAGATCATATTAATTTTGGTGCTTGATACATTTTTAACTAGGTTGAACATACGTAGCACTTTCCTGCACTGACATTTTCAGAAGTATTTGTGGATGGGTGCTATGTTGTTTAGGCAAGGTCCACCAGAAGTGTGTGTCATGTAACATTCCTGGGTCAAGAGTATAAAAGATGTGTTGGCACTTTCTAGTTGCACTTGATTGAATTCAACCCAAAAGACATTTGTGTTCATTCTTTGCTGTTTTTGAATTCCTGGTTACAATATTTTTTCCCTGATTTTTGACTTACAACTGGCAATTTTATGTTTTTGGCCCTGGTTACATGTACTTTTTTATTTTCAGTTATCAAACTTTTCCCACATTATTAGCCTAACTTTTAGTTGGTTCTGATACTTGGTTTGACATTTTGATTTAGAAGCATCTCCTGATTCCAGTTCCTCTCAAAGCTGCTGCCACCTCGTGCATTTAGTACATAACTGTGAGGAGGAAATGTACCAATAGAACATGGCAGTTCATTTCTTGTGCTTTTGTTTGTTAACATTTCAACATAAGTGCCAATAAACTTTTGCAGACAACGGGGCTGACTGTCTGTGACTTCTGCCTTCTTTGTGACAGCAGTACAATGCGAATCACAAGGCAAACTGGACTGAAGCATGTGCAGTGAACGCTGATTACATATACAGTAAAGAAGGGAAATATTTAAATAGGCTAAGTTTCATATGAGATTTAATCCACAAGTGAACGCACCCTGTCTTCCCACAGCATACCGTGTAATGAAGGTTGTCTTGTGTATACACAGCATTCAACACTCTCTTCTTTGACAGATCATTTTATTGTGTAGGAGTGGCTAGGGAAGTGTGCAAGCTGAAACTGTTCCTTTTTCTTTTGTTGATTATTTTATTTTCTCTCTGGTATTGTATTGTGTTTACATTTTGAATGATTGTTTAAAAAGCTACATTTAAAAATTAAAGAAAGGTGGAAAATAACATTGACTTCTGAAATGTTATTACAGTTCACCATAATATTTTTACGCATTTATATTACATACATTAAAGATGAGAAACAAGAATGCTTTTAGTTTTTTGGAGTGCTTGCAGAAGTGCACAAACAGGAGCCTTGCTTTTGTTGATTTTGTGGCCTCTTAATATAATTTGGGCCAGAATAATTTAAAGTGTCTTCATTATGAGCCTGATTAAGTATAAGAAAAAAAAAAACATACAAAATAAAAAACAGTGCAGTCACACAAGATCAAGAAGCCAGTCTCAATTTCTTACTACACCAACACAGTGCATTTCAAAAGTTCCAAACTAACTGAAAGTTAAAGCTGAAGAAGCACAAATAATGGATATAGGCTATCCTTGCCTATCTAAATAAAATAAAAAGGGGAAGAAAATCTGAGATTAAATGAACAGCTGATTCTATTTGGACCTCTAAAATGTTAATAAAAATGACCACAACACAAAATTTCTCAGAAACTCTTAACAATAATGTGTTTCTTTCATATAAGATCCCTTTGCTGGTTACATTTGGTTCAGTCAGGTTTCGCTTTTGTAATTGAAAATACAAGAATTTAATGCAAATCTGACTTTCCTGTACCAAATAGGAATTTTAAGTCTGAGATCATGGATGCTAAGTGAGTGAAGTGTAAGGGGAGAGTTTGTCTTATTATGAAGAATTGGCTGAGAGTACTTTGCATTAAAAACTAAACATCAGTTGACATGATTTCAGTTTTGATACTTTTGCTGTATGAAGTAGAGGAAGATATTAATATGATGGTGCCATTGCAACATGTCTGGTTAAATCTTAAATGTAATTGTTTTTTGGATAATTAATGTTGTTATTCCTTTGCTGCCACATTTTCATTACATTGAGTGCATACAGTGCATTTTGCTTTGACACGCCATTTTTGGAAAATGCCTTTTTGAAATCTAAGTATGAATGAGACCTTTATGAACCAGCTGTATTGTCCATTTGATCCTTATGGACTTAATGCATTTAAGAGGAGCACTGTCTTATTTTTCTGTCACCCTGCCTGGACAGGAGTCTCTCAAGGGTGTCCTTGCCACTCTTCATTGCTGCCTAGACAATGTCACCAGTTTTTTAAGGGTTAATACTGGTGGTTTACTGTTTGTACTTAAAAATGAGTCCTATTCTGTCCAATTCTGTTCTTGAACACTTACTAAGCAGATTAAATACAGAGGGCCCGCACCCACTGCAGGTGGGTTAGCCAGTCATCAACATGCGTAGGCACCCACCACATGACACATCAAGCTGTGTTTTGAAGCTGGTAAATGAACAAGAAAACAAAAGACATCACACACAGGAACAAACATGTCACCTCACAGCAAATCTTTATCACAAAAAACCTTTATCAATGGCACTTAAAACTGTAAAAAAATCAGCTGATTTGTCGCCCTGAGATACCATTCCAATTATTTTTAAGCTCTGTTAAGGCACTGCTGATCTATGGTACATCTGACTTGCTGTACTAAATTCCCATAGGGAAAAAAAAAAATCAAAGCCCTGAACAAACACAGATTTAAAGGAAAAATAAAAGAGGACTTTATAGAAAATCGCTTTCTTGGGTTGGGCACTGTCTAGCCATAAAGTTATAAATTGCAACAGTTGCCTGAGACAGGACTTAATTAATAATAAAGTACTTGCAGTGGACACACATTTTCATCAATTATATTTGAGAGACTGGGACTACTGCTTTTAATACTTATCTTGATTACATATAATAGAAAAATAAATAGCTTGCCAATCAAATTCCTTAAAGAAATTAAAATATAGATATTCATTCTTAATATCTGGGTACATTTTGTTGAGTTGTGTTCAGGTTCAAGTCCAAAACAGAACTCCTTTGAATACATAAAGATGGCAGCTTTAAAGGCCGAGATCGGAAGTGATGTCATCGTGACCAAACGTGATGCCGTTGTGGGGGCGCCAGAACCAGATGTGACATCTTCATGGCCACCGAAATCATGTGAGATTTCACGTAAATGCAGAGGATTGAGAGAGAAAGTCAGTGCACCTCGCCACCCCCTGGACTGATGTGGAATTGTCATTATTCAAGCCCTTTAGTTGCTTCCCATTTGCATGTGTGTGTAAATATATATATATATATATATATATATGTATGCATATATATTAAGGTGCTCAGCATGGAGGAAATTAATAAATGAACTTGGTACTTATTGTTTCAGAATAATAACCAATTCAAGAAACACAGTCAAGATTTTTTAAGCTTCCTCCTGAATAAATTTTGATTTGCTCTACTTTGACAGTGCCAGGCTTCACTCTTATGAACACCAGGTAGGCTATGTTTAAATTGTTTATTAAGAGACCAAGAAATAGAAAAAAAACTGAAGAGCAGGCAAAAGTATTGTCAGATAACAGGCTGGAGTCAAAAAAAACAAAAAGAACTAACCAAACTAAGACAAAATACAAAACTAGAAATCATAGTCAAAATAATTCAAGGAAAATGCCCTCAGACTAATTAAGGATCCTTTAGCTAACTAAAAGTCATGTCACATTTGATGACATTTCCAGGTTTTATTAGCCGTAGACTTCATTTATATAATCTTAGGGTTTCAAAGGCAGTTGGTGGCTCAGTCTAATGAAGCTGGGCAAGTGACTCACTCCAACTAATGACAAAATGAAACATTTGACTTTGTCTTTAATTGTATGGATGGGCTCTATGAGTCTGACAACCAATGAATGCTCATGCAGAACTACAATGGACAGCATATAATGCTTTAGACCTTGCAATCATAAGAGAGGCTTGTTTGTCTGATATCTCGTGTTTTACATACCATGACAGAATGGAAAAAAGAAGAAAAAATGGACAGATATTGCGACTGAATTGACCGTAACTGTTAATGCTTTGTACAATGCCACCTACATCAAGCAGTATATTATTGGCTGTCACAAAAAAGGGTGAGCATGGCTGTGCTGAAAGGTTAGGACAGAGCTGTTACTTGGGAGATGCCCAGCGGTTTTCAGTTATGTAAACTGTCATGGTCCAGCAACGAGAGTGGCAACTGTAGTTGTCAAGTATGACATAGCCAACGACTAGAAGTTACATGATGTGACATTGGTTTAAGGCTAATCTTTGTGGTGAGTTTCTCTTTGATCCAATACACAAATAACTAATTGTTGTCATCTTTTATGTGCAGTGTGTAATGACACAGCACACAATGTGATCTCTTCATCACATGGCTGGCAACAGCATAGAAGTAATAAACAACTTAACAAAGTGGGCATGCTCTAAAATGGCACTGTAGTTACATCACTATCAAAACAATAAAACAAACTATATCAGAAAATTTTCCAAAATATCCAATAATTAAACAAACATATAATAGAAGGGCCCAAATGAGAATTCATCATAACTATTGCTCTTTTGTTTTTTAAGACTTTAGACTTAAAATATGTGTTAGTCTATCTAATATATTATCTTTTAGTTTTGGTTGTTTTACTATTTCTTCTTCACTGATGGTATAGCACATTTCCTCATTAAATTGTTTGCATTTGCACTACTTAGCGCTGCTTATATTCAGTTCACAACACATTCGTAATAAGTGGTGTGCTTCACAGTTTTCAGGCTGACACCTTGGTTAGTAAAGCATTCACTCCACTCTTCACAATACTACCACACCTGCTACTTCTGAAGAAAGTGTCTAATATTATGTGGATACCTCAGAGAAGTCCAACTGTATAGCCTCAATCCCATTTATGAAATCATTGGCCCATCTTTATACATTTTGTGCATGCTACTTCTCAGTGTAGTATTCCTAGCATTTTTGTAAGTACTCATCAAACGTGCTCAGCAGTTGAGTATAATACAGTATGTAAGAATTAGCCATGATTTAAAAGTTGACCCCATGAGTTAATTTGAGTGGGACCCAGGTAGTTTAAAATAATTTATTTTACGGTTACTATCCATCCATCCATCCATTATCCAAACCACTATATCCTAACTACAGGGTCACGGTCTGCTGGAGTCAATCCCAGCCAACACAGGGCGCAAGGCAGGCAGGGCCGGATTTAGATGAAAAGAGGCCCTAGGCTATTCCACTTATGAGGCCCTTTCACCTCCCATTTTTAAGTTTGTTCAAATTGCTAACAATTTGAATGTAGGCTCCTCTTGATCTTGAGGCCCTAGGCTGAAGCCTAGTTAGCCTATAGGAAAATCCAGCCCTGAAGGCAGGAAACAAACCCCAGGCAGGACGCCAGCCCACCGCAGAGTGTTTAACTACCCTTCTGTTTTTTTTTGTCTAAATATACGCTGGAAATCTTTTGCATGTTGATATTGTAAATGCAATATAATTTTATTCTCTAATTTAACTCCTAATGGTAAATATATGAACCTATCTTTTAAACAAGCACTCAGTAGTCACTGGGAACACTCATCTACTAAAAGGTAGGTTCCCCTTTCAGAACTGGCTGATCTCTTTAAGGCATGAATTTCATTAGGTGCTGGATACATCAGGGATTTTGTCTCATGCTGACTCTACAACACCATGTAGTTCCTGCAGTTTTTTCACTCACACATTCAGCTGCAAAAGCCCTGTTCTACCTCTCGCCATCTGCAGACTGTATAGGCCATTTTGAGTAAACTGAAATGGCTGTCACTTTCAAGATACCAGTTTGAGATGGTGTGTTTTGTGACATGGCACATTATCCTGCTGGAGGAATGTGTATCAAAAAAAGTAGATTATGACCAGAAAGACATATACACGACTAGCAATGATGCTTGCGGTGAGCTGTGGCATTCAGATTATACTCAATTGTTATTAAGAAACCCAATATATGCCAAGTAAATATTCCCAGCACCATTATGCTATCTCCACAAGACTATACCATTGACACCAAATTCTGAGCTTCCATGTGCATGTCTTTGCAGAAACTGACAATCATCAGAACAATATTTTCTAATCATCATTTGCCCAGTTTTAGCAAGCATTTTCAGTTAAGTCTGTAAGTATTTTCATCCAGTTATATATTTTATATTACTATGGCCAATTACATTTGAGTGTCTGAAAATGGAGGGATTCTGTGAAAAATGGCTGTAATTTCTGAGAACTTAATGCACTTGCACTTAATGTACTTGAAAGTCTATGCTTCTGTCACATCTTAATTGCTTAATCTCAAATGCATTGTGGTGGTATACAAGAGAAAATTACAAAAATTGCATCAATGTCTAAATACTTATAGACCTAACTGTACCTACTGAAACCAGATTTTCTTGTTCTTAGCCGAAAGGAGTGGGACCCCATGTGAACTTCTGCAGCTGTGGAACATCTTATTCACAAGGTTACACCTTTTGCATTCACAGCTGTTCTTCTACACACCATTGTTGTAAATTGCTATTTGTGTATCTGTTGCCTTTCTGTTGGCTTGAATGGATCTGTCTTCTTAAACCTTTTTCATTGTTTGCCCTTGAGAGCTTTGGGATGAGAACTTCAGCCTAGATAACACTTATGGATGTTTGAAAAAGCCGGCCTTATTCATTACTAAGCAGTTATACAGAACAAAGTGGCCACTGACTGCACATAGAGTCTCCTTATTTTTTTTAGTTGTGATTAATCATGAATTGAATGATCTTCTGTTTTATATTCTTACTTTAAAGTGCACTCTTGCCATGTGGCAGTGTTCTGCAAAGGACATTATATAAAGTTTGATAGATAATTTAGAAACATATTGTACATCAATAGAAATGAAGGTTTCTTTGTTTACAGACAGTTGGAATTAAAAGTGTTATGGTGTTTCAAATATATGTTTATTTGCCATCTGAATAATTAGTTTTAATGACGTGTTTTCAAGATTGTTTTCTGTGTCTGGTAGTCTAATGGAGGAGCTAGTTTTGGTATTAATAATTTGTTAACACATTGCATGAGCACTTATATAGTTATAGTTATTTGAATTATATCCTAAATAATAAATTCTTTTTTAATTCAGTTGTTTCCTTCTGTGTTCAATCGAAGTATGAATACAACACTTTGTTTTAAATACTGTTTATATTTAACTTCTACATATCAACCTTATTAACATAAAATATTTTATTCCTATAATTCAGAAATGGATATGTAGTTTAGTAAATGGATGGATGAATGAGTAATATGTTAATTTTATTTGAATTCCAAGTTGAATTTCCTTGCCTGTTTCTAATATATTAATATGCACCAGAGACTAAAAATGTTCTCAATTTTGAAGCAATATGCCCTGCAAGATTCTGTGTCACGTTCAATTGAGGTAGTCTGCTTTGACGTTTGAAATTCTTTTAAAGAAAGTCCTTAAATCAGTTGAAAGGCCTTGGGTGTTTAATACAGCAGTTGATTTCAGACCGTAATAAATGAGAGGAATTTGTATATTAAAAATTATTAAAAAAAAAATATATGTCCATAACCTCCGCCAGTTTTGCCTCTAAATTTGAAAGAATCTGTGAGACATTTTTAATCAAAAGTTGTTTTCAAAACCAGAGTATGAAAGATTATAGTTGAACACTATAAACATGGTGGTAACTAGCAAGTTTAAATAAGGATGAGTCAATTTAAAATCACAAAGGGCATTAGCCTATAATAAATATCCATCCATCTGCTTATTTTCAATTCACTTATCCAGTGATGTGGGAAGCTGTAGTCTTAGCCATGGGTGCAAAACAATAAACATTCCTGGACAGGACACCATCACAGAATTAATTATAAATGACATAAAAGAAATGGTTTGTGTCAGTACTGAAGGTACATACTGTAGGTGTACGTGTTCTTACAGATGTGTGTCTGTGGATCTTCCTATGGGATCCTCTAAGGCATGTAGTACCATCTCAGGGTACTGAGGAGACGCAGTTGCTAGCCATGTCTTCTCATTTTTCTCCAGCAACACTGAGAAGATGCCCCTGAATGGGCACCTGACTCCACGCCATCCAGTTTTTCAGTGATAAATGCAGACTATCTCGTATGAAGAAACACGGCCTTTTCCAGAAGAGATCCCGGTTGTCCACAAAGCCGATGTTTCATCTTTTGCAGAATCTGCTCAACCAGTTGTTCAAGGACAGTAGTCAGCTGTTGACTTCATTTCACCTTCTAACTAATGGCAGAGGAACTGAAATGATGATTCTCGCAGCACAGGGTCATCTCTTTCATGCTGTGAAGTCCACCTTTAGAACCTCCGACTGTCGTTAGTGAATGTCATTTATGCCTGTAAGGAATGCAGCAGTTCCAACAGCCCTGTTCTGGTGCTTCTCAAAGGCTGTTGCCACTCATCTTGTAATGTTTTAAACACAAGCATAGGGAAAACAAGAAACAAAATAATTCTGTTTAGGGCTTGAAACATAGTGGTTGCATGCAATTGAATCGATAATAACAACTATATCACCAAGGTCTGCCAGCACTGTGGAGGTTCAGAGAGGGTCAAAGCAGTTGTGGATTTCAAAGATTGCCTGAGCCAATGTAGGTGATCTGGCCTTGAGCCCCCGCCTGCAACACTGAAAAAGCCAGGTTCCATCATCATCGTGAGTGGGGATAAAACTCACTTGGCCTAGAGAGCAGGCGGCACGGTACAGAGTTGCTTTTACCGCATGGAGATGAGTTGCCTCGATCTCAGTTGCTGAGGAGATCTCTTTTTGCAGGTGAGCTTTCAGATCCCTGAGGTGCGTCTGTCAGGCAAGGAGTTGCAGAGTCTGACTCTCAAGGGCCCCAAGTTCATCATAAACATGTTGTAGCTGACAGTCAACCATCGTCCACTTCCTGCAACACCAAAACTTTGGTTTCATTAGGGAACCTGCATCCAAAGAGGGTGGAGCACCACAGAGGAGCGTGACTTTCTCAAGCGAAATGAATATTAAGTAGCCTAATGGAGAGGCTTGTTTACAGTTTTTCATTTGTCTTTTCTGTTGCATTAAACAAGGTACCCAAGTTAATCTATAAATCCTTACCATCTCCAGGTATATTACACTACTTAAAAAATAAGAAGGAAGTTAATGCAGTGTTGATTGCACCTTTTGCTGTTTTTTACCTGAATTGCACTTTTTTTAGCCTTTATTCCTGTTCCTTTGATATTCACATTTATTTTGTGTTTCATTAACGATCAAAATTTCAACTTGAAATGCAATAAGTGTTTGCATGTCATCTGTGATAGAATGCATAAAACTCTATTTTGAACAAATTGCCAGTATTTCACAGATGGACCATATCCTGACAGCTAAAAGAAGTGTTGAAAAATGGCAGCTAGATTAATAATGCCTCAATTGCAGTTTGTTCCCTACATGCTGACACAGGCTAAAACAGAACAATGTCCAGAACAAAACCACAGCTTCAATGAAGGGTGCATGGGCTCCACATATTGACTTAGTCTGGTTTTTGGCACAAGAGGAAAAAGTGGCACTTGTGGTCCACATGCTTGCCCTGGTTACGTTTCCTGTCTCTATGCAGTTTCACATGAGCTTTCTCCCTCACATCCCAAACTAGCAGCTTTAGACTGAATTAGTGCAGTGGACTGGCTCCCTATCCTTGCATTAATTTGATTTCAAGATGAATATTTTCCAATTCTAATGGACTGAAAATAGAACACAGTAAATACAGTATTTGCCATTTAAACAGATGCAAAACACTTGGTTAACATAATTTTTAACTTTGACTTTAGGATTATGAGAACTGCTTCACAGGGATAGAGGCAGCATAAGATTTAATCAAATATTTGAGAAGCATTGCTGCAGGCTGTGCTTCTTTATTCTTTAGTGTTATATTATCTTCAGAAGCCAACTGCTTTTCAGTAGTCTCATTCAGCATTCATCTCTTGTGTATATGTCTGGTAGGTGGGTGGTTGATGCCAACCATTGTGCCACTAGCTGAGACATTCCCTGCTTTCCATGCTGCTGATAGCTTGATGTCAAGCATCTCTAAAATACATGCTATACACTCAAGGACCTGGGCATGTCAGATCTAAGTATGCAATTATTTGTTCCTGACAGTGCTAAAGCAAGGTCAGAATAGCAAACATTTAGAGACCCTTTTCTCACTTATCATGCTTTCTTTTGCAAGCCGTTATGTAAATGCTATGCTTCTTTGTTTAGTCATGATTAAATATGTATGCCAAGGCAAGCTGTAGGTTATCACATTCAAAGAATAAGGTCATTTTTTATAAAGGCTCCTGCTGTTTGAAGATGAATTAAGAATAAATATCTTTGCATATGTTATGTTTGTGTTAAGAAAAAAAATTATTATGCTAACTTTACTGCATTTGTTAATGTATAGAGTCCTCTTTACTTGCTAGTGTGTTATATTAAAATTATTTTCAATGCTTACTGTACTGACAGCATGGTGTTTCTCAGATTGATTTTATTATTATGCAAATGAACTGAAAGAAAAGATTTTTGTTCAGGTGTGCTATGTGGAATGAAGCTGGCAAACACAATATCACCAAGCTGCATTTCACACGTTTCATGTACCCCTTAGATACTATTACACAGAAGTCATTTAATCCCTTTATCACAGTATTAAGACAACACTGGGTAGAAGTACAAACACCTTGTTGATACAGATACAGAGTAATTTAATTAGCGACAGACCCTACTGACTTCCAAACAAAGGGCCAACATGGACTGTATTCAAACTGTTTTACTGAAGTGATAGTCTTGCAGAGCCAGATGTATAAAACATACGTCTGAAGACAACCGAAAGTGTTAGTGGCTTAGATGGCTCACTAAATGTCACATTTCAAAATCAATTCAATACCTCATGAAAGTTTAAAGTTGGGGGCAGCAAAGAGCAACATAGCTCCCGTTAACCTGGTCCACTGACAGTAAGCCAGAGGTTACAAAGAATAAACCTGCCATGGCTGAAAACTATCCTAAACAGACTCCTGCTGAACGTATATACAGTATGTATGTCATATGTGACGAGTGTGATTGTGATACATGATTACAAGTGTTGAAAATAAACATAACCTGTTACAAGACGAAAATCATTCTGTAAAGCCAGATTATAGTTTGGCAGCTGAAGACATCAGTGGGCTAGTGATAAACATGAGCATTGCTGTCAACTGTATATGGTCTCAGTCGCTCTCAGATGCAACAATATGAGGCTGAATGTGAGGCTGAAAACTTTTGCAGCTAAGTTCACGAAAAGACAAACTCTAGAGAAAGCTTTTCAGCTAAATGGTACGCTGTCAAACCCAGTAAAAAGGAGGTGTAAAGAACTCCCATTAAGCAAGATAAAAATAAGCCACAGGAGATACAGATTTCTGTACTCTATACACCCAAAACAGTTAATTTACCTGACGAGACCAAGCAGAACCACTGGTGAGGATGCAATGCACCCACCTCCTGTTTGCAGATCAAAATGAAAAATTAAAGAAAATTAAAATTACTGTCTAATTGGAAATGTGTCATACTTGGATATCAGTGTAGCGTTTTAACAGATAATATATAGAGACCACAATGCTTCTCTAAACACTGTTTACTTCCATGTAAGGATGCAATAGTCAAAATGATGGAAGTATATAAATTAATTAGTACGCTTTAGTTAACACAAGTTACTAAACTTTTGAATTAATAACAACAACAATTTTAAGCTTTCTATTTTTGTCAAGAGCCAAATCTTTTGTTCAGTTTCTTTTTCTCTTTCACTGTGTTTCCATAGTTATTTTATGTATTTGTGTAACACATAAGGAGAAATAGGACATTGCAGGCCAGAACATTTAAAGTGAAATGACTGGAGGAATATGGGGGCAAGTTTTTAAGAGGAAACCCTTTGGGCATTGCCTTTTCCGTTATGGATTTCCGAATACATGTTTAGCGAGTTGCCCCCAAACATATATTTTTGTTTCGCCAATCATGCCTGGCCCTGCAAGATTACTAAAGTGTTGTTCTGTGTAGCAGGTATACGGTGAACTGAAAAGCTCCTGAGTGACATAGAAATGGAGGATAAGTACCCAAAAGTCCAGATTGTCCGTAACTCTTGGACCTGTCCTTGTGGGGTTTTGGCTGCTTAAAGTACACAAATGAGCCCAGGCTGTTACACATAGATACACAGGTTAATTATTTTTTTGTTAACTGAGCAATAAGTAATAAGAAAAACTGGTAACATTTTACATTAAGTGTCCATAATTGCAATGTAACTACTATGTAATTATCTGTATAAGTACAGTGTAACTATGACTTATTACTCCATACTTACTGTGTAATACAAAGTTACGTTATAGCTAATTATTCAGTTTTCATTGTTATTCCACAGTTTATATAATTACAATGTAACAATTTATCACTAATTCAAAAACAAGTGTACTTACATAGTTACATTGTATCTGTACTTTCAAAATGTAATAAAAACATCAGGGTATGTAACTACAACTATGTAACAGATGTTCCATGGTCTGGGAAATTGTAATGGAGAATTGCAGTGATAACTGCATAAGTTTTCAATGATATTTCAAGATCTTTTGTAAATGGTGAAAACGCCTTTGCAGAATGTTTAACGCTTTTTCCCAAAATCTAGAGGGGCACCTACTTGACATGTTTTGCTTAAACAAGCATTTGTCACATTCTTATAGTTGTGTTACACTATTTATTGTTGAATTTTTTGGGCTATTATTATACCAATCCCTAACATAATACTGCCAAACTTCCATCATTCAATCAAGGTACACAGGGTCGCAGAGCCATTCCAAGCATCACCGGGCACAAGGCAGGAAACAGCCCAGGATGGGGAGCCATCCCATTACAAGGCCCACTGACAAACATACAGTACCAGCACTCACGCTCTTACACATATGGCCATGTAGCCCAACCTACATGTCCCTGGGATGTGGCAGTAAAATCCATGAAGACATAGGGACACATGGGTATAATGTACAAATTTTACACACATATCCATCCATCCATTATCCAACCCGCTATATCCTAACACAGGGTCATGGGGGTCTGCTGGCACCTTCAGACAGAATTCCATCTCAGGATAATGGATCTGTGAGGCAAAAGCATTAACTATTTTGCAAAGGTGTTTTCACCATTTAAAACAGATCTTGAAATATCATCGAAAACCTATGCAGTTATCACTGCAATTCTCCGTTACAATTGCCCAGACCATGGAACATCTGTTACATAGTTGTAGTTACATACCCTGATGTTTTTATTACATTTTGAAAATACAGATACAACTATGTAACTATGTAAGTACACTTGTTTTTGGATCAGTGATAAATTGTTACATTGTAATTATATAAACCGTGGAATAACAATGACAACTGAGTAATTAACTATAATGTTAATTTGTATTACACAGTAAGTACGGAGTAATAACTCATAGTTACACTGTACTTATACAGGTAATTACATAGTAGTTACAGTGTAATTATGGACACTTAATGTAAAGTGTTACCGAAAAACTACAAGCAAATGAGATTATTTACATTGTCTATTAATGTAATTCCAAACTATTTTATCATAGATCTACATAGTGTGTAGTAAAGCTGATATGTCACAGTTATGCTAACCTAATAATAACTGCCCTCAAGTCATCACGTAGAACAAACTGCACAGCTTTGGAATCCATGCAGAGCTGTCAAGAGTAAGAAACTCCCATGTGATTATAGGCTGGACACACAAGACAAAAATGATGAGGTCTTCAGCTACATGGCTAACTCTCCAGTGTTCAAATAATTCTTATATTGTTGCATTAATCTTTACAAGTGTATACAAGGGAACTTTGTTTTCTTTTTCACTCTTTCTAGTGTAAATTAACATTACAATTTTTCAATGTAGATTGTAGATTGGCTGTTTGCACAAACAAAACTTAAACACGGGAGACATTGTCTGGGTGTTATGTAACAGGAAGGGTGTGTATGTTTTATTTTTATTTAATCTTTTTATTATATTTTATTATTATTTTATATATTGTTATTGATTATGCCTTTGTTTTCTTTTTCATATGTCATTTTATTATTTTTTTTATTGATATTATAGTACACATTTGTAATGTGTCTTATTCAGTTTATGCTGAGCCTAAGAGATGGGTTTTCTAATGCTGCAGCTATTGAACTGCCCCCAGGCCTTATAAGCCTGCAAAAGGCTAACACTGTGGGTTCAGTTTAATACTTCTCTTCATCTGCAGTGATCCACTCACCCAAAACGGCCAAAGTGGTGTAAGGCCTCCAAGAATAGCCATGAAAGCATGTCAGAATTCCCACATGCCTGTAACAGTGAGGATGTACCTGAAGACAGCCTGAGGTCCCACTCTTACCTTCAAAAGTTTCAAAATGAGTAAAGTTCACAAAATACAGTCGAAGTCCAAACTGAGGGTAGATGACCATATACCTCCAACTTCTAGACAAAGGGGCAAACAACTTATCTTTATAAAAGGAGATTTAATAAAAAAAAAACGCAACAAAGCAATCCTAAGCAAACATTCCCAAATCATTAACCAGAAATCAGAATCCCAACATCTGAAGCTAAATAGTCAAAAAGCCGGTAAATACAAGGAAACATTCACCAACCTCTAAGCACATACAATGTACAATGAGGGACTGCAACTCCCATGAGCCTTTATATGGCTGGGCGCAGTCCTTCACGAGAGATTGACAGATGGCCCTGCCTCTTGAGGAACCATCCACAAAACACAAGGAACAAAACAGAACATGCTCTCCAACCTAGAAACTAAATAGTAATCTTGACAGGCAAGAAATTAAATAATTATACAAATAATAAACATAACTAACATTAACAATAATATATAAACGATAAAACACAATTCAAAAAGAGATAAAATGGAATTAAAAAAAAATCTTTGCACCTGGGTTACACATAACATCTTCGACTCTAACCTGCTTTTTGGATTTTTTAAATTTATGCAAGTACCTGTGCTATAATTTTCTGGATTTTAGATTTATTTTACTTACTTTAGGATTTGCTTTTTGGGTTATGGACTTGGTTTTAGTTGCTCTTTAATTTGTCTTTTAGTCCATTTTGTTTTTTTGTTAGAACCTTTTCTGTAGTAATAAAGTATTTTGAATGTGGAGGATCACTGTTTTGTTATTTGGGCCAGGGCTTTCACTAATTTTTGTAATTTACAAGACTTTACCCTGTGTTGTTGGATGTGTGCAGTCTTGCTTCAAGATTTTGGGGTAGGGCTCCCCTTGATAAGAGGCCTCTGTAGAGCTTTGACACCTGTCTTCGGAGGTTAAGTTTCAAAGGTTGGCAAACAGAATAACACTTGATGGTGGTTTGCCCAGCTGTAGAGATAAGACAGAACCAGACCACTGCTTGCTGCTTGGTTGTGATTTGGTTAGCTTCACAGAAAGGGGGAATACAAGGACCGCTGCTGCCTTGGTTGTGGATTGGGGTTATGTAGACAAAATTAAATAGATAAATAAAATAAAATAACAGAGTGATTTGCGTATTGTGTTTTGGAAAGTTACTTGGAAACCACAGAAACAATAAAACCACTAGCGGAATTGTGACTGGCTTGTTAATAAAACAACACACTGACAATGTAGTATTATTTCCATTTTTATCATCTTAGCTGGCCTGCGGCACACAGGATACAACATGATTAATATATTAAGGCACCAAGATTCAAATGTAACCCGGAGTGTTACATTACCTGACAATTTGCATGGGGCAGTTTACCTGATTTATGAATATTGCTGCTTTAAAGTCTTCATTGTTACTTATGCCCTTAAATCTGTAAATCAGTCAAAAGTGTAAAGTCATAAAGTAAACTTAGTTTATCAAGTTTTTGAAGCAGCATTTTTTAAAAATGTGCTTGTGCAATACTACCTGGAATTTCAGGTTTGTTTAGGGGAACTGTAAAAAATACAAAGACCCTAATGTGAAGTGGTTGAGCGCTTGGGTAAACATGTGAGGGCTTGGAATCCAGTCAGGGTCGTCTGTATAGCGGTGGTAGATTGTGAAGATAAATAACAGTAAACAATTGTCTGAGGTGGGATGTAGGAGATAATAAATTGGTCATAAAAAAGTCTTACATTTTTTGCTTTTGCAGATCCAGTTCTATTCTAACTGCTAATTAATATTATTGTGTTAAAAGTCTTTTTTTATGTCATAATCGATCACCACATTTAGGAATTCTGATGATTTCAAAGAGATCTTGTGACAATTAGTAAAAAAATAAAAATTTACATAGCAATTTGAATATGGTTTGACCATATTTTGATTTATTACATGAGGTTATTCTTAAAAAGTCAGTTATATCTTTAATACAATGATGCATACAAAGATAGCACTGCAATGGAATGATGGCAACACTAAGCACAATACCTCTGTGGAATGTTAAGCCACAGAAAACTATTAGGATTCACCACTAACATTTTTAACAGAGAACAAACTTGCAACTTTTCGTTTGTTATTATATGTCTTGTACAATGCAGCATGTCAGAATTAGGTAAACATTCTAGATAAAATATTATGCAACTGTGATGCATGAGCCACAATAAGTTATTTTAAAATTTAATTTAAATCATGATGCTCTGTTCCTAACCAGTATGTAATTATTTATTTAATAGAGTTAATTGCCTTCCTTTTACATCTTTCTTTACTTACTGATTTATAAAGTTTCCCTTTGATCAAAATTCTTACATGATTGAAAGACCAGACAAAATTTGGCATGCAAAATGCAGGGTAAAGTGCATGATGATTTATTATCCAACCATCAACAAACTGAATTTATAAGGGTCTCTTTGACTTGATTTAAATGCTTTCCATCTGATAATCAGCTAAAATGAATAATACATATGTCTCTGTTTTGCAGGTATTTTTTATGAAGAGCACTTTTATCAGTGACTACAATCACAAAACACTTTGCTGTGAATAATTAAATAAAACAGAACAGACAAACTGTACACATTACCATATAACGCATAGTTTGCATATCTAAATCATATTGTTAAGCCGGACTGTATGCATCCATTTTTATTTAAATTCTCTTGCCATAGCAAAAACCTGCTTAAGGAGCTTTCTTCTACAACATCAGCAAGCTCTCTTAGGTGTGCTGTAGGGTTTAACCCTTCCTGTATTACCCTGGGTCTTCTTTAAATGAGGCATGCCCAATAACTCTTCAGAAGAAGACACAAGCATGACTGGATATCCCAACAGGCTGTTATGGAGAAGTACAGTAACCATGTGGAGTAACATTACTTATGTGGTTTGTACATATAATCACGGCTTTTCAGTTAAAATTCTAACATTCATCATCATAGTACACTGAATGCTCATAATATTGAGAGTTCTGTCCATAAGCACTGCTCCCTCTTCCACATTATGACTGTCAATTACTGCCTCATTCCATAGAACAATCATTAAATCCAACTATACGATGTGAGACACAAAAATAACCTGACTGGTAAAAATAAATATTTACTGATGAATTACAGCATTCTAAACATTGTCACCTTCTATATACTCCCCCTCCCGATCTCTATACGTAGTCTTCCATTGATTGAAACAGTGCTGGAAGGCTTCTTGCCTGAGGCTCTTCAAGCTCTTCAGCCACTTCATCCATTGAAGAAAAATGTGTTCCCTTCAGGTCACTTTTGATTTTCAGGAACAAGCAAAAATCACAGGGAGCTAAATCAGGCAAATAGGGAGAATGATCGAGGACAGGAATGTTTGTGTCTGTCAAAAGCTGCTTTATGGAAAAAGAGAAAATTTGTGAGAAATTTGATGTTGATTCGCTGTTTGATTTTTTTATAGCGGCAACTCGTGTAGCAATTGTTGTGCAAATGTTGACTGGGCTATTCACGGGATATACCTAGCCAGTTGGCGGTTTTAGAGGGCGTGTAGGAGGGGATATAGTTCTATGATTCACGTCCGGCCAACCTCCAGACAATTTTCCAGGAGAGCCCCAAGCCCAGTCCGATTATTTTTGTGTCTCACCTCGTACTCTGTCATAACACACACTATAGAAGTCTAAATTCTTTCAGCTGTGATCAGCAGGTGTCTATTCACCCAGAGAAGTGAACTGTAACGCCACAGTTACCACACTCAGTCATCACGTCACGAGTATGATATTCTATAGCAATAGCCTGCACTTTCAACAACGCCTTAATTGATTAGCGGTTGCCAAGGGTACATCAATAACAGATCCGTGAAAGAGACTGGTTTCAAAGGAGAGATGGACTTGATATGGAATCAGGTAAGCAGATGTATCAAGGAAGACAAACAATCATACCACAGAATGTTTATTATTGAATTATACTTATACTGATAACAACCGAGTGTAAAGCAACAAAAACATGATTAACACAGAAATACAGTGGAACCTTGGATTACAAGTAACTTGGTTTACGAGTGTTTTGCAAGATGTGTTAAAATTTTTAATAAATTTTGACTTGATAAACGAGCGAGGTCTTGCAGTAGTAGTAGTATGTATACGCTTTGTCTGCAGAGCATCACGTGATCACAACTGAGCTGATTGTTCTTCTCTCTCTCGTTGCGGGATTGTGGGTAATCATCAGTCGGCATGCCTCACTCATATAGTCAACATCCGTATGAGCGTATACTGTTTACTACAGCATTGTGACCATGAGTGTGTGTATGCTGTGATGTGCAATTCCCTGTATTGCACCCCAAAACACAAATCTGAGTCTCAGTACTTTACTGACATCAGCTTTATTCAGCTTGAAACAGGAACAGCGGGGTTATTTCTTGTAGCGGGATCTGCCGCTCTCCTATACACAGACACAGCAGTCAGGCAGGTTAGTGGCCAAGTAATACTATGCCCTGTGCATTTATAATGTTCCTTGTTCCTTGTATCACCCATCAACGGCAGGCACTTATAGCATGTCCGCGATCTTTTCGGATTCGCTTTTATGGCGAACTGCTACAGCGCTGGGAGCCTGCAATTACTTTGGAACGCTCTTCCTTGTGTCTTCCCTATGGGTTGGAATTTCACAAGAGTTAAGAAACTCACTCACACCAGCCATGATTCTTTTCAAAGGTAAAGTGCAGGTTAAATTGTTTTATGTATTTTTACTTTATATCTTGCATTAATCATTTTTATATGAATAGTTTTGGGTTGTGGAACGAATCATCTGAGTTTCCATTATTTCTTATGGGGAAATTCGCTTTGATATATGAGTGCTTCGGATCGCGAGCACGTTTCCGGAATGAATTATGCTTGCAAACCGAGGTTCCACTGTATTTTTATTCTTTATTTATCAGACTACTAACAGGCCAGTATGTTTAGCATGCATCACAGGTAAATTAATAAAAACAATTGTTAAGGACAACATTGAGCAGCACTTGGTAAAAACATGCATATTTAGTGGTGGCTGGTGAAAAATATTTGGGTGGGGGCACAGTTTTTGAGTCGACAAATTGATGTACCATTTATCTATTATATAGTGTCTTTCACATTTATTTATTATATAGTGCCTTCCATATCTATCTATCTGGTCATTCCTCATGCTATCATGGTCCTCATCATAGTTTCAATGCACATCTTGGCCTGTCCAGTACCAGACCCATAGGACAAATCTAGGCTAAAATGTATTACACCCTTCTCATCATGCTGCCCAATCTGATGCCAGCTTTCCCATTTCTACTGTGTTCCAAAACTTCTGTTCGTGACATTGGCAGTCCTCTTATTCTTCCCATAACTTTCCTTATAGATGTGGAAAGGAACATTTGCACCTTCCACCCAAATTTTATACTACACCTACCTCTAATTTACCTAGTCCTCTGCCAACTTGCCCAGTTCCCCGTTTTGCAAAAATCCACACAATAATGTCTGCACCCCCATCTCCATAATCTTCCAATAACACGCACTTCGTCTGTCCTATAACATATCCATAGCACAAGTCCAATCCAAATCTTATTCTGCCTCTGCTAATAGAGTGGCCAGTCCTTGGCCATTTCCACTGTATTCCACATCATACAATCACTAGTCCTCTGATTTTTCTCAGGTCTTGCATCCTAGTTTATCATTTAGCACACCCATAGAATCATTCACACCCTAATTGTATTCTACACTTGCTGACAGTCTGCTTAGTCCTATGCAAGTTTTCCAGGCTTACCTCACCTGTGCACAAATTCACATTGTAAGATCCACAGACCATCAAATCTTAAAACATAACTCGCCCCCAACTTGACTTGTTCTACAACCACAAGACAGGTCCAAACTAAACCTTATTATGTCTTAATGATCAGGATGCCTATGTTTCCTTGAACATACATTTTGCCCTCCTTTCCTTCAGGCCTGAACATTTCTCAATTAATTTCTGGTTAAATTCAGTCATTTCACTAAGCCTGCCAAAAAAATGTAGCCTGATACTATTGCCTAGATCAGTGTTTCCTAACCTTTTTTCTGTAGTGGCAACTTTTTGTAACCAAAATCATCCCAAGACATGCCATTACTTTACTAACCACAAACACATATACAGTACCATATCTCATATATTTGCTCAACTACCTGAAGGGGCAGGACTACTAGAGAAGCCGGTAAAAAAGCACCTCCAAGATAAGTGTTCACAGACACAGTACTTTGTGAGCACTTTGGTGGCACCTCCAAGCTGCTTCACTCCCTTTGCCTCCGGCTCTCTGCCTCAGAGGCAACTCATAAGCCTACTATGCACCAATACTACTGTATATGTGGGGTAAGCAATTCTTTTCCGTAAGAATTTTCTTATTTATATACTTGATGCACAAAGAGTTTCAGAAGTTTTTGTTATGTGCTAACAAAGATAGCTCATTGAAGAGTTACTTTTTGTGTGGTGTTCTTCACATTCATTTCTAATCAACTTCTGCATCTGAATGGTTCTGATCTTGTTATAAGCATAAATGCAAATGCTATGAACCCTATTATCAATAAGTCTCCAGCTCCACTTCATCAGTGGCTCCATCAAGCAACTTAAGCACTACAAGTTCATATCACACTTTAATCTGTCAACCTTATTTTTTCTGCTTGATCTGTGAGCTAAATCATTTTCCTTTTCCTCACCGCAACATCACTCGCATTTAAGAATTGATTACATTCTAATTTCTCAATTCCTGTCTACCTTACCAGATGCTCCAACGCCAATCATGTTGTTGTCAGATAATAGAACAGCATTGCTCAGCAATATCTGTCATAGCTTTCTCAGCATGTGCCTTGCTGGTGTTTTAATGCATCACTTCTGAAGAAATCAGACATCTGTGCAAAGCTATCAGCCAAGGTAGAAGAATTTTTGGCAATCAAAGCTCACTTTGTAGAGGATCCTACTGACTGAATGTCAGGTTTGCAGTTAAAGGCGCAATCTGTAATTTTGCAACTGCATACTCTGCAGGACTAACTTCGGCATAGAATCAAAATAATTCACCACTGGGAGCAGTGAGTCACTATTTTGAGGAGCAGTGCCTGTCAGTAGTGAATCCTGAAAATAGATGAACTGTCAGAATTAAATTTCACTCTGCTACAAATAAGCAAAATTGACATTCACAGAACATAAGTTCTACAGCAAAACAAAGCAGTCTCCCAGCACTTAAATTATGATGTGACGAAACATCTCAGTTCTATTATTACATAATAATCACCATCTAATAAATAACTTGTTTTTTTGAGATTTACTCTGATTTTTTTTTCCCCAACGATCCTGAGTCCCACTACCCTTATACTCCAGGGGACTCCTGCATAACTCCATGCATAGAATTTGCACTATAACATGACGTAAGCACAAATGTTATAGCCGAAATGTGCTTACGCACAGAAAAATCCAGATGCAGGAATCTGTGCATTCGCCAACTTCCGCGTTCTTCCGCTACATAAATCCCGGTCAGTGTGAAAAGTAACGCTTATGCATGTGCGTGCTGTCCCACCCCAGTTCCTCCCAGAATTACACTTCAATATAATATATATTTATAATCAATATAAATAGCCCTTAAGCTTAGCGTTCTGTGAAAAGGCAATGGAAAAAGCACGGGGGAAAATATAAGAATTTCAGCGAATACCAAGTGGAGGCAAAGGAAAAATGTACTATTTGTTGATATAAACAGTGGTATAATCAACAAAAGGAAGTTGATTGAGTGACATAGCGTGTTGGAGAAACCCAAAAGCTCAAGTTCACAAAGTCGCACAGTGCCAAAATAAAAAAGAAGTCACCTATCAAAGTAGCCGTGAAAAGGAGAGTCATAGCCCACTGTCTGAGTGTCATATGAAAGCTTATTAGGGTACAGACAAAAAAAAATAGGCACAGTGGGAAAAAAGCACGAAATGTCAACTTTAATCTCGAAATTTCCACTTTAATCACGTAGTTTATTTTGTCATTAAAGTAGAACATCATAAACTTCATCTTAAAATCATTTAATTTACTAGTTTCTCAAATCCTATTGTAACTAAAGTAGCATGTTAAATGCTTTGTTTTGTACTTGATGTTCTATGTGTGTGAATCACTACATGCTTCCGTTCTTTCTCTGACAGGACACAGAATCCATTACATTAGTGATATTACAGCTCTCTGAATAATTAAAATACTGAGATGTATACGTGATGATTGGAATGAAAGCATGTTATTAAACATGGGAACACGATGGCGCAGTAATTGTTCATGTGCAACACAAGATGCTGCTGCGCCATGCGAGACCTTCGATGAAATAATTTATTGTAGCAATAAAACTTACTAACCTCCAATTCATGTTGTTCCTTTTCTTTCTCCAAATACCCAATCGCCACACAATCAGCTCTGTAACAGACGTTAACCCATCTGTAAGCTTACAGTGACGATTCTTCAAAACTTTTAAAGAACATTGAAATATCTTCATAGTACGTGTTTAAATATTTGGCTATCCTTTCAGTGTCGTGCCAGCCTCAGTAAATATACAGCGCGAGGCAGAAACTTGCTAGTGCTGTGGCACCGTGTCCTCACATGTTTAATTATTAACAATACAGATTATTTAAATGAAGTTAAAGTTTTATCTGTATAATACAATCAACATATTTTGCTGCATTTTGTCTTAAAAATGATATCGTCATCATATGTAAATATGCGCTTTATAAAGTGGCTTGATTGAGCGCATTTATAGTTCTTGTAATGAAACTGTTTCTGAACCGTGAGGTCCGTACAGGAAAGGCTTTGAAACGTTTTGCTGTGGCTGAGGCAGCGTGTGCTTGATGCTGTATACCGATAATTCTCTTTACGATCAGCTGCTGCTGTGATTCCCCACTCAGATACAGTGATAAAAATACTCCGAGTGGTGCAGTGAGAGTAATATGGAAAAAGATGATCCGCTGTGGCAACCCCTAATGGGAGCAGCTGAAAGAAGAAGAAGAAGAAGAAGAAGAAGGTGCAGTGAGAGTAACAATGCTAAAGCAGTTATGGTATTTGGAATACTATTGCTATTCCCTGGACCATTATATTGTTACAGATTAATTACAATCAGATGCATTACACTAATAAACAATATGCGGTTAATTTCAGTGTATTTATAAAGCTGCGTCAGGATAAGAAAGGATAACCATACAGGAACAGTAGCACTGCTTTGAAGCTGGGTGCCGCCAGTCTGCAAAACCGAGCAGAGAACTTGCGTACGACAGGGTATGAGGTACTGTGGAAATATGCGTGGCTTTATGCCAAGTGTAGGTTTTATAAATCACGATTTGAATGTGGAAACGTTCTTACGTAACATTTCTGTGCATACGCACCGTTTATACATGAGGCCCAAGCTCTTTATTTAAGGATTTAAAGCTAATGAGGCCTCACTTTGAACACAGTGTGCGGTTTTGACTGTCATATTGCTGGAAAGTTCAGAGAACAACAACTAGGCAGATTATAGGTCTGAGAGGTATGAACTATGGGGAAGGAATGAAAGAGGTGAATCTTTTAGTTTAAGTAAATGAAGATTAGCTGGTTTAAAATCAGAGCTTAAAATTATTAAGGGAATGAGTGCAGCATACAGTGGATGCAGACTGCTATTCTAAAATGAGGTCTTCAAGAAGAACACAGGTAGATAGATGGAAACGTTTAAGGGTAAATTTCACACAAACACTAGCAAGCTGCCCTTCACACAAAGGAATTTAGACACATTTTATAAATTACTAAATAGTAAGGTAGTAAATAGGATTGAAGGAGCTTGAGAACACAACTTAATGCTATTTGGGAGAATTTCGGCAAATAGGGATTGATAAACTTTGTTAGGCTGAATGGCCTGTTCTTATCAAATTTGTTCTATTTTTTTAATGATAATAATTATTTGTATCATTGAGTTAGATTCCATAATTACCATTATATAACAACTATACATATTCATTTTAAAACCCACTTAGTGAGGGTTGTGGATGCACTTGAGGCAAGTCAGAAAACAACCCTGGGCAGAATGTCAGTCTATTGCAGATGACACATATGCACACCCACACCCACGTAAACTGGGGCCAATTTACAGTCACCGGATAACTATATCCCAGCATAGATTGTGTGATTTTTAGAAACCGTGCTCAAGTTACTACTCACACTGCATGATAGTGTCACCAGTCCCATATGTGTTCAAACTATACGAGCATGTTTGGTTCAATTGACATGCCACGACAAGGGTGCCCAGACAATACCTGTACATAGCCCCAGTGATCAGTTTTGTCAGCTTGCAATAAAGCTTCACCCATTCAAAAAAACAATATGGCTGTAGGCTTCTCAAAATGTCAACAAAGAAAAAAACTGTGTTGCTGACTTTTGCTGTGCTATGCTCCGAAAATAAAAAGGTGTAACGGGACACACAGATGGTTGGGAAAGTGCAAGCAATATGATCAGTCTGCTTTTACAGAGAGAATTGAAAAGTTAATAATCTGTGTAGTTTACCATTGTGTGTGGTTATTTTGAGTTCTTCCAATAAACGTTCCTTGTAATTCTTTTGTCATTGGCCATTTAGTGTATGTGTGCTGTGCTGTATGATAGTTAGCTTTTCGAAATCAAAAAAGATGAAAATGAGCAAGACAATGGCAATAATCAATGTACAATGTTCAGCCAGGATATTATAAGATTCTGAAATACAATAACATTCATTTCTTATTGCTGTTATAATTATTCTCTTCAAAGTTAAATTCAATATGTCATATGGCCAACCTGCTGAAGCAATTACCATATGTTTCTTTTCAGGTTGCAATATAGATGGATGATATGGTTTTGTGTCAGTCTGCATGTCATTTGAGGATTCAACTATATTCTGGAAAGGGTCACTGCTCATATCCAGAAGAAGGACAGATAGGCATGAATTCTCTGCCACAGCTCAGTTAACCAAGCCTTTACACTCTCTGCACTGTGTCAATTGTTATTAATATTGCTATGTGCACACTCACTGCACAATGAATTTCACGAGATTTCAGGGCAACATCAGAATTTCAGCTCACAGTACAAGATAACTGACTGACATTTCTGACAAGACAGCAATTCTTTACTCGTACAACATCCCGATTGTAGGAAACAGTGACCGATGAAGTTCACATTCAGGCAGACTCAGAAAATCAGCTGCTGACTGCAAATCGGGCTTAAAATTGTGCCAAAACTGCACAGTGCATGCCTGGGTGATGTGGATAGAGATCTCACACAGAAATATAGTGTGCCTAGTTATAAAAAATTTGCATGTTGGATTTTTTAAGCGGGAGTTTTAACAAATGTGCTCCCATACCATAAAAAATTATCATTACCATAGTAACATTAAACCATCTTAATAATATTAATCACCACTGTGATAATGTAATTAATCTGCAAGAACAAATCCAACCAGATTAGTAGCATTAAGCAATTTGGAAGCATTATCTTTCCGCACACTCTATTAAGTCTGTGTGCTGAGATCTATACAGATGTTTGTGGTATTGATCGTTTGACATATTGTTCGGTCTATTGATATTCTTAGTGCTGCAGTCTTCTACACTTAATAACAATATGTTCATGTAATGAATTGACTTCAGGTTTTTTCTCATTTGGTGCAATTAGTTGACACATTTTTCTCATTGGATGATTTCAATTTTTACTTTAGTTACATAAACAGGAAATAATAAATTACAATTATTTTACAGGCTCAAATCAATGCAGTGCCTTATATATCACAAAACAAATTTCTAATATTATAATGACATTTTGTATCGAAATGTCGTTGGAAATCCCCACATCTACTAGGGATCTATTTTGGTTGATTAACAAACAGCAGATATGTGACCCATACGTCAACAGTAAAGATTTTTTGAAATTTAGTTTTAGGCATGGGCGATGTATCAATTGATTTTTTTGTCTTTAAGGAAATTTCTGATAAACCCTTGTGTATAAGAAAACAGTGTTGATCATACAGATTATACAGCATTAATACATGGATATACAGTATGTTATGTATATGCAAAGGAGATTTATGAAATGAAAACAAATACACTAAAATCAACATTTGGCATTTTGATGAAATGCAAAACATACCATACATTACCCCAGAATCTTCCATAAGTTTTTAATTGGAATGTAAACTGGTGACTGAGAAGGCCATAGCACATAGCTAAAATTGTGGTTAAGCTTTTTGACAACTTGTAAATGTTGGCATTGTCATCTTGAATGTTTCTAATATCATCAACAAAGAAATGCTTCCCCACACAATAAACATGATAATTGAAAATTTCTGCATTTATTTGTTTATTTTGATCTTTTTATTGAATTTATTTATTAAAACCATATAACATTCCATACAATCAAGTCAAACTTAACAAAACTGTATTTGTTTACCCCATCACTCTATCAATTTTCCTAGCCAGCACCATCCAATACAAGGTGAGCCAAAGAGGATCCACTCAGAATATACCAGGGGCCTCACGCATAACGGCATGTTTAGAATTCACACTAAAACATGGTGTACGGACAAAAGTGGAAATGTGCATACGCATAAAAAAATTCAGATGCACAAAACAGTGCGTAAGTCTACTTCCATGTACTTCCACTACATAAATCCCAGTCAGCGTGAAAAGGGAAAAAGCATATGAAAAAACGAATTTCAGCAAATGCAAAGTTGAGGCAAGGAAAAATGTACTATTTGTTGGCTTATGCAGTGGTATAAACAATAAAAGGAAGTCGATCAAGTGATAAAGAGTATGGAAAAACTCGAAAGTTCAAGTTCAGAAAGTTGCACAGTAACTGAAATAAAAAAGAAATGGTCAGATATCAAAGTCGCTGTAAAAAGGCGAGTCGTTGCCCACCATCTGAGTGTCATACGGAAGCGTATTAGGGTACAGAGAAAAGAAAAAAAAATACGGACACAGTGAAAAAAGGGTCAAACTGTCCACTTCAATCTTGTAGTTTATTTTGTCAGTAAAGTAGAACGTTGTAAACCTAATCTTAAAATCAATGTTTAATTTAGTAGAGTCTCTCAGATCCCATCATAACTAAAGTAGCATGTTAAATACTTCATATTGTATGTGTTCTTCTATGTGCTCTATGTGTGTGAATCACTAGGTGCTTTTTAAACGGGCTTTCTCTTAGGCTGACAGGACACAGAATACATTACATTCATGATATTACAGTTATTTGAACAATTTAAATACTAATCTGTATACTTAATATCATATTCATGCACATCCTTCATAAACGTAAGTTTATAAGCATAAGTACAATATACATGTGCATATACTGTATAGTGCAG
This sequence comes from Polypterus bichir lapradei, assembly GCA_026402145.1. NCBI lineage: Eukaryota > Metazoa > Chordata > Cladistia > Polypteriformes > Polypteridae > Polypterus > Polypterus bichir. The sequence goes on from JANRMT010062792.1 coordinate 97,422,817, forward strand.
ATAGTGCAAATGGTTCATAAAGTGGCTCAAGTTGTGCAATATTACAACTGTAGTGCAGGTTTACAGTGAGGTAATTGTATTTATAAGTACAAACAGTTCTACCAGGAGCACTTGATGGACTGATTGAGTGTGTTTATAGCTCTTGGGATGAAACTGTTTCTGAACCGCGAGGTTTGTGCAGGAAAGACTTTGAAGTATTTGCCAAAATGGGAGAAGTTCAAGTAGACTGTGCGTATGGCTGAGGTAGTGAGTGGTGCACTGAAAGTAACAACACTAAAGTAGCTGTGGTATGTGGAACAGTTTGGCCATTCCATGGACCATTATATTGTTACAGGATGATTACAATCAGATGCCTTAAATTTATAAACATGTGTGGTTATTTTCAGTGTTTTTGATAAAGCAGCATCAGGGATGTGAATCTAAAAAATAAAGGGAAAACACACAGGTACAGCAGCACTGCTTTGACGCTGGGTGCTGCCAGTTTGCAAAACTGAACTGAAAACTTGCGTATGTAATGAATTGAGCTGGCATGAGAATGTGCATGGCTTTAAGCCAAATTTAGTTTTTATACATCGTGATGTGAGCGTGGAAACGGGCAACATTTTTGTGCATACACACGGTTTATACATGAGGCCCCTCATCTCTTGCACAACACATTCATGCATACTCACACCAAATCATATCAGACCAATTTAGAGATGAAACTCCACAAAGTACTTGCTGGTGTCATAACCTGTTAAGAACGTACATGTTCTTCAGTAACAATCAACAAGATTTTCCCAAATGAGTCAATTTAAATTATAATATGGAGAATAATAATACAGTAATGGTAATATGGAGATAATAATAATATAGCTGCATCTTTTCCAGATTCCCAAAATTCAGCAGCTACTGAGTTGGCAAGGCAAGATCCAGCATGAGTCAACCGCAAACAAAAGAAATTTCTCAGTCCAATAAAGTTTAATGAACATTTAAAAAGGGACAAATCACAAAAATTCAGGAAAAAGTTATTATACATCTACAGTGTGCAGCAGAAATAACTCCCACATTTCGAAAAATCACTGTGGGGTCCCCAAAGCAGGTAGAGGGGTGCGGTCCGTTCCGTTAGGTACGATACATAATAAAGTTTTCAGTCGTCACCATGCCGTGGTCGGGTGAGCATTGAGGCTTTGTAGTGGAGACTTTTTTCAAAAATGGCGAATCTGTAGCTGCGACGTAGAGGGTGTTTCGCACGCGGTTCGGTTTACATGCTAATGAAAGTGTTCCAGACCGGAAAATGATTTTGCTGTGGGTTCAAAGAGTAAGGGCAATAGGATCTGCACTGAAGAGAAAACCACCCAGACGTCCCAAAAATGTGAGAACACCCGAAAATATCGCTGCAGTGAGGGCTTCGATTGAGCTGTCTCCAACACGTTCAGCACGAAAACATGCCTCAGCTCTTTGGATTTCGGAAAGAACTGTGAGGCGAATTTTGCATACTGACCTTCATTTCTGGCACAGTGAACAAACAAAATTTTTGCTACTGGCCTGCTGAAAACCCTCGAGAACTCCATGCACGACCTCTTCACAGCCCAAAAGTGACCGTTTGGTGTGCTGTGTCATCTATAGGCGTCATTGGGCCTTACTTTTTTGAAGAAGGTGGAGTCACAGTTACTGTGAATTCCAATCGATACTGCGACACGTTGGAGAATTTTCTGCGCCCGAAAATCGAAGAGTATGGGGAAGAACACAACCTAGAGGACTTCTGGTTCCAACAGGATGGAGATACGGCCCATACAGCACGTCATCCGCGTGAAATTTTGCAGGAGATGTTCCCGGGTCGAGTGGTCTTCTTACAGGAGGCAGTTCTGTGGCCACCGTGCTCGCCTGATTTAAGTTCCTGTGACTTTTTTCTGTGGGGGTACCTAAAGGCCGAGGTTTTTAGCCAACTAAAGAAGGCTATTCAAGAAGAAATTGAAGGAATTTCGCCCGTCATGCTAGTGAGAGTGATGGAAAACTTCTAAGAACGGCTCCAAATGTGTATCAGCCGTCAAGGCCACCATTTGGACGATATCATTTTTAAAACTTAGAGTAAAAAAACTTTTTTATATCTACATTTGGGAAATAAAAAGTTTTTGGTGATACCTCGTAGCATTTTTTTTCAATCCCCCTTTGAAATGTGGGAGTTATTTCTGCCACACCCTGTACAAAGTACATCTACAATCTTAGCTTTTCTTGTTAAACTTCAGTTACTTTCAATTCTTAAAAGTTGTGCTATTTCTCTATAGAACACTTGCACAGGCTTCACTTAATACACTTAGCACGTTCTGTAAGTACATATGGTATGGTATGGTTTGAAACTGGTTACCCTCGATGCTTTACCAACTGCAAGACAGATCATAAACAGGGACTAATCTGTAATCAGAGGAACAGGAAATAATTAGAATATTCCATTTATAGTTTAGCTTGTTGGGGTTATAATAGAACCTCCCATTGTACATGTTTAAATATAATTAGGCACACATTTCAACATAACTATGAAAATATCAATTTAATCTAACCTTACACTAACAAATGGCAATTACAGTAATAATAATAATTCTTTACATTTATATAGAGATTTTCTCACTACTCAAAGTGCTTATGATTAACAGCAGAAGCCAATCCCTGTCAGGTTCTCCTAAAATTCCTCTTGTTGGGCTGTAAGATGCAAGTTTCACTAGTGGTTTCTTCAGCAACGTGGCAATGTTGCAGCTTCCCAAGTGTCCTTCTACCTTCAATGGTAGCCATCAACAACCACAAATCTCAGCAAGTATTTTAAAGGTCAACCCTACAATGACACACTATGAACACAGAGTAGAAAGATCACATACCAATAAAACAGGACCCCTGCACTGGTTACAAGCAAACTTACAAAAAGAGTGGAGAGCCATAATGCAGTACTTTAAATATCTTTGTTTAAATTCTTGCTGTGTGAAGATAAAATTGATCATTGTGTAGAATCTGATATGGTAAAAGAAACCATAAATAAGATGACATCACATGCTACACCATGCATGACCACCTTACCCAGCAAAATGCAACATCATAACGACCAACCTGCCAAATGATGCTATCCATGATGTCACCAACAGAATGGTGTAATGAACAAAAATAAAAACAAGGCAAGAATTGTTCTATATTCTAAATCTTCAAACTCACAATATAACATGGTCTTGGCCCTGTGGTGAAGTGATTAAAGGGCCTATGGCAGTGCAAGTTTTTGAAATAAAAAACAGTGCATCTCAGAATTTTTGGGTGTGGATGCAGGCACTGCTGAGGAGCTGCGCAGCTTTAGGATGATCAGTGTTGAGGTGACCTGATTACTTGTTAACATGCAGATGCAATTAGCTCAGCTGTTTCATATCAGCAATCTGCTAGTTGTAATTAGGTCACTGCACCCAGAGAGAATTAGGGGAGTAAAAAGGGGAGAAAGAAATAAAAGGACAGTAGACAGAGTGGGAATAATCAAGGAAGTAAGACTGATGAGGAAAAGAAAGAGAGAATGTAATTTTTTGAGAGTCATTGCAGTTTGAGGACAGCAAAGTGGTTGGCGGAGCTCAATGGAGTAACATGGTGTTGTAACAAGAGTGATCGGTGCACCTAGTGGACCTGAGCCCTCTAAGATAGGTGAAAAAGAAAATGGAGCTGGGCTCAGGGCAGACGGCAACATAGAGGTTGTCAAAGATGGGAGTTGTTTTGGGTCCCCAATCTCTGGATTCTCGCCTTCACTAATTGCACTTGGCAGATGGGTGAAACAAGTGAGAAGAAAGGGAGAGCAGAGTTAAGACAGAAAGGAGCACTGGTAAGAGCAATTTTAAAAGACTGATTCTAACTTTGATTTTATGGAATTGTTCATTTATTGTGATTTTAACTACCTCCCCTGGGAACTATGATGTTATGGCTTGTTTTTTTGTGAAAAGCCTTTTTATCTTTTATCTATGACTATCGATGTTCCGGGTTCAAGGAGGAAATGTCAGCTCAGGCAACCCAGACATCACAGGCCCAAAACAGGCTTGCTTTTTCCTGTTTTTTCCATTTTTCTAATTGTATGGGTCACTGTGATTTTTAGAAAGCAAATGATTTCTTTCCCTTGCTTACGGTCTCTCATTTGGATTTACGGCAGTTTCGATATTACTGTCACATTGACACATGCCTGGATGATTTGGGCTGAGCATTGTAAGAAAATGAATTTTTTTAGCATATGGTAAATAACAATATAAGACAGTGTCATATATAATTAGGTACCCTTTTAACTTCCTGTACACCTTAATAAAAAGACAAGTGTCTGTATGTGTGTCTCTGCATCTTTGTGTCTGACCTGTTGCTAGGGTTATCTATACTAATAAAAGGCAAAGCCCTCACTGACTGACTGACTGACTGACTCACTCACTCACTCACTCACTCATCACTAATTCTCCAACTTCCCGTGTAGGTAGAAGGCTGAAATTTGGCAGGATTATTCCTTACAGCTTATTTACAAAAGTTAAGCTGGTTTCATTTCGAAATTCTACACATAACGGTCGACAACGTCTGCCATGTTGAACTTTCTTATTTATGGCCCCGTCTTCACGAAATTTGGTAGGTGGCTTCCCTGCGCTAACCAAAACCGATGTACGTACTTACTTTGGTGGTATGACTCCACTGTCGGCTGCCATATTGAATTTTCCAAACGTCACAAATTCTCCAACTTCCCGTGTAGGTAGAAGGCTGAAATTTGGCAGGCCCATTCCTTACAGCTTACTTACAAAAGTTAAGCAGGTTTCATTTCGAAATTCTACGCGTAATGGTCATAACGGTCAACAACATCCGCCATGTTGAACTTTCTTATTTATGGCCCGATCTTCTCGAAATTTTATAGGCAGCTTCCCTTCACTAACCAAAACCAATGTATGTACTTATTTCGGTGGTATGATGCCACTGTCGGCCGCCATATTGAACTTTTCAACAGTCTTTGTTACTTATGGGCCCATCTTCAAGAAATTTGGTTCACGGGTTCCCAACGCTAACTGAATCCTACTTACGTACATATATACGTCCATAGCCTGCAGCTCGGTCACTGTGTGAGGTGGCGTTGGGTCCCCCATCCCAAAGCTTCCCATGTTGTTGGTTGCCTGCCTATATAAGACCGTCCGTTGCTCCGGTCTCTACATTCCCTTCCTTGCTTCGCCACAGGATTCACGTCTCCCTACTGATAACTACAGCCTTTTTGTTTAATCCACGGCTTCTCCGCTGTTTTATTGTTTGTTTATTACAATTATAGTTATTGTATAGGTATTTTAGACTTACTTTACATTGCTCAGGTACCCATTTCCTTTATCATTCCAACCCCCATTACCATGTCTATCGAGGTGATCACTATCGATCAAAGAACTGTCACTTACTGAGTGGTTTCTATGCCCGGAGATGGCACCTACCTTTTCCATTCTCTTTGTTACATATTGCACGGCCATATCAGGCTCACTCTTGATATCCGGAGGAACATTGTGTCTTATGTATTGAATGACTGGGACAGGTTCAAGGTGTGGACTGATGACGGTACAGGAGATAATTATACTACACAGGAGCACTATAAGAGTGAAATGCTTAAGCCCTTCACCTATGGTTCTGCATGTGAGTTGATGGCTGCCGCTGAATTGTTCGGTTGTCGCTTTCAAGTGTACCGAAATGGCCAAATATTTTACACCTTTCGACAACCGCCAATGCCTCTTAAACATCTTACATTCACAGGTGACGATTTCAGTAGTGGACACTTTGATGTTTATGAATGTTTAAACTCTCAAAAACTGGATGTGATTTTATCGATGAAACCGGTTGTGTGCTTACAACGCTTGACAGATGCTGAATGTCACTTCAACACAACAAATCCTGCAAATACTGTCGTAATTGAAACAAACCATGAAACTCAAACCGATTATGACAGCAGCAATCCAAGCTGTGAGATTTGAGACAAAATTACTGTTCACATGGCCATCTGTAAGTTACATGCTCAAGAGTAAGCTCAGCGCACAGCTTGGTCATGTTACAACCGGAGGGCCGAACTAACAACATGGTATACAAAGAGATCCTTAACAAATAATTATTGGCATATTTTCCCTCAGTTTAAAAAGGTTAAATTTTCTTCTTAATAAAAATTTTAAGGCAGTACAGTACTTCGCCGCTGCGAAGCGCGGGTATTTTGCTAGTAAAGAATAATCTAAAATTTCAGACATGAATGTCAGTAGGCTTTGCACCCTAAGAACCAAGTTACCTGAATTATTCTATAACATTTCAATAATTATTTAACAACAATCAAAAACAAAGTCCAAATTAAAGTGCAGTGCTTTCAGAATCTTTCAATAAATAAATGATCCCATAAAAACAGAAGTGAAGTGTAGGTTAAAATCCAACAGAAAAAAATCTTCATTAAATACAACGAGATTAAAACAATGCTCGAAGCATCTCTTTAAAAACAAGCCTGGTGCATTCTTTAACTGCCTTCTCGGCCTTACTGCCTTCTTTAACTGTCTTCTCAGGCTCATTCTCTCTCTCTCTCTCTCTCTCTCTCTCTCTCTCTCTCTCTCAATCACTGCACAGGGAGAAATTGAACACGTGCGGAAATCATCGGCGAGTACAAACCGAAAGGGAAACTGGTTTGTTCATCACCCGGGTGTGTGGTCGTGAACAGATGCAAAAGTTTGGCGAACTTTTTGGTCGTAACCCGATTTGTACGTAGTCGGAGACGTTCGTGACCCGAGGTTCCACTGTACTATTATACCAGGCTGAATGAACAACACATGTACCAAATAAAAAACAAATAAATAAATAAGGTCTAAGTTGATTACTTCAATTTCAACATGTCTTAGATGGGTAGTTCAGCTATTATTATACATAAGTGGTTAATTCCTGGAACTGCATGTCTGTCCATTTGTCAGTAGTAATGATGAAAAATTCTTGTCTCCTTTTCAAGATTTTCATCGCAATGTTAACATTTTTAATTGCATCCTTAGAAAAGAAAAGTCAGCAGATTGTTTTTGTAAGAATATGTTTCACTACTGCTTGTGACTGCCTCTTTAGAAAGGGTTCTGAACAATGTACGAGGTAAGACACAAAAATAACCGGACTGGGCTTGGGGCTTTCCTGGAAAATGTTCTGGAGGATGGTTGGACGTGAATCATATAGCTATATCCCCTCCTACATGCCCTCTTAAACCGCTGACCAGCTAGGTGTATCCTGTGAATAGCCCAGTCAGTATTTGCACAACAACCGCTACACAAGTTGCCGTGATAATGTCGGGTGAAAAAGTCGAACAGCGAATCAACATCAAATTTCTCATAAATTTTCTCTTTTTCCATAAAGCAGTTTTTGACTGACAAAAACATTCCTGTCCTTGATCATCCTCCCTATTCGCCCAATTTAGCTCCCTGTGATTTTTACTTGTTCCAGAAAATCAAAAGTGACCTGAAGGGAACACATTTTTCTTCAATGTATGAAGTGAAGACAAAAACGGCAAGCCTGTTGAAGAGCCTCAAGCAAGAAGACTTCCAGCACCGTTTCAATCAATGGAAGATACGTATGGAGCACTATAGAGATCGGGAGGGGGAGTATATAGAAGGTGACAATGTTTAAAATACTGTAATTCATCAATACATTTTTTTTTTTTACCAAGCCGGTTATTTTTGTGTCTCACCTCATATTATGATGTACTGTTCTCCTCTATAGAGATCAATGCAAGTGCATCTATTGGTGTGTAAACCAAAGTGATTACTACCACATAGGGTAGGGCTGAGTGGTTTGACAGCCTTGAAATTTTGCACCATTTTGTGATGCAGGGCCCCCAATAGCTGGCTTTATTCTAACAAGTCATAGTTGAGTCTTTGTATTCCTCTTTCCCGCTGTCATTTGGCTTTTTCTGCAGGTTGAGTTTCAGCTGCACAGACAGGCAAATTCAATCCATTATACATGTTAGAGGGCTAAAGTTAATTGGTTATCTGCAAATTAAAGTTGTGCAATAGAAGGGACACCTATGTATTTCACTCTTTAGTATTCCTACGCAGAGGTGGTGCTACATGACTGGAAGATACTGAGGTTGGTTAGGGTTAGAATTACACTTTTATGGGTATATCACATGAAATACAGTGCTGTATGCTTTATTATATTTAGAAACAGAAAAACTAAGAGGGTAAAACTAACTGCAATGGCACTCAAATTGAAATCAATAAACTCCAGTGGTATTTTTTATTTGAGAAGCAAAAGCATATTTGTACAGTTGGAAGAGGTGATGGATCAAGGGTAGACCCAACTGTGCGAATGAGAACAAATTTATAACGGCAATGCACTGCTAGCCAGGCAAGTCTCAGCAACACTCCACCTCACACACGCTGTGCTCCTTTGGAAGCATCGCTATCTCACATGCAGAAGATCACAATCCAAAGCCCTGTCCATTTTCAGTTGTTTTGCTGGGTTTAATTGTAGTCTCTGTGGAAAGGAAATGTCAGCTAATGCTCATTAACTGAACAAGCTGTCTTTAAAGTCTTGAAAACATGCCAAAACCCTGATCTTGAAAATGAGAAAGTCAATAAGGCTTCGTTTGTTTTTTTCTTTCTCATCTCCTTAAGTTAATGCAAATGTATTATTCAGCAAGTTTGAGCATTTCAGATACATGTCTGTGTTACAGTCATAAAAGACTGCACAGGCATAGAGGGAGATATTTGGGTTTTTTTTTAGGCCAAGCTTGAAAGGCAGTTTTGCATTTGTTTCTCCTTGTACTTATATTTTCTTGTAATTTTGACCTAAAAGTAATTAAAGCAGCCCTGTGTTGTGAGCCTTTGTACAATCCAGCATCTGTCTCAAAGACTACATCAGCTGTATGGCATTCTGTCTTTTTTCTCCAAAGATAATTACTCTTTCTTGTTGAGTTTTCTTACAACATGACAGGTAACATGACTGGAAACGCTACACTGCTGCTTGGCAGTGTTTCTAATATAAGATGATGGCATAATTTGAACATTGATCTGCCTTTTTATTTGATTCCATGATGATGGGTTTGCTTAGAAGCCATTGCTTGTGAATCATTGCATCACAAGGGACCCACTTGAGAATCAACAGATACCTGTTAGCATTTGAAAAGCGATGTGTCACAATGTCACAATTATTATTGTAATGCACTAGATTTCACCACTAAATAATATCTAGGAGTGCAAATCATATAAATACATTGAAACTAAATCACATTATGTGGGAAAAAAATATCCTTTTATCATGTGTTCCACACCTCTAATTCAGCTTCCCCCCATCTGCCAAGCTGCTCTGGCCGCACAACCTTCAAGGCAATATGTATATTTCTTTGTGACCTTAAACAGTTGCTCATCTTATCTTAATCTCACTGCCTTCAGGTATTTTAAACAAGTTGAATCAACATTACAAGTAGAACATGGCACTGTACCAATGCAGTACCTTGTACTATGTGTATTGTGTCTTTTGCTTTTTAAATTGAAGGCAGCCTTTAAGAGATTTGTGATAAAAAATTTATGTTCAGTTCAGCCATATGATTTTATCTGTTTTCATGAAAAAAATGAAATGTTTTCAAATTATTTTAGTGTGATTTAGACTATTTAAAAACATTTACATCAATGAATACTTTGATATATTCATTTAATAAAGTACTATATTTTATTTTTTTTTCTTTTCCAACAGATGATTTATTGCATTATGCCAAGTTTTACAATAGTGTTTATAATTAAAGTGGATAAATTAAGAAATCACAAACTGAGTACTAAATAAATAAAATAAAATAAATGTGGCTAAAACTACAAACTCATTTTAAACGTAACATCATAACATTGTAATGGATCCAACATAAATGGAAACAAATAGAGCCGATGACCTAGTGTTGGTGCTCAGTCACACTTCTACAGTATATATATATATATATATATATATATATATATATATATGTGTATATATATATATATATGTATACTGTGTATATATATATATATATTTATAACATCCAGCGTCCATGCCTGGCCATATTGTTGTATGACAAGAAAAGATGGCTGTAAGGGCTACAATGTCAGATGAACAAAGGAAACAAGATGCACAAAGAAAGAGAGATTTAAGGGCAATCATATCCAGTGAATATTCTTCTTTCGGCTGCTCCCGTTAGGATCATCTTCTTCCATATCTTTCTGTCCTCTGCATCTTGTTCTGTTACACCCATCACCTGCATGTCCTCTCTCACCACATCCATAAACCTTCTCTTAGGCCTTCCTCTTTTACTCTTCCCTGGCAGCTCTAACCTTAGCATCCTTGCCCCAATATATTCAGCATCTCTCCTCTGCACATGTCCAAACCAACACAATCTCGCCTCTCTGACTTTGTCTCCCAACCATCCAACCAGAGCTAACCCTCTAATGTACTAATTTCTAATCTTGTTCATCCTCGTCACACCCAATGAAAATCTTAGCATCTTTAACTCTGCTACTTCCAGCTCTGTCTCCTGCTTTCTGGTCAGTGCCACCGTCTCCAACCCATATAACATAGCTGGTCTCACTACCGTCCTGTAGACCTTCCCTTTCCCTGCTGATATCCGTCTTTTACAAATCACTCCTGACACTCTTCTCCACCCATTCCACCCTGCCTGCACTCTCTTTTTCACCTCTCTTCCACAATCCCCATTACTCTGTACTGTTGATCCTAAGTATTTAAACTCATCCACCTTTGCCAACTCTACTCCTTGCATCCTCACCATTCCACTGACCTCCCTCTCATTTACACACATGTATTTAGTCTTGTTCCTACTGACCTTCATTCTTCTCCTCTCTAGAGCATATCTCCACCTTTCCAGGGTCTTCTCAACCTGCTCCCTACTATTGCTACAGATCACAATGTCATCAGCAAACATCATAGTCCAGACTCCTGTCTAATCTCGTTTGTCAACCTGTCCATCACCATTGCAAATAAGAAAGGGCTCAGAGCCGATCTCTGTTGCTCTTTTTTGGCCAACAGTAGCCCAATTTCGCCAGCACCCTGTTGACTAACAGTACTGGTGGCGGTCGTTGTTAACCTGGGGCTAGACTGATCCGGTATGTATTGTTTGTATTGTTTTCCTGATATTGATTTGGCAAAATTTTACACCAGATGCCCTTCCTAACGTAACCATCCTCACTTATCCGGACTTGGGACCAGCACAAAGACACACACTGGTTTGTGCATCCCCTGTGGTGAATAGTGGTTCCTAAATACATAATGTGATCGAATCAGATGGACTTACTATTGTGTATTTTGCTGGGCTAGCAAATAATGTCCAGAAATAAAATTTATATATTAAAATTGTATGAAAAAACCAGAAGTTATGTTCTACTGTAATCTCTAAAAACTGCTGGTAAGAAATATCACCAATAGTAATTACTGGAGCAAACTAATAGAATAAGTCTTGTACTAAAGGTGTTCTACAGTTTTACCAGGGCATTCATAACAGCCAGCAGCTTAACCAACATTATTATTTCTAAGAGAGAAAGACTACATCAGCGTGCATTTGCAAAGGAAAAAATAAAGATTATTTTCAAGCTGAAAGGGGATCGAGGTAAGAGACACAGCATTTTAGCTGAATAGCCTGTGTATAACTAAAGAGGAAAGAGTAGGATATTGTAGGAGGAGGATCTGCCCTCGATTTTTACCCACCTTCCTCTTAAATATTATATTAATATTAAGTTAATATTATATGACTCATCTATAGTCAGTCAGTCAGTCAGTCATTTGCCAGCCTGCTATATCCTAACACAGGGTCACAGGGGTCTGATGGTGCCAATCCCAGCCAACACAGGGTGCAAGGCAAGAACAAACCCTGGGCAGGGCGCCAGCCCATCGCAGGATTCATTTATAACTTATCTCAATAATAAGCTGCATGAACCGGATGACTAGGTGTCCAATATTCCCCAGGATAGTCCTATACTGTTTCCCAGTTTCCACTAAGATGGTCTGACTTATTTTTAAAAAATCTTTGTTTTTTATTTTTAATTTTGAATTTTCAATTGTTCCTCGCAAGCTGTACATGACAATATATTTAATTACCAATCGCATAACTAAAGCAAAGCACCTCTCCCCATTTAGCAGCACTCTGCCCACATCTTATATTGGTTCAGTGTGTATCTGGTAACCCTGAGCATGAAGAACAGAAACAGGATACAAAATAAACCCTTTTTTCTTTACCTTCTTAATTACAACCTTAAAGCCTTGTAATTATATGCAGTGGCTTGGTTGAAAGCCAAAACTGAGCATGAATCCTCAGCATTTGGGTCTGTGGAATAGCTTTTGACAATCAGGGAAGTATAGGAGGAAAAACATGAACACATGCAGTTATGATATTGAAATTAGAGTGCAGGAAGAATAGGTGCTTGCATTTCCTCCACAGCCATATCCCAAAGAGGCAAGACCCAGAGAAAAGGTTAGATATGACAATTCTATATGGGTTAAGAACCACCTGTTCTCATGAAACATATATTTTCAACCGCCATTTTACGTCTGCCATCATATTTGCTGTTAATTTTTATTGTTCTCTTATGAAGATTATTTTTATCATGCTCCCACTGCTCTTCTTGTAAAACAGTAATGCTGTGCTGTTGTGATTCATTTTAGACTTAAATATGTTATGCTCAGCTGACATTCCCATGGTAGATTACTGGGATGACAGACTAACACAAAGAAATTCTTCATAAATCCCACTGATAGCCAGGTATATAAAAATTTTAAAAATCTTGATTCCTTTGTCTTTCACAACTTTAGACCTATTTTCAACCTGTGTTTTTAAGTAAAACTCTAGGAAAAGAGTTTCTCAGCAATTAAATGACTAGATAAATAAACAATACGTTCAGTCAGGTTTTAGAACAATTCATACTGTAGTACAAGAGATGCATTGCTCTTAGTAGTAGTACATGCTCTCTGTTAGACCTGAGTGCAGCATTTCATACCATAGACCGCTGTATTCTTATAAATCACCTTAGTCAATGGGTGGGCCTCTAGGGTAGTATCTTAAATTGGTTTCAATCTTTTTACTAAGGTAGAAAATTCTTTGTTAGTTGTGGTGATTGCATTTCAGGGGTCCTTATTATTTTATAGGGTGAACCACAAAGATCTATTCTGGGCCCATCTCAAAACACAAGGTGAACTATCACAGCTATGCAGATAACACACACCTTAACCTATCTATAGCACCTGATGACCCTGATGCTCTGGACTCACTGACCCAATGTCTTACTTCAATTACTAAATGGATAAGTAATATCCTCCTTAATGTAAATAAGAAAGAAAAAAGAAATCTTAGTGGTTGGCAAAAATGTAAATAACGAGGGTATTACAAATAAAAATGACAATTTAGATGTACTCATGGAATCTGTCCTAAACATTAAGTTGCGCATTAACCATATTACTAGACCTGCATTTTTTACTAGAGGAACATTGCAAAAGTTAAACCTCTTATAATAATTCAAGATGCAGAGAAATGAATTCATGCTGTTGTTTTTAGTCAGTTACATTTCTGCAACACTCACTTGGTCTCATCAGTTGTGAGAGATGAACATCTAGGATGGAGCTCTGCTGATAGACATGTTATTTTACTTTTTTTACTATCATTTCAAGGTATCCTGTATTTAGTCAACCCGAGGGAATTTAATTACAAGTGTATACAAGCAAGAGCAGCAGACCAAGGGTTCAGAAAGAGAAGGAAAATGAAGATAAGTTTCCATCAAAGTCTAAACCAAGCTCAAGTTCACAACATGGCCTGCCACAGATTGACTTGGAAGAGACAAGCAAAGGAACAGATCTGCTGGGACCACATGCTGCAGCATTGGCTCCAGTCTAAAATGGGAGCAAAATTGCGAAAGAGGCAGACAGTGAGAATTTGCCGATCTCAGGCGGATTATGGGAACTGAGCATGGTGTCTCTATCTCCCCTGTCAACTACTTACAGAACCTCAAGGGAGTCAACAGCAACAACTCTAAATGGACTCACTACTTGACCCTTGGAGCATGAAGAGGATGGAAACTAACTGGCTGAGCTGAAAGTAGTGATTACAACACTCTGGGGGAACATAAATGATATAAAGGGTGACATTAGTGATATAAAGAGTGACATAAATTAGGATATAAAGGATATAAAGAAAGATATACACAACAGAAATGACAAGCTGCTTCAGGATATAAAAGACCAGGAGGCACATTTACATAATAACTTTGCTGAAACCTTCAAAGAAACACTAGCAAGCCTTGATTGAAAAAATACAGGAAAATATGAGTAAGTTTGACATTTAAATTAGTGTACTTGGTGCTCAGCGCAAAGAAGTTAAAGAAACGTTTACAACTCATTGAAGAAGTTGAACAACTGACATCCACTGCTGACCAAAAAGCAACTGCTGTAGAATCTGAATGCAAAGTGCTTGGTGATAAACTAGGTGCACTGGAAGATAAATATAGAAGGAACAATGTGAAAAATGTAAAAAGTCCAGATCCAGTGAAATTCATAGTTGAATTATTCTCAAAAATAATTGAACACTAAGATCTCAGCAGCTTACCACATATGTAGATTGAATGTCTCAAAACCGAGCCTGATTTTAGAAATTATGGGTTAAAGAAAGTTTGATGTTGATTCTCACACAGAAAGAGGAGATTATATTTGAAAATAACCACATTCGTATTATTGCACATTTCTCCCCTTTAAAAGTTGCTAAATTAGCTGCATTCTACAGCATTAAACAGCGCTTATGCAACGCCGAAACCAGATAAAGCCTCTTGTTTCCTGTTAAATTGAAAGTGATTTTTGATGACCAATTCTACAACTTCAATTCTTCTAAAGAAGCAGAAAAAGAGCTAAAATGATTGATCCCAACGTCACTTAAAATATGATTATGAGTCCTGGTATTGTGTCCTGCTAAAGCTAAGAAGATTCTGCTTGCAACTCAGTCTATTTGTAATGCAATATTTGTTTCCTTTCAGTTTTCGCATAAGGGGATTGTTTATCATCATACCCTAGGTTTATTGTATCTGGATTGTACTATCATAAGATATCTCTATTTCCAAGGGGACTACTTAACTTGATACCCTAGGTTTATTGTATCTGGAATGTACTATCATAAGATATCTCAATTTTAATCTTTACTACTCCACTCTGGGGATTTTCTTTGTTTTGGACGTGCTCTATCTCTTGGCATGTAAGTGTGGCCTACTTCCTATTTATCCTTTTTATCCCAACAACTATTTGTGCCAACATGATAATAGGCCACGATACTTGGCAACAATATGAAATCAAGGTTAAAGCTATTGTATGAAACAATGTACTACTTTTACTTAAGGTTACAAAATGTTCTCAAAGGTTCAGAAGCAGTGTCACTCTGACCAAACAGTGAACTTTGTGAGCTAGAATGTCAGAGGTCTCAATCACAATTTAAAGAAAAAATTCCAGCTGCACAAAGAAAACTAGAGGTGTGGGAATCTTAATACACAAAACAATCCCATTTGCATGGTGATGGGTGCTTTATTTCTACACACCTAATATGGATGATAGAGATTTCATCCAAAATGTATCTGTATCTATTCCTAATGTGAACATTCATATGATTATAATGTCTGGACACTTTAATTGTGTTTTAAATCCTAACATGGATAGGTTTTCATATAAAGTGGCAACAGCATCTAACAATGCAAAAATAATCACACAGTTTGTGATGGATCATAACTTATCAGACCCATGGAGATTTTTAAATCCAAATTTAAGAGCATATTCCTTTTTCTCATCAGTGCATCACAGTTACTCAAGAACTGATTATTTCTTTATTGATAATAATTTATTGGCCACTATCAAATTTTGTAACTATGATGCTATTTTTCTCTTCAGCCATGCCAAACTGATTATGGAGATTAAATCACTGTATGCTTACACACTCATCTCATAGCTTAACCCCCACATCATTAGCTGATGAGACAAATGCATCCTCAGTGGTCTCTGCAGGAATACTCTGGGAAACTCTGATGGCTTTTTTAAGAGGACAGATTATTTCATATCTTTCTCACAAAAATAAATTGGAAAACAAGAAGGTGTCAGAGCTAATCAATGAAATTACCAGACTAGATCAAGAATATGCCCAGTCTCCAAATGAGGCATTTTATAGGAAAAGATAGGTCCTGTAATCAGAATTTAACTCTTAACAACAAAAGAAACTGAACAGCTCATCTTTAAATTGAGACATCCATACTATCAATATGGACAGAATGCTAATAAGATCTTAGCTCAAGAAGTACACAAGCAGTAAGTTCGCAATACAATAACAGAAATTACCAACACTGATTGAAATAAAATCATTAACCCAAAACATAGCCCACAAATTTAGAGAGCACTATAAGTCCTTATATTCTAGAGTTTTTTTGATGCATTACAAATACAACAGCTAGATACTCTTTGTGCAGAGGAACTAGACCAACCTCTGACACTCTCAGAATTACTATATGCTATAAACTCACTCCAGTGTGGAAAAGCAGCAGGCCGTGATGGATACCCAGTGAAATTTTGTAAAAAAAAAATTCAAATATGTTACCGCCACTATTATTAGTAACATTTATAGAAGCTAAAGACAGCAAAATTCTACCTCAAACGTTTTGCCAAGAATCAATTACCATTTTTCCAAAGAAAAATAAGGACTTATTGCAATGTGCATCATAAAGACCAATTTTACTTCTGACTAATGAGGTTAAGATACTTTCCAAAGTTCTGTTTAGAATGATTGAGAAAGTGCTAATGTCTTTGCATCTTATGAAAAAATTGAACTTCACATTAACACAATTTTATCCAGTACTTTCAAATCAGAAACTTTGCTAAAAGGAACCTTCCCTATTTTCTTCAGCTCCTACCCATTTCTATTCCGGAGGCAATACTGATCATTCTTAAAGATTCAGATAGAATCTCAATAATATATAAAAGCTTCTTAAAGTCTCTTCCTTTAAAAGATCCCAGGGTATGATGGGGGAAGGATCTTTCACTAAGGAGTGGAATACAGCTCAGCTCCATACATGCAAAGCATTCAATCATCCAACTTAAAATCTTTTATTGAGCAAATTTATCTCATTTAAGATTGTCCAAAATGTATCCAGGGCAAGATTCAACCTGTGAAAGTTGCAATTTAGCTCCAGCCTCATTGGACCACGTGTTGGGTGTGTTCCAAATTAACATCCTTCTGGATGTACTGTACTACCACTGTACTAGTAAGTAGATTTATCGTGCTCAACTGGAAGAATTCCAGCCCATCTGTTGTAAGTTGGTGGGTAACTGATGTTCTATACTATTTGAAATTGGAGTTCTTTCTTAAAATTTAATTCTCTCTTAAAGGATCTGTTCAAAACTTTTTTTTAAATAAGGCAAGATATAATTAATCAAATCGTATAATAATCTACACTAATAAAAGGCAAAGCCCTGACTGACTGACTGACTCATCACTAATTCTCCAACTTCCCGTGTAGGTAGAAGGCTGAAATGTGGCAGGCTCATTCCTTACAGGTTACTTACAAAAGTTAAGCAGGTTTCATTTCGAAATTCTACGCATAACGGTCATAACTGAATCCTACTTGCATACATATATACGGCCATAGCCTGCAGCTCGTTTGCTGTGTGAGGCGGAGTTGCGTCCCCCATCACCACGCCTCCCACATCGTTGGCTGCCTGCCGATATTGTGTCCTCCATCCCCACGCCTCCCACGTACTTGACTGCCTGCCCATATAAGGCCATCCGTCAGCAGCAATCCAAGCTGTGAGGAAACAGTAAAAAGGAGGCGTGTCAGATGTTGTGGTACATTTTGTGATACAGCTAGACGGAAACAACTTCGAGACGCTGTCGCTAAATACTCGCAGAAAAATCCACGAGTTAATAGACACGCTGTCACTAAATACTCGCAGGCAAATCCACAACTTCATAGAGACGCTGCCGAAAACGAAAGAATGCAAGAAAGCAAGGTAAAGAAACGGAAGTAAAAAGGAGGCGTGTCAGACGACGTGGTACATTTTCTGATGCAGCTAGACGGAAACAACTTTGTGACGCTGTCGCTAAATACTCACAAAAAAATCCAGAAGTTAATAGATACTCTGTCACTAAATACTCGCAGGCAAATCCACAACTTCATAGTGACGCTGCCGAAAACGAAACAATGCAAGAAAGCAGGAAAGAAAAAAAGCAAGGTAAAGAAACGGAAAGAATATCTTATTTATAAACGGCACAAATATATTCACATGTACTTAACCTATATTACAACTATATACACATATAAATTAGACACCTAGACACACACAATCCCCACACAATCCCCAGTTCTTTATCTGAACTTTCTTTTAAAAGTTTATAATCACACGGCCTGGGAAGTCTGCAGTGAATCCAGCGACCAATCCTGATGTGCGCGCAGACACGTTTACTTACTTTACATGTAAAGAAGCAATCTCACTGGCTCAGCAATAGTTCCTTTATTATACTTGCAGGCAAATCCACAACTTCATAGAGACGCTGCTGAAAACGAAAGAATGCAAGAAAGCAGGAAAAAAGAAAGCAAGGTAAAGAAACGGAAAGAATATCTTATTTATAAACGGCGCAAATATATTCACTTGTACTTAACCTATATTACAACTATATACATATATAAATTAGACACCCAGATACACACAATCCCCAATCCTTTATCTGAACTTTCTTTTAAAAGTTTATAATCACATGGCCTGGGAAGTCTGCAGTGAATCCAGCGACCAATCCTGATGTGCGCTGCGGACATGTTTAATTTACATGTAAAGAAGCGATCTCACCGGCTCGGCGACAGTTCCTTTATTGGAGAATGAAGTCCGTCTCACCCGGGTGACTTGGCATTAGCGTCCATCCATGGCCGACGCCCGCTCCACAATAGACAAGTAAAGCCATGAGCTCCGAATATCCCTTTTAGGTTAGCAGGCACCCCTTCTACATGCACCCAACCATCCTTATTACGGAGTCTTCCTTGCTTTACCGCTGGTTATGTTATTTTTAAAATGTTTCCTTTTCTTTTTCATAACTTCTTTAACATACTACTTCTCCACTGCGAAGCACGGGTATTTTGCTAGTCATTTATATTAGGGAAAAGGATATTCTTCCCTCTTTGTTTTTTTTTTTTTGTTTTAAAATTTTTTCTCATGTTGTAGTCTCTCCTATTTTTCAGTCAGGCTGGTTGAATTATGGTTTAAGTTTGACATGATTGTATATAGTGCTATTTTCTTCAAAAATATCAATAAAATTAAATAAAAAAGATTACTGTAACACACTAACTGGACAGGCCAAAGAAAAACATCAGTTAGTTGCAGTTAATTCAGAATGCAGCAGCAAAAACCCAAGCCAGAAAAAGAAAATCTGAGCACATCTCACCAGTTTTAGCATTGTTTTATTGGTTACCTGTATCTTTTATAATTGATTTTAAAATACTACTAATGGTATATAAAACTTCCTTCTTCCTACATCCCCTGCTGTACATTTTGACCTCCTGATACTGGTCTGCTTATTATAAGAGATAAGCACAATAGCAGTGGTGAGGCAGCCATTTGTTGCTATGTACCACTGGAATACTTTACCAGACATATAGATACAGATATACCATAGATTATTAAAAAAATCCTAAAAACTCATTTTTAATTTGGCTTTTTCATAGCTGCATCTTAGTTATACTTCTAATAGATTATATATGAATACAAATATATTTTTATGAATTTGCAACCATTATTAATCTCTACTTTTATCTGCTTTCTTGTTTGGTTTTCTGTGATGGTGTTAAGCACACCAAATCAAAACACTGTGCGGCTGCCTTTGATGTTGAAAGATAAGCCAATGCTCCAATGTCGATGAGACCCTCTGTGTCAAATCATCTAAGATGGAGCTTAAAAACAATAAAGAACTTAAGTACATTTATGTTAGGTAAAATGCCCAGTGGGGGTTGGACAGTCTTTTGGCCTTGGAACCCCTGCAGATTTTGTTTTTCACTCTAGCATCCTACCCCTTGGAATTTTTAAAATCTTTTTTGCCCTCACTTGCCATCTGGCCCTAACATTGGGCTTATCATTAGAGACATTAAAACAAATCGATATATAAGAACTACACTTTTTCCATTACCTGTATATCTATGTTATGTCAGTGTAGACTAATTTATTCTTCTCTATTATTTTTGTATGTGATTTATTAATTTTCATTTTTAACTATTTCTAGTGTTTTTCCTTTTCTTGTTATTTTTTCTTTGACAAATTGTTAAGTATTCAGTGTATGAACATGTGCTATACAAATAAATGTTGTTGTAAGTTCGCCTCAATAAGACCAGAGTAGAGGCATTTGATTTTTTTTTTAAATCTTAAAACTGAACCTGCAGTACACCATCTGTGGAAGACGGGTTAAAACAAATAGTTTATAATATTAAAGCTGAGTTAAGGTATGGAAGGGACTTTAAGAGTTTGAGGGCTTACTGCGATCCTTTTCCACAATCAAAGGTGTCTTGAAAATATAATTTGATCATTTAATGACAGATATTGACTAGAATGTTTTTAATTTAGATGTTGGCATTGTCCAGTTCATCAGTGATTAATTGACATTATTTGACATTTCATTGTAGTATGTAATTTCAGATCAGAAATATGTGAGATTGGCATTCTGTGAAACTGATGCAAAATTTTAAATAACCAATTTTAAATTTGTAAAATATTTATGTTTTTAGTAAGGATGTTAGTGCTGTTATATTTGAAGTATACTTTTCATCCACTTTCATGCCTTTGCCCCACTAGAGTATCATAATATATCATAATATGCTGTGTCTTGCCACTCATCTACAGCATGTTGAGCCTCTTGTGTATATTTTTGATGATTTATGTAGCAGGCCTAGAATTAGATATATACCAGTAATCAGGGTACACTAGTATTGGATGCTGTTAAAATCAAAATTAGATTGTCTCTAAAGGGGCTTTTATTGGAATTTGTGGTGTTTAGACTTGATAAATTAATTGACACTGTGTTATATACATGAAAAATATGAATTTTGTCACATAAGCAGTCTGAACCAAGCTTTTACTTTGGAGGAAAGGCTTCTGCAAGGTCTGCATCCTATGGACAGAATAAATTCCATTTCTTAACATTTCAGATAACTGAAAGGTCACTTCTCATCCCCTGAGACTATCTAAGGATAAATTCATTAAAATTTGGTGGTAGAGTCTGGACATACTGCTCATTTTTCACCAAAACTTGCCAGTATTGCTTCAGAGACAGATGATGGAAGGCAATTAGATAAATTACTTTAAATTAACCCCTATTTTGTATATAGAAAAAAAAGCCGTGTGTTGATGAAAAATTACATTAATGAGCAGCAGATCAAAATACGCACAGATTGTTAATATAGAAATGTCTATGGGCCTGGATGCTTAATAATTTTACATTAAGTGTATACTGAATAGGTTAAGGAAGGCTGAAAGATATGAGTATCATCCATGGGGCATCATGTAAGAGCTCCACACGGTATGTCCTACACTGGCACTGTAAGTGCATGCTGGACCACTGGGCTGTTGGTAAATTGATAGCAAGCATAGACTAGAACACTAAGCAAAGCACACAGACAGGAAACAAATAATTTGGTAAAAATAAGAGTAAAATTAATTTGTTTCTGTCCATTAAAAACCTTTGTAACTTAGGCACTTCTGAATCTAAAACCTATGTCTAATTGTGTAGTTAAAGTTTCAGAAAGAATTTAAACTAGGTGTGATACATTTTCAGGTGTAAAATAGGGGCACAGAAATGATGAACAGGTAGACGATGTTATTTTAAATCTAAAATCAGACAGCTGTTACAACAGAAAGTCTTGCATCACTTTTACAAAATCCATCAGTGCTAATTGTTTGCCTGCTTGAAAATAATAAGGTGATCTGACAATTACTCAAGTGTGATTACTTTATGAAAATTAAGTATTTTAATGGATTTTATTTGTAAGAAAGTTACTTGATAGCATGAAAAAGTGCCATGGAACTGTGTCTGATGTCATCTTCTAATATGGGGGCTGATGTTATGTCTCAGGGACTGAAGGAAAACATAAAAAAACATTAAAAAGCTCTACTCCCAGTAAACATATCCACAAATATTGTTAGTTTTATAACAACTCTCCTACTACATTCTACCCCTGAAAAATCACATCACTTTCTAAAATTCTGATTTTGTTTGACCATAGGAATAATATATTGGTTGTGTTTATTAAAGTGAGATTGAGTAATTTCTGAGTATGTCTGTAATGGATGTTAACCCCTAGATTTATTCCTTAAATATATAATTAGGTCCATAAATATTTGGACAGAGACAACTTTTTTCTAATTTTGGTTCTGTACATTACCACAATGAATTTTAAATGAAACAACTCAGATGCAGTTGAAGTGCAGACTTTCAGCTTTAATTCAGTGGAGTGAACAAAAAGATTGCATAAAAATGTGAGGCAACTAAAGCATTTTTTAACACAATCCCTTCATTTCAGGGGCTCAAAAGTAATTGAACAAATTAAATAACTGGAAATGAAATGTTACTTTCTAATACTTGGTTGAAAACCCTTTGCTGGCAATGACAGCCTGAAGGGTTGGGCATGCAGTGGGTGTCAAAAAGAAGGGGATCAATACAACACAATACACAGAAGAGGACACAAGTAATCCTAAATACAATATAATAGTGCAATAGAAATATTACAAGTATGGAGCAAAATTCAACAGTAGATGATATCACATAATATGATGTGGAGTTGTTCAGGGTCCTGGAGACCTTGGCCATCAAGTTGCCTCCCCTTATTGGCCATTCCATACCTGTGACAGCGCTGGGCCAACCAATCCAATGAAAGGATCCCTCTACCCGATAATTCCTGCAATCCTCCATCAGAGATGACTTTACCTTAGGCAGGCAAAACAACTTGGCAGGTGGGCAGTGGCACCAAGTGCCACATTTGAGTACAGAGAAGAAAAACGGAATAGGTGAGGGTTAGTATCCAATTATAACTATCATATTACTTATGTTTTAGTGCTAAAGACCAACAACAGAAATGCAGTTTGTACAGTTAATCAGCAGCTCTAGTCAGGATATACTAAACTGGTGATGGCTTTAGAAGGGGTAGCATCTCTTCCAGGCTATCTTGCACAGGTTTGGATGGATTGAGTTGGCCCTAGAACTGCAGCAGCAACTGCTCAGGAGGATCCGTCACAAAGGACAGCAGTTGCTTCTGACATACAAGGATTGGTGAGACATGCCTACTTGCATTTTTCTGGACTTGTGCAAGTGGAACTGGCATTAGACATTTTTATTAGAGGAGCAGCACAAAGACACTGGGACATCATGTCTGCCTTACCTGCCAGACTACCCTTGAAGAAGCACTTCTCGAAGCCCGTGCATTTAAAGTGGCATGTTGTAGCAGTCCGGTGCTGCTAAGATTCACACCGTTGTAGGAGATTCTAGGGACGCATCCAGCCTTGGCCCAACCCGCACATACTCACAAGCAGAGACACAAAATCAATGAATGAATAAATATATTAAATGAAAACCCAATAAACAACAACAACAATCAGACAAACCTCCCCTACCTCTATGGCGATACAGTTGTAACATAACAATGAACCACAACAATAAATACTCACGACAATGTCCTAAAACAGCCCAATACAGTAAAAACAGGTGAAATGGTATAGTTTGAAGATGAAAATCCCAAGAACAGCTTCCATTGAAAATGAGTGAAACAGTCTTACCAGTAGTCCTGCGCAGCGAGGGGTGAGATTTCCAGGCGCGCTCCTTTTGAAGATGTACAACAAATAATCCACCACTATACACACGAATGGCAGGCACGAGACACTTCATTCATCCTAACGGGGAATGATCCAGGGCACATTTGACTTTTCAGATGACACATTGGACAGGATACACAAAAACACTGATCTCCTGTTTCTCTGTCATGCCCCCCTTTTCAACTTTCCAGCTGGCCTCTTTCTACCCAGCAGCCCCTGCACCCTCAGCAGATGACAAATCGGAGCCACTGCAGGGACTGATGGGAGTTGAAGTTTCAATCCCCAGTAACACCGCTACAATGTAAGGATGAACCTTCTTCCCATAAATTAACTAAATGATAAACAGATACCCATGTTGCTTTGACTGGGTTGACCTCTGTTTGTGTGATGAAGAGCAGACACTGAATACAGCCAAGTCTGTGACTTCTTGGAAGTGAGGTCATCATCTTTGTACTGAATATGGACCTTCGTTTAAAACTGCCATGGAGCACTGCAAGAGGTACTGGAAAGAGTGTGTGCAGCTGGATTGAAATTGCATCCAAGCAAATGCCACCTGTTATAGAAAGAAGTCAGTGGCAAAGACTTAACCACTGAGGACTCCAAGATACAGCCAATCTCAACTAATCAGAATTAAGTCAAATGATATCACATAATATGATTTGGATTTGTTCAGAGTCCTGAGGACCTCGGTCATCAAGTTGCCTCCCCCTATTGGCCATTCCACAGCTGAGAAAGTGCTGGGCCAGCCAATCCAATGAAAGGATCCCTCTACCCGGGGCATTTTTGGGCCTAATCACTTCTATTGGCAATTTTTGCTAAAGTTTGCACCATGCATAGTTCCATGCACTAACTCATAAAAAAGGGTAAAGTCTTTCAGTGAGGGAGGAGACGAACAACAGGCTTTCTGAGCACTTAAAAATGTGCTGTGCTGGAACCCTGTGCTTACTCCACCTAACCTAGCACTACTTATTCTTTTGGACACAGATGCTAGCAGCATATGCATTTGAGCTGTGCTGTCCCTAATTTACCCACAAAAATAGAAAGTAATTCTATATTTTAGCTGAATATGGAACACTGAGGAACACAATTATAGTGTTGCCTGCAAGGAATTGCTAGCTGCTGTAGAGGCCTTTTGCCACTTTAAACACTAACTTGGTTTGGGGTGTTTCACAATATTGAACAACAATGTTTCCCTGCAGTGGCTTCTGGTGTTCAAGGAACCTGAAGTCCAGATTGCCCACTGGGTTAAATAGTTAAAAGAATTCAACTTTAAAATACAACATAGATTCAAATGTCAACACCATGATGCAGATGTGCTCTCTCAGTGCCCCTGCCTTGAAATAAACTGTATATATTGTATGTAACAGGAAATGCAAGACAATGTGTGATAAGAGGATCATACTTGTTGTATGATTTCTTTAGCAGATGGAAAGACAGACTGGGTGGGGTGGCAAGCATGAGACCTGGAGATGCAAAAGTTACACAAGTGACTTGAAGTCGGTCACAGGCCAAGTTGCGCTTGAAGGGCCAGTAATCAAAGGGCTTTGGTCACAATGTGACAGTTTGGCCCTCTAGGGTGGGTTTTTACAATGTTGATGGCGGAATCCAGCTTTGTGTAAAGCATCTTGTAAGTAGTAGTAGTAGTGCCTAAAGGGGCACAACCCCAGATACAAGAGGCTTTACATGGAGTCAGGACTGGGTCATTTTGGGGCAAGTAAGACTTTGAAGCATCAGTGACAGAGCTTTTAATGGGGGTGCTGTAACAGAGACATGGAGAATTATTGTCATATATGTGATTTCTGTACAGTGAATAAGGGTCCTACAAGACAGTTCACTGCCCCAGAGCAACAATATTAAGTTGACATGCCCATGGAAAGGACAGGGTATTGAAAAATGGGGTCCATTCCCTGGTCTCAACAGGGGAACCACTTAATTTTAATCACAAAGAATTATTTTATTAACTGGTCCAAAGCATATCCTCTCCCTGACCAAGAAACTGAAAACATTTTTGAGGCTCTAATGGAAGGCATGTTTTAGTCTATTTTAGGCATGTCAGTAGAACTGCACTCCAACAAGGATTGAAATTTGGAGAGCAGGGTTTTTCACAACATGTTCTGACACCTTTGCATACAGAAGAAATGCATGACCCTCTTCGCCCACAGAGCAATGGATTGGTAGAGTAATTTAAATGCAACTCACAACTCAGCTCGTCATTATGACTAGCCAGCACCAGCAGGACTGGCATGAGCACATCCTCCAAAGTATCCTAGTATACTGATCGGCTGTATAAGAGCCCACACAGTACTCCCCCTGCCCTTCTATTGCTAGGAAATTAATTGAGAACACCAGCTATGGTGCACCACAGTCAAACAAAACAGCATCCCCTCAGGGCCAGAATAAGCATACCAGTTGTAGGACCGACTGCATCTTGTCCACAAGTTTGCAGAAAAGAATTTACAGGAAGCCGGTTATGCCTGTAAGTGTTATTATGACATCTAGTATTTATTGTCGGTGATTTCAACATTCATGTTTGTTGTCAATCGAAACCTTTGGTCAATGACTTATTGTCACCATTGGACTCATTTAATTTTATACAGCATATTAATACGCCAACTCACTCTCTCGGTCACACCCTTGATCTCATTCTTACTTGTGATATTTCAGTGAATAATATTGATTTATGTGATGTTTCTTTCACTGATCACTTTTCTATAATGATGGATCTGAATATTAGTGTTGATGTCCCGACTAATAGCTGTCTCCCACACTGCTCGCGCTTTTTAAATTCTTCCATTATATCTGATTTTAAAACCATTTTCTCTAGTCTTTATGTGCATGACTAAAATAATGATATCGATGATTCTGTCGTAAAATTTAATTCCTCCTGTAAAACAGTTTTAGACGCAATTGCTCCGCCCAAGATACACAGTAATAAGAGAAGACCTGCTCCCTGGCTAAAAGAAAATACACGATCACTGTTGGTCTTGAATTTCTCGGCTCTTTCTCTGTCTTTTCCAAACCTCAAGTCCGCAATCTTGGTGTTACCTTTGATAGTATCCTCTCTTTTGAGAAACAAGTAAATTCTGTAGTCAAGAGTTGCTTTTTCCAACTTCGTCTAGTAGGTAAGATAAAGCCTTTTTTATCTTCTAAAGATCTTGAGAAAGCTACTCATGCTTTTATTTTTTCTCGCCTCAATTACTGCAACTCGCTGTGTTCTGGGATTAACAAATCTCTGATACACAGATTACAGCTGGTCCAAAATGCTGCCGCTCGCTTTCTAGTTGGGGCAAGAAAGTATGACTCTGTTTCTCCTATTTTAGCTTCTTTACACTGGCTGCCTGTAAGTTTTCGAATTGATTTTAAAATCTTGCTGCTAGTTTTTAAATCTTTACACGGGCTTGCTCCTGCCTATTTATCTGAATTGTGTGTTTTACACCAGCCATCCAGAGTGCTTAGATCTTCTGATCAGTTGTCTCTTGTTGTCCCTCGTACCAAATGTAAAACCAAGGGGGACAGGGCCTTTGCAGCTGCTGCTCCTCGCCTGTGGAACTCTTTACCTCATTACATAAAGGAGTCGTCTACAATTGAACAG
Source organism: Polypterus bichir lapradei (assembly GCA_026402145.1). Lineage (NCBI taxonomy): Eukaryota > Metazoa > Chordata > Cladistia > Polypteriformes > Polypteridae > Polypterus > Polypterus bichir. Next base: position 97,450,229 of record JANRMT010062792.1, read on the forward strand.
TCCAAAACGAGATTAAAGACTCATTTCTATTCACTTGCATTCAGTGACCTTCAGTAATACTGATGGTTCCCTCATTGTGATTATATAACATTTTTTCTATTTATTATGTATCTTATTTTATGTTCATATATTTTATCACTATTTATGTATTATGTTTATTGTTTTTGTTTTTCTTTTATTCTATTATTGTAAAGCACTTTGGCCCAGCATTACTATGTTGTTTTAAATGTGCTATATAAATAAATTGACATTGATATTGACATTATCCTCATGTAAGGCCAGCCTTTCTGGAGATAAAGTTTGCATATATAATTCCCACCATAAAAAGGGCAGATTGCCAAAATTAGACAGCACTTGGGTGAGAGCAAGCAAGATCCTGGAACAAGTACGCAAGGTGGTTTACTGAGTGTTTATTCCCCAACAAAGGAAGGTGGGGGGGGTTTGTGTTTCTCCATCAAGATCAACTGGCTTCTTACCAAGGTCAGAACCCACTGAGAATTCAACTTGATAACAACAGATGGAGAACTCCCATTCTGAGAGCATGTACAGCAGTCATATTACGTCTGACAGTCCCAGGCAATGCACCATCAGACTTCCAAGAAACTTGTTGGATTCTGAAACTCCCTCGAGATCGAGGGTTTGGGTAGGGTGAGCAGTTTAGTGTCTCATTTGATTTAAACACCAGCAAGTACAAGCATCAGTGGCCTGCAGACTTCAGTCTATGCAAATTAAACCACTGAATGAAACTGAGGGCTCTCTTCAAGACACTGCTCCTTATTTTACATTTTTTTATTGTAACCTTAAAGAAGAATAAAACGTTGTCCTCTCTTCTGTTCCATCCACACAGAGTGTTGCTACAATACGGTGATACATTTATATTGATGGTCTCATTTTTTCCATACAAACGGGATTCCTGTGATTAATCTTGGCACAATTCACAAAATCATATACAAAACAAAGGAAGAATCCTGTAGGGAGTAAGTGCTTAAATTTATCCATCTCTCTGCTACTTTCTTTTACCATTTAAGAATTTGCTGAAAAAATTAATGCAATAAAAAACTGCAAGCAAGAACAGCACAACAGGGAGGTTTGTGGGAGCTGAATTTGCTCCACACTGTGTGAAGCATTAATCCAAAACATGTAAAATAATTTCCAGTTGATATGCAAAGCATACTATAAAGAGTTTAATATTAAATATTTAAGAATGAGAAATGAACCTTGAATTGACAGTTGGAAGTGCACGTGTGTGAGATTATAAGCTAAATATTAGTGAAGATCTGAGAGCCTGCAGTTCTAAATTTTCATTGAATGTAATCCTACTAAGTGACAATCAGTAGCCACTCTGTCCTTAAGATGAAATAGACACCAGTTGCTTTTCCTTATTCCTGTATTGGCATCTGCTAAGGAAGGCAGTACAAGTCAAGATTCAGAAAGAAAGATCTTCAATCTTTACAGTGACGGTCACCTTTGTAAAGTTTGTATGAACTATAGCCCTCGTTAGAATTGCAGGTCTACCCAGGCAACTACAGACTTCTCTGGAGGCCTACATAATTATATCCAAATCATCTTTAATATCAGCAGTTTTTATGCTGAGTCTCCCCTCACTGATCACTGAGTAAATCATGTATTATCATGAGGAAGGTCCACAGCAGCCATGAGAACAAGTAAATTCCTGAGAGCTAGAATTAAGCTAACAGCACTATCTGGTTCCCCAATCCTCCAGCAGAAGAGAGGGGAGTCGTCTGGAACAAAAGTCTGTCAGAGGCAAAATGAAAGAAGTGTTAAAAAATGGGACAGAAGCTAAGGAAAAAATTAGCTAAATGGTAAGGAGAGACATGATAGAATAGAGTAGACAGAAATCAACTAGAGCAGAGTGTGAAGCCATTGGCGTCATGTTTGTTGTTTTCACAATGTGCCTATGCACAGGTTGATTTTTGGAAAATCGTGGTAAGGTAGAAATTTCAAAACAATAAAGGATGTTGCCTGACATCCATAAAATAGTTACCAGTGTGCCCTGTGCTTTCCTTAAAGGCTGGCTACCATATTGTTTCACTATTGTAATCATGATAATATCTGGTTTTTAATGTTTTATTTATTTAGTCTCATTTTAAATAAGAGACTAGTAAAATTCTACATGTAGACTCAAAAGTTTCTTCGCTGTTATTTTGTATTTATCATTCTAGCTGTTAAAATAAGCAAACCCTGTCCTTCTATGGTATTTATGGATTTTATTTTAAATTAATTGCCAAGAAACTATACAGTACATGCCCCTTAATGTATTCAGTGGAGTCTGAGATTCATTAACATCAACAACTTGGTGAGATTACATTTCCTTTAAATCCAGCTTTAATAAATCCAACATCATTTAGAAGTACAAATATTGAAAATGAAGTTCCAAATGAATGACCACACTAGTACTTTATATTGTAAGCTTGGAAACACGTGATCCGGATTCAAACTAATTATGGTTTAATGAGCATACATTCCAAGTTCCAAAGGGATTCTGAACTTACTCTCTTTTCGATTCCTACAGTATGCAGGGAATGCTATTCAGCAACTTTCTTTAGACAAGATTGTCATTACATCTCCAGGCATCAACAAGTGCCCACAGAACAGATTTATTTCATTTGGCATTAATACAATACACATACACTACTAGTCAAAAGTTTTAGAACACCTCAGTTTTTATGGAAATGCATGCAGTTTAATGTCAGTGTTTCATGAAATCAAGCAATATAACAATTGGCATAGGCAGGGCCGGATTTAGATGAAAAGAGGCCCTAGGCTATTCCACTTATGAGGCCCTTTCACCTCCCATTTTTAAGTTTGTTCAAATTGCTAACAATTTGAATGTAGGCCCCTCTTGATCTTGAGGCCCTAGGCTGAAGCCTAGTTAGCCTATAGGAAAATCTGGCCCTGGGCATAGGCCAATGCAAATGAGGTGTTTCCTTTAGTGAATGTTTTTCTCGTGTCTTTCTTTTTTTCTCATTTCAAGCACATCTGCTAGCTTTCTAACCTACTTGCTGGTTTCTACCTAAGGGTGCCTCCAACCTGGCAAAGTTCCAATGTGAAAAGCGACTTTGTCTAAGCGCCCCACCAGGTGGCCACAACGAAGCAACATTGTATCTTACGATTGTGTCCTTAATATCAGATAAGCTTCCCCATCTGGGTTTCTCTGCTGTCTATTAAGGAAATGTTTGGTAACAGTGGCCAAGACAGGTGGGGTTCACTCCATCGGGTCGAGGCATGAGCCCATTATTGCAGAGATTCCTGGAGTAGTAAAAAAAAAAAAAAGATGCTACCAGGTGCCTCTTCAACCCGCCAACGCCGATAGTAATGACCAGGATGAGCTGAGCAGATAAGGACAAACACACCAAGCAAGGGGATGGTAAAAAGGTCTCGAGTGCTTTTATTAAGAATAATTCACAAAAGAAGGTGTCCAAAAAATATGCAGTGCTCCAAAAATTGTCAATAAATAATTAATCCCATAAAACATGAATTAGTGGAGGTTAAAAATCCATCATAAAAAAAGAATCCATTAAAAACGAGGTTAGAACACAGTCAATAGGCACAGGAAATTGTCTTTAAAACCATGAGTCCTGGTGCAGTCTTTAAAAACTGACATCTTCTTGGCTTAACCCAATACAGGCACTTGCAGCTAAAGAAGCGCCATCTAACAGTTCAGCCCACTTTCATTGCTGCTTCTAGGGTAGAACCCCTTGTAGCCCTCTCTAGCTCTAAGAAGAGCACCCCATTGAGCCTCCAAGTCCCGCTGCCAGGCTTGCGTCCCTGTGGTCTATGGCACCACCCGCAGAACGCCTCTCTCAGTGTCTCACTCCCCTTTAGCCATACTGCCTCTCTCGGGTGAGACACTACAACTGCAGCATTTCTGCCACTCAGGCTCCCAGGTCACTCAGCTGGAGTGGCCATCAGCACCCATACGCCATTCACGTGCTCCAAGGAACTTCCTTCCGGCTGTCTGCCTTCTCTGTCTTTTATCCGCTCATTTTTACCGGATCTCTACCTCACTCCTGGTTTTTCTCTCTCTCCATCTTTTAACTATCTTTCTTCTCTCTCCTTCTAATCAGCCTTTTTCTTTTGATCCAACCCCCCCTTTCTCGTGCCGGCTCATTCTCATAATGCTGCGTGGGCTCAGCGTCTCAGTTGCATATGCAGGAAGCAGATGAAGTAATTGAGAAACACTGCACCTTCACATGCAGGTGCTTCTTGCCCCAATTACTCCACCAACTCCCCGCAGCTGTGTGACCATGTACGCATGGAGAATGAGCTGGCCAATTATTTATATATTTATTAAAAACAGCCCCCTTTTCTGAGCCACAGACCTACTACAGTAGAACCTCAGTTCACGACCATAATTTGTTCCAAAACACTGGTCGTAAACCGATTTGGTCGTGAACCGAAGTAATTTCCCCCATAGGATTGTATGTAAATACAATTATCCGTTCCAGACCATACGAACTGTATGTAAATATATATTTTTTTTAAGCTTTTAAGCACAAATATAGTTAATTAAACCACAGAATGCACAGCGTAATAGTACTAGTAATAGTAATAGTAAAAACATTGAATAACACTGAGAAAACCTTGAACAACAGAGAAAACTAACACTACAATAGTTTGCTCTATAGCGCTACCAACCGCTGGCTAAAAGCACTTTTTTTAATGAGTTTTAAGCACAGGGAAAAAAATTAACATTTGAAAAAATCCTTAATTTAATAAACCACCAAGAAAAATAATATTGCAACAATGCACGCTATGAAACAATCGCTGGAAACAGAAGTGAAAACAAAATCAAGCCCAGTGCATTCTTTAACTGCCTTCCTACCTTAACGCGTCCAGCTCTCTCTCGCGCTGCCTGTGTGTGTGTGCGCTGCCTCTGTGTGTGTGTGTCTGCGCGCTGCCTCTGTGAGTGTGTGTCTGCGCGCTCTCTCTCCCGCTGCCTGTGTGTGTGCACGCGCGCTGCCTGTGTGTGTGCACGTGTGCTGCCTGTGTGTGTGTGCGCGCGCAGCCTGTGTGTGTGCGTCTGTCTCTCGTGCGCGCTGCCTGTGTGTGTGTGTGTGTGTCGCGCTCTTTCTCGCTCTTGCTCGCTGCACAGGAAATGCACAGGGAGAGACTGAACATGTACAAACCGAAAGAGAAACTGGCTTGTTCGTATACCGAGTGTGTGGTCGTGAACCGAGGCAAAAGTTTGGCGAACTTTTTGGTCGTAAACCGAGTTGTACGTGTACCGAGACGCTCGTGAACCGAGGTTTCACTGTATACCACTTTTTTTTTAAAGAGCTCCAAGGAAGAAGTTGGTAAGCAGATAGATAGGTAAAATACATTGTTTAAAGATTTTCTACAAAGCCATTGCAGGTGTCAGAAGAGGAAGTGCCTCATGCCTTCCTGCCTATCAATTCATCTAGACTGACCTGGCCTGCAGAAGAGGGTGGGGGCTAGATATTGGTGCTGGCCAAACACAGATCACTTTCATTTTCCAATGCAAATGAGGTATTGCCTCAGTGTTTTCTTGGTTACAATCATGTCTGCAGTTGTATTACTGTCAGCTTCATATCTATTAGGCATTCCTGTCTGGAGCTGTCCACTGTATATTAAATAAATGTGTGGGAACAGTAGACAAGACAGGTGCGATTTGCTCCATTGGGCCGAGGCATGATCCCAGTATTGCAGAGCTTCCAGGAGTAGTTATGAAAAAAGATATCTCATGACCCAATTCATCAAGGAAGAGGTAGGTAGGCAGAAAGATAGGTAAAACACATGTTTAAATGTTTTCTAGTAAGCCACAGTAGGTGTCAGCAAAAGGAAGTGCCTCATGCCTTCCTGCCTATCGATCTGTGTAGACTGCAAAAGGGCTGGATGTCTGTTGGTGGCCGTATACACTACTAGTCAAATGTTTTAGAACACCTCTGTTTTTATGGAAATGTACTCATTTTAATGTCTTAATTTTTAATGAACTCAAAGGATAGAACAAATAAACAATGGCAAATAAAGACAGGAATCATTACATGTACAAAATTTTATTCACATTTTCAATTCATCAAAGTTGCTACCTTTTGCTGATATAACAGCCAAACTATGATAACCCTTTTGATTCAGAATGACAGTTACTCTGTCTCTAGCAAAAGAACCCCAGACCATCACACTTCCTCCTTCATGTTTGATAGTAGGTGTCATACACTGAGGAACCATCCTTTCACCACCTCAATGGCATACAAACACCCTGTGTGATGAATCGAAGATTTCAAATTTGGATTGATTGGTTCATAAAACTTTCCCAGTCTGCCTTAGTCCACAGCTAATGTTTCAAAACCCTATTTTGTCCTTTGAGGAATGGCTTTCTTACTGCCAGTCGCCCTATCAAAATTGCAACGCAAAGTCTACTCTTGGTAGTAGAAACTGAGACTTGCTTTTTTCAACCACTGTTATGCTATTGTGCTGTAAGGCACCTTAACACATTATGGTGACTCTCAGCAACGTGTCTTCTGATTGAGTTGTGACTTTGGGTCTGCCAGATCTCTTCCTTTTAGAGTTTTTTCTAGTTTCTAATTGCCTGGATTGTGTAAGACACCATACTCAGTGACACTTTGATTTTTTTGACATTTCTCTAAATGAAAGGCCTACATTTCTAAGGATAATAATGCAGTGTTTCATTTAATTTGTTATTTACAATTTTCTTGCCATTATCACTGGTATTTACAGCTTTCTAATGTGTAATATTGTCCAAGTAGTTCTTCAGAGGGTGAATTAACACAGTCTGTTCCATCTCTGCTTTAAGACAGACAGAGCATTTTTAAGTATTCAACACAAGCTGGGACACTTGTTTGCTTCAACTTGCAAGGCTAAATTTACTTTAATTGCTGCAGAATATATGTAGGTTGTAGTTGTTCCCTGAAGAAGGCCCATTTGTAATATTCTCAAATTTCCTTTTTGTAAGTCAATTTAAACCTATGGCAGTTTACTGCTTACTTTTCACCATCTTAGATTATTCATTGAATTTCAATTAATTAAATTTGTGGAAAAACTAAGGTGAACTAAAACTTTAGACCGGTTTTTATGTATATATAGTATGTGCCTTTAATGATTTGTATTTATTTTCATTTGTACAACTTCCCAGATGTTAAGTGTTAAGTGAAAAAAACTGAAAAAACAATTTTGAAAAATGATGCTGATGCATTAATGCAAACAGAAGCCTTCCACTCAGTCGTCGTCTCAATGACCTAATACGTTTGTTTTTAACAGTTTAGTTTAAAGATACCTGCTACTCAAATCACATGATGAGGGCATAAACCTCCTGCTTTCCAAAAATAATGCAACAATGACCCTGAAATAAACATTCAATAAAGTGTTTTTGTGTGTCTTTATTTTTCTATGCTCAGTATTAATACATAAAGGGATAAAAAAAATCTAACAACATTTTTACTTAGCAGCAAAAAATCAATTTGCTATGGCACCAGTGCCATATCTGTGTTACTGTTAATTCTTTTTTTCCCTCTAGAGTATAAAGTGATTTACTGTGGGTCTGTATGACAAAATGATATATAGCACTGTTTAAGAACAAAGGTGTTTCCATTATTTCAAGGATGTTCTAATCCTTTGTGTATGTGGAAAACGACTTTCTAACTTTCTGTTTGGCAATAAAAAAGGCACAAACAGAAAAATATACCTTTGCATCTTTGTGACACTATTACCATACTCATCTTGAATACAAATTGTTTATTAGTCTTACAATTTATTTTAGCTTTCCCAATAAGTATACTGTGTGTGATAATGTAAAAAACTTTAGCCTGCAGGTAAAAGTAATAAATGAAATAACTCAATATTATTTTAAGAAAACATCAAAGTTTAACAATTACTGCAGATATATATGCTTCCATGCAGTCATTTTCGTATTTCAAGGAAAGTAGGTCATTATTAACTAGTTTGAAGGTTTTAGAGTAGCTATAAACGTTAGAGATTTATATTATTTTAAGGGACAGTTTTTATCTATCTAGTCTGTTGCTTCTAAAAAATTTAAACTGAGAACAGGGCTACATTTTTAACAGTGTGTTGCGAGAATAAGAATAAAGTAGCACACCTAACAAAATAATTAATACATCAGTGGTAATGACTACATATATAATTATATTGTGTTGTTAGGGGGAAATCTAGTAGTATCCATGACTTCAAAGTGAACCAATGACCAGAAGCTATAAGTAAAGAGCATGTTTATTATACAAAAAATAAATACGGGGAATGAAAAACAAACTAAAACCTAAACGGAAAGTACCAAAGTATAAACAGAATACAGTCATTTTGCTTCTGCAGGTCTTAGTAATAAATTTGAAACCATGTCTCTCCAGTAGCTAGCTCATCTACTTGCACTCTCATGCGAGTGCTTTGTCAGCATTAATCAGTACTTCATTTTTCATCCCTTTCACTTTCAGCTCCGGCCTCACACTTCCCACCTATGAGTGTTTGCCCCTATTCACCTCCTCACTCTACACTCAAACAGGTATTTGTAATGAGGTGGATTTATATCTCAGACTGGGCTATGTCTAGGGTAAACTCCAAAACTAGTTCTTGGATCACAGATGTCCTCAATTACTTCATATCTGCCTACGGCAGCCACACTTGTCCCTGTACCTCTGAGCCCCGGTATCCATTTAAAGAGCCAGGTACCATAAGTGTCCTAGGCTTCCACCCAAACCCATTAATCTCACTATCCTTCTCTGATTAATGGGCCAAGCGCCTTTCACAAATGCTGGTTTGCCTGCCCGATAGACTCCTGGGGTGCATTATACACTTCCACCCTGGAAGGTTGCCGGTTCAAATCTCATTACTGCGACAAGGGATCCTACTACTTTGGATCTTGAGCGAGGCCCTTAACCAGAAAATGACTACAGGGATGCTGTGCGATGGACAACTTCAACCTCCAAAGGTCATGTGAAAAGACATTTAATAATAAATAATAAATTGTGCAGCACTAGAGGATCAAAACAAGAACTGACCCGTGTCAGACTATTGCAGGATACAGCACTTGTGCAAAAGTCTTAACCATGTATACTCTTTATTATATCAGCTTCCTAGAAAGTTCAGTAAGCAGAAAAAAATCAATAAAATCAATATTTGATAAGACCACCCTTCTCTTAGGTCCGCTTGTATGTTGTTTCTGAAGGCCCTCACGTGGTTGTTTGTTCCAAGCTCTTGGAGACCTTGCCACAGATTGAGTGGAGACTTTGGCTGTCTTTCTTGCTTCTTTCTCTGTAAGTAATCCCAGACTGGCTTGATGATATTGAAATCAGGAATTTGTGTGGACCATATTATAATTTGTGAGATTCCCCATTTCTCTTTCCACTGATAATTTTTTATGATTTTGGTCATATTTTTGGGGTCACTGTCATGCTGCAGAGTGAAGCTGGGAACAATCAAACACCTCCCTGATGATATTGCATGATAGATACGAATCTACCTGTACTTCTAAGCAGTGAGGGGGTCACCAATTTTGATCAAATCACCAGCCCTGTTTGTGGAAATGCAGCCCCAATTCTGAAGGGAACCTCCAACATGCTTCACTGTTGTCTGAAAACATTCATTCATGTACCCTTCTGTAGCTTTTCAGAGGACAAACTGCCTTTTGGTTGAGACAAAAGTTTACATTTTTAACTCCTCACTCCAGAGCACCTGCTGCCTTGCTACTGTACCCCAGGCCTTGTGTTTCTTGTGCATAGGTGAGTTGTTTGCCTTTAATTCTACCTCAAAACAATGGCTTTTTGGTCACAACTCTTCTTTGAGGACCACTTCTGACCTCTCCAGACTGTAGCTAGGTGAACTAGGGTCCCAGTGGTTTCTGCACATTATGGGCAGGATGGGTTGCTGGACAGCTTCTGATATCAGAAAGAAGTAAGCATGATGTATTTCACATTTGCTGCACCCAGTTTTTGTGGCCCATGCATTTGTTTGGGCTTCTACAAAAGAGCATAGACAGCATTTCTGGAAGGTCTCTTGGGACAGACCTTGATGATACAGGATGGCCATCTTGTGTCTTGTTGCTATGTTCACCTTTGCTACGGTGTAAGATTTGCAGGTTTAATTCCCACATCTACAGCAGCCTTACCTTTTTAGTACGGATGTCCCTTGCCCAGTTTTATTCTCTCTACACTGCTGTTTTTTTCATATACTCACATGGGTTCAACCTGCATATGATGTCATTCATCATTAGCACCTGCTTGTTATATTTGCTTAATCACACACTGGTCTAGTTGCCTACAAGGATCTCAAATTTTTTAACTGGAAAGTGGGTTATTTTTATGTTAGTTTTTTTTTCTTTGAGAACATTCTTATAGAAACATTTTTAGTATCTTATTTTGTTGCTTCTCTTTTTGCAAAAGAAATGTTTGTAAAACTACAACATGCCTTTTTCTATTAACACACCAATCCAGAAGACATAAAATATCCACCTAAGACAAATATTTTTGTGAACTATCTAAATACAATACAAGAACAATACAATTTATTTTTGTATAGCCCAAAATCACACAAGAAGTGCCGTAATGGCCTTGACTCTCTAAGAAGACAAGGAAAAACTCCCAAAAAAACCTTGAGGGAAAAAAAATGGAAGAAATCTTGGGAAAGGCAGTTCAAAGAGAGAGGTGTCAAAAAAGAAGGGGGTCAATACAATACACAGAACAGAACAAATCCTCAATACAGTATATAAATAAAAAAATTTACAAGTACAGAGCAGAATTTAACAGTAGATGATATCACATAATATGATTTGGATTTGTTTAGTGTCGTGGAGACCTCAGCCATCAAGCTGCCTCCTCCCTTTGGCCATTCCACAGCTGAAACTGTGCTGGGCCAGCCAATCTTATGAAAGGACTCCTCTTTCCCATGATTCCTGCGATCCTCCATCAGGGATGACTGTACGTTAGGGAGGCAAAACAACTTGGCAGGTGGGACGTGGCACCAAGTGCCACATTTGAATACTGAGAAGAGAAACAAAATAGGTGAGGGTTAGTAACAAATTATAACTATCATGTTACTTATGTTTTAATGCTAATGACTAACAACAGAGGAGCAGTCCGTACAGTTAATCAGCAGCTCTAGTCAGGATATGTTAAACTGAAGTAGTGAGTCTTCAGCTGGGATTTAAAAGCTGAGACTGAAGAGGCATCTCTTATAGTAGCAGGCTAAAGACTTCTGCACAATACTAGTGCCTTGAGCATGGCAAAGGTGCTATATAAAATATTATTATTATTACACATCCACACAATTTAGTGTCATTAGTTAACTTCTCTTGCTCATTTTTGAAATGTCAAAGGAAAATGCGGCATCCAAAGAATCCTGTATGAACAACAGAAGAACATGTACTGTATAATGTACAGATATGGAGAGCTGAGGGGGCAGCAGCCATAATTTTAGGCCGCCTTGCTGCCTGCACTTTAATCAAGTAATCTTTATGTGATACAGTAGATTTACAAAGGAGTTATAATAGAAAATAAAAAAGCAGCACAAACAATGAAGCACGGTACCAAATTAAATAATAAATACTAAAAGCAGCAGTAGCATTTCTAAATGTATTTTGAGAAAACCTGAGTATTCATTGTTTATAGCTTCAGGGACAAATTTACAAAGAGCGTTCCAGAGAAGGGATGCCAAACAGGTTCAGTAAATGAGCATTTATTGAGGCATGTGTAGTGAATATTTAGAATAGCTGGGAGGCTGACATCAGAAAAGCTGCTGTTTTATAGGGTTATGTGTGGGAATAGTTCAATTCAATTCAATTTGTTCTTATATAGCACTTCTCCTAGAAGACAGAGATGATAGCAAGCATAGTGGGGAAGGGAAACTTGCAGTTTTAAGAGCTTATTAGACATTTAAAGAGGAATAATAGTGTAGTTAAGCCAGATGATGTGTTTGTTTGATATTGTCAATACTTTGGCCGAAGCATTTTCAACCTATGGTAATTTTTCCATATTTTGTACAGGAAAATCATTGAATAGTGTGCTGCAATAATACACTCTAAAGATGATGAAGGCATCTGAGATAGAAAGGCCAGGCCAGAAAACAGAAAATGTACTCCATAACAGGTATTTCTTAGTGGAATGTCAAACACTTTCTGCTCGCAGCTATAGGGCTTCACCATTCACATCTCCCAAACAAAAACAACAATATCATTTATTTATGTAGCACATTTTCATACAAGAAATTAGCTCAAAGTGCTTTACAATATTAATAGCTAGACATAGTTACAAAAACAAAGTAAAAATGAAAGAATAGAATCTCAGAGTTCAGCTTAATTACAAACTATGGTCAGCAGGTCAGACAAAACAGGAAAATGTGAAAAAAACCCAGTTGGCACAATGTTGGAGAAAATAAACCTGTGTGGTTCAAAAGTCAAAACACAATCCAGACCCCCCAGGGCACTTTCCATTCATCATTGACACGATACTGTCATTGACCTCTCTTTGTCTTCTCCCCATCTCAGGTGGCGGCAGCATATTTAGACCAGGTTGGTGACAAATAGTGCCACTACTGTGCACGGGGAAAAACAAAAGGAAAATGCACAAAAGTAGTTAAGCTGGTACGTTTTATTATCCCATGGGGAAATTTGTTTGCAGCAAGAAAGTACAAAACACAAGATATTGTTACACAGAGATTGAAGAAAATAAGCCAAACACAACAGCTAGTGCTAGTGTTATCATAAGTACACACACTCATTAGTACAAAGATGAATGATTACCTTTAACAGTACACCAAATAACAGCAGTATCACTACAAGTAACAGAATTCTAAGTGCTTATAACTTTAGGATTACAAGAGTTCTTAAATCTGTTGCTGTTTACCTTTGGGAATCAAAATCAGCAGCCTAATGGCAACATATGAGATTTAGGTGAAGGAGAATGGCTACTGTCTGACAGAACTGATTCAGTTTTCTTTCTATTTGGTTGCAATGCAGGTCAGTGACAAAGGTCTGCTGAAAAGCAATAATCCATTTCTAATCTAATCGTTTTTATTCAGTCCGGTAAATCCCACAATGCTCGCATCTCTGTAATTGCTCTGAAAGCTTACACATGCTTGAAGTTCATCCACTTTATTTTGGAAAGACTAAACAGTTTCCATTATATGCGTTGGTATGGGAGGGAGAACTCCTTGAAGTTTTTTCAGTCTTTCTTGAATACCTCTTCTTTTCCCCATTTTTCATTCTTTTCTGGTTGCACAACTATTATAACACGTTACTGTACTGAAAATAGTGCTAAGATTCACTGGTGGTAGATACGTGTGCTCAGGTGAGTTCTACTGTAACAGGTACTCTCTGCTGCACTTGATCCATGCAGGATGATTAGGAAGAGTAGCACAAAGACCCAAATAAGATGAAAACAGATTCAAATAATAAAGGTTAGAATAAACATTCTGAATTTATTTATTTCCCTGCTACACTGTTGGAATCAAAACAAATACCCAGAAAAGATTAGGACAGGACAGGCAAATGAAGAAGAATGACAACTGTCACGAAATATGACAAAACACTTAGAGATAACATACTGCAGCTGGTCACTATGAGCAGCAGTGACCTTCAATAAGTGACCAACCTATGACACAGCAAACAGAATTGTATTTTATGAAAAGAAACAATTTTCTCTTCCCCTCAGTACGAAGGAATGCTAGTGATGCTAGTAATTTCTTAAGCGATCATGGAAGTCAGATAAATGTGGTTTGTTTTTAGTAGTTTTTTTGAAGTGTTCATCTGTCCTGATGCTTCCTCACTAGTTCTTTTATGCGTCATTCTCAGCATTTTGAAGCAAGCTGGTGTTAGAGGATCTAAGATTATAATTAGGGATGTAGCTACATTTTCCCCAAATTACCAAAGTTCAGCAGCTCTAGCATAAAAAATGGGATTCAGCAAAAGCCTGATGCGTTGAAATGATTCCACAGACAAAATATCTTCTTTTTTAAAAGTTTTAGTTAAAATTCAAAGTAAAACAGTTAAAAAAAATTGAAACAGAAAAAATTGAAATAGCAAAAAATTAGAAAGGTTCTTATTTAAGAGAAGTTCTGTTCAAAGCTTAAATCGTGTTACATTTCTAATTGTTACAAAATTACTTCTAAACATTTCTGAACAATTTTAAAATGGTCAAAAACTGTACGCCTGTTCCATTTCTATGTTGAAAATGGGTCTTTTAAGTCCCTGTGTACTGGCACCTATTCTAAACATCAACTGACTCAATTGTCACACTGTATCTTAATTATAGCAAGAAAGTTCTATCTCATACTAACTTACAGGGGAAAAAGGCTACACCAATGTCTATGACTATAAAAGAAATGTATATTCTATTGAAATTTAGCAAACACTAATATGGGTTTAACTCAAAGCTTTAACTTTCTAAGGGATGTAGGGAGACAAGCTGCACAAAATTTAATAAGCTACTAAATTGTTGAGCCTTATACACAATTAGAAATATTTTAAAATCAATCCTAAAGGACACAGACAGCCAGTGTAATGAGGTATGAGTATGTGTAATGAGATATGCTCAGATTTTCTTTTTTTAAGTTTAGATTCTTGGTGCTGCGTTTTGGATTAATTGCAGCTGACTTCTCTCTTTTATAGTAGTGCATTACAATAATGTAGACGACTAAAGACAAAAGCATGCATTCACTTTTCAACATCTTGCAATAATGTTAAAGATCTAATCCTTGTGATGTTTCTTAAGTGAAAGAATGCAGTCTTAGTGCAATCTGAAGTTTAGTTCTGAATGTAAAATGATGAGCAGATTCTTTACTTCTGGCCTTATTTGCTAAGACAGATGGCCTAATCTGTTTCCAAGGCCATCACTTTTTTTGTTTGCTGCCAATAGCTAAAATTTTTTTTTCCTAGCAAAGTAAAATTATTACATCATCCATTATCATCTTGGAAATTATTACATCATCCTTTTAATGATGAGGGTAAAACACTGGGGTTAGACGATTTAGAGCCTCAAGGTTATTTAGTGCTATCGACAATTATAGTAAATCTGTGTGTCATTTGTATATCTGTAGGTCATTACTTTAAGATTTGAAAAATGGGTACTGTGATGTCACCACAGAATTCAATGAGTGTCAATGCCATTTGCACCATGTGTGATATGCAAGTTACACAAACTACTCATTAAAATTGTATGTGTTAAACGTAAATCATTATTTAAAATTCATGATGAACCTCTGCTTGCTGATACACTATATATTATTTAAAATGTTTTCATGCATTTTATCATTAAAAAAGTAAAACATTATAGTTGTATTTTTAATTATATAGCTCTGTACTTGCAAAACTTTTGAACCCACCTCCATGTATGATGGCACTTGTTGATATGAACTTGATTGCTTGCAGACAGGCCACTGCTGTCACAACAGTTGCTTTTAGGAAGTATTCAAAACACCCATTAGTCACAATTTAGATATGTAAGAGGTTGCCGGAAATACCACAGGAAGCAGGCAAATTCTGATAAGAATCATGTACAGTGGTGTGAAAAACTATTTGCCCCCTTCTTGATTTCTTATTCTTTTGCATGTTTGTCACACAAAATGTTTCTGATCATCAAACACATGTAACCATTAGTCAAATATAACACAAGTAAACACAAAATGCAGTTTTTAAATGATGGTTTTTATTATTTAGGGAGAAAAAAAATCCAAACCTACATGGCCCTGTGTGAAAAAGTAATTGCCCCCTTGTTAAAAAATAACCTAACTGTGGTGTATCACACCTGAGTTCAATTTCCGTAGCCACCCCCAGGCCTGATTATTGCCACACCTGTTTCAATCAAGAAATCACTTAAATAGGAGCTGCCTGACAGAGAAGTAGACCAAAAGCACCTCAAAAGCTAGACATAATGCCAAGATCCAAAGAAATTCAGGAACAAATGAGAACAGAAGTAATTGAGATCTATCAGTCTGGTAAAGGTTATAAAGCCATTTCTAAAGCTTTGGGACTCCAGTGAACCACAGTGAGAGCCATTATCCACAAATGGCAAAAACATGGAACAGTGGTGAACCTTCCCAGGAGTGGCCGGCCGACCAAAATTACCCCAAGAGCGCAAAGACGACTCATCCGAGAGGTCACAAAAGACCCCAGGACAACGTCTAAAGAACTGCAGGCCTCACTTGCCTCAATTAAGGTCAGTGTTCACAACTCCACCATAAGAAAGAGACTGGGCAAAAACGGCCTGCATGGCAGATTTCCAAGACGCAAACCACTGTTAAGCAAAAAGAACATTAGGGCTCGTCTCAATTTTGCTAAGAAACATCTCAATGATTGCCAAGACTTTTGGGAAAATACCTTGTGGACTGATGAGACAAAAGTTGAACTTTTTGGAAGGCGAATGTCCCGTTACATCTGGCGTAAAAGGAACACAGCATTTCAGAAAAAGAACATCATACCAACAGTAAAATATGGTGGTGGTAGTGTGATGGTCTGGGGTTGTTTTGCTGCTTCAGGACCTGGAAGGCTTGCTGTGATAGATGGAACCATGAATTCTACTGTCTACCAAAAAATCCTGAAGGAGAATGTCCGGCCATCTGTTCGTCAACTCAAGCTGAAGCGATCTTGGGTGCTGCAACAGGACAATGACCCAAAACACACCAGCAAATCCACCTCTGAATGGCTGAAGAAAAACAAAATGAAGACTTTGGAGTGGCCTAGTCAAAGTCCTGACCTGAATCCAATTGAGATGCTATGGCATGACCTTAAAAAGGCGGTTCATGCTAGAAAACCCTCAAATAAAGCTGAATTACAACAATTCTGCAAAGATGAGTGGGCCAAAATTCCTCCAGAGCGCTGTAAAAGACTCATTGCGTTATCGCAAACGCTTGATTGCAGTTATTGCTGCTAAGGGTGGCCCAACCAGTTATTAGGTTCAGGGGGCAATTACTTTTTCACACAGGGCCATGTAGGTTTGGATTTTTTTTTCTCCCTAAATAATAAAAACCATCATTTAAAAACTGCATTTTGTGTTTACTTGTGTTATATTTGAATAATAGTTAAATGTGTTTGATGATCAGAAACATTTTGTGTGACAAACATGCAAAAGAATAAGAAATCAGGAAGGGGGCAAATAGTTTTTCACACCACTGTACAGTGTGTACTTGAAAGTATGTGTTTGAGGTCAAAAGACAGGAGGAAAAAATAACAGATATTTAGCAGATTCTATAGTAAATAGTTAAACAAATAATAGCTTATAATAACATTAGCACAATAAAATTTAGAAGAATATTCATATTAGAATTGTAAGTCGTATGAAAAGTTCTCTTAGATACCATTCCTCATAGTCTTATTTTTCTCAGGCTCTCATCACTAAAAGCAAGAATATCATGTGGTATGTCTTTGTGGAGCACAATCCAGTGTTCTGAGTTCATAACATATACCCTGCATCTATTGTATGTTCTCCCCATGTCTGCTTGGGTTTTCCACTTCCATCCCCAAACACATTCTGGTTTGGTTAATTGGAGATTCTAAGTTAGCCATCTTGTTCAGGGCTTTTTGTCTGCCTTCACCCAGTGTTGCTTAGATAGGCCCTGCTCAATTTAATGAAGAATGTTATATTGTAGCTCAAAATATTTGTAACAAGACATTGTAAGTGCTTCAAAACAATAGTTACACTATACAAGCACTAATGACAGTAGGACTAAATCTTTGGGCTGGATAATTAAAAGGATCGTAACGATTTACCTTTAATGCACATAAGTTTTCTTTTTAGGAAGTGAAGTATAATAAATATAACTGTAGCACTAGCAGGTCAAAAAGCAATGGTAATGGGTAAATGGAGAGACACAGATTAAAACACACATAGAAATCCCTTTAAAAGGCAGTTATGCAGATAATGGCATAATCACACATAAACTCCAGAGTTAAGCAATACATTATATTCTTAAAATTGCTTTTCATATTTACCCCAGCAGGATTCTAAAAGATTATGCATACTGTAGATTGCTATTGCTTTTATGTATGATGCATATTAGCATTTCTTTCTAATGTTTGCTATAATTGCATGGAGTTTAGAAAACATTACACTCTACAGGCCCTGCATGGAGACCTCTGTTGTTTGTAAATCAAGTTAGGCCCCAAGAAATAAGCCTGCTGCTCTTCTAATGGAACAGCTAGGGGAACATCATGTAAAGGCTTTGAAAATATTGCATACTTGTTTTTTCTGTCTCTTTGTTTTCTTGCCCATCCATTCTTCCATCCATTTTCTTTATTCAGTTATCTACTTCAGGGTCATGCCGGCTGGAGCTTATCCTGGTGAACCCGAGAGACAAGGCAGGAATGAGCGCTAGACAGGGCATCTATCCATGCTTGTTGTAACGATTAATCATTTCTTATCCTCAGTTAAATTATATGAAAATAAATACCTTGTAGCCGCTTCTTAGTAAATTCTCTGCATGCAAATATGAAAATACAATTCACTGCTTTTTACACTGCTATACAGTTGGCTCCAAGCTATAATTTCACTCATGCATTTGACTCAGATTAATGTAATAATTATTCTTATTAGGGCAAAAATATACTTACAGAATCTGCTCTAAACATCTTTAATTATTTTAAATAGATTCTGGGTATTTTTATTGTGCTTGCATTTATGGTAAGAACTGTGGCATTTAGGGACAGCAGGGTGTATTTTCACTGAGCGCTGTTTACTTTGCAAGTCAGGTAATTTGCTTACTGTATAGCCATTGTGGAAATTGAGTGATGTGGTAAAGACTGAACAACTTGTTTATTATCTTAAAAGTGTTTCTGTAATTCCTTAAACACCCAACTAAACATAATACATAAAGAGACAGGATATTATTCCATAAGTTCTTCACACAAATAATATTTTATAACAAGGTACACATTTTTAGACACTTTTTAACTTGTCATTTATACTCCCTTGGCTGTATCAGAGAGTATTTTAAAACATTACATCACAAGAGAATCAAACAGAATTATTTATTGATATTTGTTTTAATACCCAGCCCTAATTTTTTTCAACATGCACTCTATTCCTCACAATGGCTGGGCACTGGGTTCTTAACTCTCTTGTTGTCATCTACACCACAATCTCTCAAATGCTCTGCTTCCTAATTGTTCATATAACAGTAAATATTATTAAATTAATCTTTCCTTTTCTGGTGGTGCCTCCATTAGTAGAAGTATTGCATGCGGAATGCAGCTTTTCTCTCCTAAAGGAAAATCTGTTCCTTTTTTGTCTTACAAATACTGTACATCCAACACTTAGTCTCTTTTTGGTTCACTTATTAACTTAATGTTTAATTGACAGAAAGCACTCTTTATTAGCTACCAAACCAAACTTTCATTTTATTTGGTCAACTAAACATATACTGTATACATGAGCGCCACAAGTTATTCAGGTTTAATGCATATTCAAAGAAAATTTTACCTACTGTCACACATGTGCGAGTAGGAGACAGCAAAAGGGCCTAAATAATAGTAATTCTACACCAGACCTGGGGCCTCATGTATAACGCCATGCATAGAACTCACACTATAACATGGTATAAGCGTAAAAGCTGGAATGTGCGTACGCACAGAAAAATCAAGATGCATAAATCTGTGCGTACGCAAACTTACACGTTCTTCCGCTACATAAATCCCAGTCAGCGTGAAAAGTAACGCACGTGCATGTGCCTGCTGTCCCGCCCCAACTTCTCCCAGAATTACGCCTCTTTGAATATGCAAAAACATATTATTTGTTGGTTTAAACAGTGATATAATTAACAAAAGGAAGTTAATCGAGTGACAGAGTGTCGGAGAAACTCGAAAGTTCAAGTTCACAAAGTCGCACAGTGCCCGAAATAAAAAAGAAGTTGTCAGATATCAAAGTCGTCGTAAAAAGGTGAATCGTAGCCCACCGTCTGAGTGTCATATGAAAGCTTATTAGGGTACAGACAAAACAAAATAGGCACACAGTGGGGAAAAAAGCACAAAATGTCAACTTTAATCTCGAAATTTCCACTTTAATCACGTAGTTTATTTTGCCATTAAAGTAGAACATCATAAACTTCATCTTAAAATCGTTTAATTTACTAGTTTCTCAAATCCCATCGTAACTAAAATAGCAATTTAAATGCTTTGTTTTGCATTTGATCTTCTATGTGCTCTATGTGTGTGAATCACTACGTGCTTCTGGGCTTTCTCTTCATCGAACAGGACACAGAATCCATTACATTCGTGATATTACAGCTCTCTGAATAATTAAAAAACTGAGATGTATACATGATATCATTTTCATGATGATAGGAGTTAAATCATGTTATTAAACATGAAAACACGGTGGTGCAGTGATTGTTCATGTCTCACGCAAAATGCTTGCTGCGCCATGTGCAACCTTCGATGAAATACTTTATTGTAGCAGTACTGTCTCTTTCAAACGTACTATCCCCTAATTTCTGTCCTTACTTTTCTTTCTCCAAATACCCAATCGCCATACAATCAGCTCTGTAATAGAAGTTAAGCCATCTGTAAGCTTAGAATGCCGATTCTTCAAAACTTTTCAGGAACATTGAAATATCTTTGTAGTACATGTTTAATTATTCTGTCCATCTATCCTTCCAGTGTCATGCCACCACAAGCAAGAATACAACACGAGACAGGAACAATCCGTGAACAGAGAGCAAGCTCCTAGCTAGCGCTGCGGCACCGTGTCCTGGCATTTTTAATTATTAACAACTAGCAAAATACCCGCGCTTCGCAGCGGAGAAGTAGTGTGTTAAAGAAGCAATGAAAAAGAAAAGGAAACATTTTGAAAATAACGTAACATGATTGTCAATGTAATTGTTTTGTCACTGTTGTGAGTGATGAGTGTTGCTATATATATATATTTACACACACACATAAACATATACATATACATATTTATACATATACACATATATATACACACACACATATATACATACATATATATATATCTACATATATACACATACATATACATACACACATACATACATACACACACATATATACACACAAATACATATATATATACATACACACACACATATATAAACATATATATACATATACATACATATCTACATATATACACACACAGCTATTTCGTATCAGTGCAAGACGCTGCTTGTTAAAACGGATAACTCCCGCTCTTACGTGCAAGTCTGCGTGGATATTATGAACTATCGTATTTGTTCAAGTTCTATTTAAATTTTAAATAGAAGGAATTTTTATTTAGTCGACAGAAATATCTTTGGTAGGAATGGTAAAAACAGACAGGAATATTATTCCTGAATAAATCAACTCAAACCTTAAACAACTTATAATATTTTGCTCTCCATAAAAATATATGCTGTCTAAATTATACAAGTTAGAAATAAAGTAAACTTTAAAAGAACAAACATTAAAATTTCTTTACTCCTATGTAATTTTATATAAAAAATAAACTTAGATTTTAAATATCCCAAAAGATTTTGCTCTCCATAAAAATATATCCTGTCAAAATTATACAAATTCAAATATGAACATGCTGCATAACAAAACCTGGAAATATAAATAAAATGTGTTCCTTTCAGCAATAACAAATCAAATCATTCAGTTGTATTTGCTCATATGTCATTTTAGAGCTGGACGCCTAGTATCTTTTTTTGGCAACAAGTTCGTTTATGTTTGGTGTGAGGTTCTGTGTTGTGGAGATTCTCAGGATGGACTGCAGGTGCTCATGAGTGAGGCGACTCCTGTGTGCTGTTTTGTTAGTCTTCATCACTGAGAAGAGCTTCTCACACAGATATGTGCTACCAAACATGCACAAGGTTCGAGCCGCATGTAGACGGACTTTTTTTGTTCTTCAAAGTCACTAAAGCGCCGTGCAAACTCAGTGCGCTCAGTTTATCAGCAAAGTGCGTATTTGGGAACACCGTAGTGACGACTTGGTTCAACATTACTTGGCAACAGGGAAAGTGGGGCAAGTTGCACTGGTGCATTTGTGTCTCCCATAAAAGCAGCTTCACTTGAAATCACTTTGTGATTGTGCATGGGTAAAAACGTCCGCTGAAGTGTCAGATTCTTATTTAATTCTTCTGCTTTCTGTATCTTCTGCATTGCATTCAGGTCTTTCAGGTTACCCTGATGTTTTGTCTCATAGTGCCGTCTTAGATTAAATTCTGTAATTACAGCCACATTAGCTCCACAAATGAGACACACGGGTTTACCGGCAATGTCAGTAAACATATACTCAGCCTCCCATCGGTTTTTAAAGGCTCTATTTTCAGAATCAACTTTTCTCTTAAGCATCGTGTGGGCTAGCTTCGCAATAACTTGCAAGCTAGACTTGATTAACGCGGTAAGTGTTCGGCAAGGCAGCTGAAGCGCTGCATTATGGGATCTGTAGTTTATTGTGTTACCAGCGCTTCATATACCCGGGCCATTAATAACAATAATACAGTATATAAAATGATCTCGCGGGCCTGATATAATTACACGCCGGGCCGGATGTGGCCCGTGGCCCTTGAGTTTGACACATATAGACTAAATAGAACTTGAAAAGATATATTTTTTCGTACATCGAGCCCGCGTGCTATTGTGGTTTTGCCTGCATGCCTCAATAAGTCACCCTCCCCTCGCTCTTACTTTTTTACCGTTCATCTAATGAATACAC
>JANRMT010062792.1:97472974-97501484 GCA_026402145.1 Polypterus bichir lapradei
TTATTGTGTTACCAGCGCTTCATATACCCGGGCCATTAATAACAATACAGTAATACAGTATATAAAATGATCTCGCGGGCCGGATATAATTACACGCCGGGCCGGATGTGGCCCGTGGCCCTTGAGTTTGACACATATGGACTAAATAGAACTTGAAAAGATATATTTTTTCGTACATCGAGCCCGCGTGCTATTGTGGTTTTGCCTGCATGCCTCAATAAGTCACCCTCCCCTCGCTCTTACTTTTTTACCGTTCATCTAATGAATACACTGAGTATGGCTTTACCAAAACAATCATTGATTGCGAATAAAGTATTCATTATTCGAGTATGTAGATCGGGGTATATATATACATATATATATACCCGCGTATCGCAGCGGAGACGTAGTGTGTTAAAGAAGCTATGAAAAAGATTCGTTTCTTACTGCATCAATAAACAGCTCGTCTTCTTCTTTATCTGAGACCTGACACACTGCATGCACGGGTTTTTTTTTTAACACTGTCTTCCTTTAGCGGGACATTCACTTTTTCCACCGTGTGCTTTGTTTCTGCAGTAGCTGCACTTATGAATATGCTTGTATGTATCAGACGCTTCATATTTTTTTGCTGCCTTTTCATTTGTGTAATTCGGTTTTTGTTCAGCGCTCTTTGGAACTGTTGCTTTTTGTCTGTGCACTGCGTCAGTTCACGTGAGCCGCTCGGTGTACATGCATCGAAGTTTCCCAGCTGTGCTGGTGCCATCTCGTGCTATGTCCATGGCTGTATTTAATGTTTCCTAAGTCCCGGCACTTAAAACTGTCTCTCGCAGTTTCGCTGAGTTTGTGCCAAACACCACCCTGACCATCTCATCTTCCTCTGCATAAGCACAGTCCTTCACCCGTGAATATTTACCCGTGGCAGTGTTTCTATTGGATTGCCGCTGACGGACGGCCTTATATGGGCAGGCACTAAATTACAAACGCTAGCGGCAGCCTGTCTATGAACTTAATTTAAAGTGTAGGTTTACATCGTGCTTTGTTTCCGAAGTAGCAGAACTCATGAATATGGTTGTATATGTCACTCGCTCGCTTCTTATTGTTTCGCTGCCTTCTCAATTATATAATGCATGTTTTCTTCAGCGCTTTTTGGACCTCTTCCTGGTTTTCTACCTACTGCGTGATTACGTGGGAGGCTTGATGATGTCACACGAAACTCCGCCCCCACGGGTTTCACGCTCATCTCCATTACAGTAAATGGAGAAAAACAGCTTCCAGTTATGACCATTACGCGTAGAATTTCTAAATGAAACCTGCCCAACTTTTGTAAGGAAGCTGTAAGGAATAAGCCTGCCAAATTTCAGCCTTCTACCTACACGGGAAGTTGGAGAATTAGTGATGAGTCAGTCAGTCAGTGAGTCAGTGAGTGAGGGCTTTGCCGTTTATTAGTATAGATACAGTAAATGTACAGAAGTATTCTGTCCTTAGAGTTTACTTGTTATACAAAAACACCTATATATGTTAAGTAAAAGCATACTATTGAAAGGTACTCTTCTTATTAATAATTAAATGCAGTATGAACCTTGATGAATATAGGAAGAACAGAAAAATGGAAAATGGTGAGAGAGAGGGAGAGAAAGAAAGAGATTAGAAATTAGAGATACAAATTGTTCAGAGTCCTCCTCACACATGTAAACATCTACTGTACCTCACCATTGTAAGCTTGAGTTCCTTAATGTTGAGGTTAAACTAGGTCAAGTCTTTGACACAGTTCTAGGGTCAGAGGTAGCCTTCCTTGCATTTGCTCCTGGGACGCCAGGCTAGAACTTGCCTTTGTGGCTTATGTTGGCATATAGGATTTGGACTCTTCCGTGTCAGAGGAAAACCTCAACCCCATATTCTCCCTTCCAAATGCATATGCCTTGTAATCACCAGGGGCCTCATGTATAAACAGTGCGTACGCTCAAAAATGTTGCGTACTCCTGTTTCCACGCTCAGATCGCAATGTATAAAACACAAACTTGGCATAAAGCCACGCACATTTTCATGCTAGCTCAAACCCTGGCGTACACAAGTTCTCCGCTTGGTTTTGCAAACTGGCGGGACCCAGCATCAAAGCAGTGCTTTTGTTCCAGTGTGGTTTCCCTTTCTTTTTTAGATCCACATCCCTGACGCGGCTTTATCATATACACTGAAATTAACTGTATATTGTTTATTAGTTTAAGGCATCTGATTGTAATTAACCTGTAACAATATAATGGTCCATGGAATAGCCAAACAATTCCAAATACCTTAGCTGCTTTAGCATTGTTACTCTTATTGCACCTTCTACTTCTTCTTTCAGCTGCTCCCGTTAGGGGTTGCCACAGTGATTCATCTTTTTCCATAGTACTCTCACTGCACTGCTCAGAGTATTTATATCACTGTATCTGAATGTGGAATCACAGCTCTACAGCAGCTGATCGGAAATAGAATTATCAGTATACAGCATCAAGCATGCTGCCTATTTGAACTGCTCTCATACAGCAAATGCTTCAGAGCCTTTCCTGTACGGACCTCGCAGTTCAGAAACAGCTTCATCCAAAGAACTGTTTGTACTTGTAAGTACAATTACCTCACTGTAAACTTATGATACAGTTATAATATTGCACAGCCTGAGCCACTTTATAAAGCGCGTATTTACATATGATGACGATATCATTTTTAAAATGAAATGCAGCAAATAATGTTTATTACATTATACAGATAAAATGTTAACATTGTTTAAATAATCTATATTGTTAATAATTAAACATGTGAGGACACAGTGTCTCGGCATTAGCGACGAGCTGGCACCCATTCAGGGATCGTTCCTGCCTCGCGCTGTATTCTTGCTGGGGCTGGCACGACACTGGATGGATAGAATAATTAAACATGTGCTATAAATATATTTAAAAGTTAAAAGTTTTGAAGAATCTGCATTCTAAGCCTACAGATGGCTTGACATCTATTACAGAGCTGATCGTGTGGCAATTGGTTACTTGGAGAAAGAAAAGAGAGGACAGTAATTGGAGGTTAGTACATTTGAAAGTGACAGTACTGTTGCAATAAATGATTTCATTGAAGGTCGCGCAGCAAGCATCTTGTGGGAGGCAGGAACAATCTCTGAACGAGGTGCCAGTTCATCACTATCACTGCACCACTGTGTTCCCATGTTTAATAACATGCTTTAATTCCTATCATCATGAAAATGATATCAAGTATACATCTCAGTATTTAAATTATTCAGACAGCTCTAATATCAAAAATGTAATGGATTCTGTGTCCTGTCGGAGGAAGAGAATGCCTGTTTAAGAATCACATAGTGATTCATACACATAGAGTACATAGAAGAACAAATACAATACAAAGCATTTAACTTGCTACTTTAGCTAAGATGGTATTTGAGAAACTAGTAAATTAAAGATTTTAAGATTAAGTTTATGATGTTCTACTTTAATGACAAAATAAACTACATGATTAACGTGGAAATTTCTAGATCAAGATGTACCTAATAAGCTTCCATATGACACTCAGACGGTGGGCTACGACTCACCTTTTCACGCCGACTTTGATATTTGACAACTTCTTTTTTATTTCAGGCACTGTGCAACTTTGTGAACTTGAACTTTCAAGTTTCTCCGACACTCTATGTCACTCCATCAACTTCCTTTTGTTGTTTATACCACTGTTTAAACCAACAAATAGTATGTTTTTCCTTGCCTCCACTTGGTATTCACTGAAATTCTTCTATTTTCCCCTGTGCTTTTGCCATTGCATTTTCACAGAACGCTGAGCTTAAGGGCTATTTATATTGATTTGCATATTCAAAGAGGTGTAATTCTGGGAGGAGTTGGGTAGTGGCAGCACGTGGGTTACTTTTCATGCTGACCGGGATTTATGTAGCAGAAGAACGTGGAAGTTGGCATATGCACAGATTTATGCATCTGGATTTATTTGTGTGTATGAACACTTCCGCTTTTGTCCATACGCCATGTTTTAGTGTGAATTCTACACACTGTGTTATGCATGAGGCCCCAGAAGTCTTTGTCACCGCTGAGATTTCCTCTGTTGCCTCGCCCTCTGTTCAGGGGGAGTGTAAACTAATGTCCTGGGCAGCAAACAACTCTGTCCCATGCTGGTGCCTGTTCTTGAAGACACAACACCGTCACTGGATCTTTGCCACTCTGACAGCCTCTCCTTTTATCACTACAAATGTACCTTTCTCTCTGTTCTGGAGGTCTGCTGTGCACCTTTGCTTTGCCATGTGCCATCCTGGCAGTGGTCTTTCTATAGAAAAAAATTTGGTAGCTGGGCAAAAGCCTTTATTTAAAAAAAATAAAAGTTATATATAAAATAATGATGTGTATCCTATTGTAATGCCTACTTAGAACTGAATTTTAGTCTACTCGACCAGCATAATATATCATAATAAATGCAGATCATTCCAATTAATAATTTAGATATAAACAGTAAACAGTATGAGTTATTATTTCCAGAAAAAGTTTGTACTTCAGTCCCTGGCCTTGGTGCTTCCCTTTACCTAATTTTTATTCATGCAATTATTTCTAGGTGAGTGTCTCCTAATAAAGCATAATAGTGAGCATCACCTTACTCCCTTGTTCTAATAAATTCTTTGTTCATTCCTGCCAGATTTGAATAGGTATGTATAAATAGCACTTAATTGTATAATTGTTCCTCACTGGTTTTGGCAGGTCATTTTATAGTAAATTGTGTTTTGAATAAAGAGACAATGTAAAACTTGAAATATAGTGAATAAAAAACTACACAAAAAAGTATAATTCTATTTATAGTACACCAACTTATTATTTGGGATGAGTGCTATTATGAGAAAAATTGCATACAATTGCATTAATTTTTGGGAATTCTGAATAATGCTTGCAAGCTAATTGTCAAGAAGAAATGACTACATAATGAGTATATAAAAGCATAAAGAGTCTTCCATGGAAAGTTACAACCAAGGCATGCAGTCTCCATCAAACAGCCTAGTTTGAAATGTTTTTTTAAAGGATGTTCTCAATGACCCTGCATTCATTATAGGAAATTAAATACATAGAATATAATAGTCTGCCACAGTCACCCCATGCTACAGGTTCCGCAGGCCATGATTTCAGTTAGGTTAAAGTACATTTAAAATCACCAGGAATGCATTACAATGTTGTTCATAAACTTGGGTAATCAGCACACAACCTGCACCAGTTTAAAAAAAAAATGATAAAGAGCATAATGCCAGAAGGGAGCACACTCATAGATACAACAACGTATATAAATGTGACAAAAACATTTTTTTTTTTGCTTGATGCTGACAAGCACATTTGAGATTGTACCGAGGCTTTAGCCAAAAGGACAGATGCAACATGGAACTTAACCATGCATGAGGCAACATTTAGCAAATAAAAAGAATTATATAATTTCAGTGTACATCTGCTGTCAAACCACTGTGTCTATGATTCAGTATGTGTCAGCACTGCATAGAAGAAAAATGATTTGAGTTCACCTGGCATAGGAAAAAACTATGATTTGATAACACTTGTGCCTGAGACGCTGGTGTGCATTTTGAATCCATTAAATTTGACAGCACATACGTACTCAAATAAGATGATTTCATAGCATATTGACAGCTGTGTTGCTATATATTGACACTCTGTATACCTTTGTGCAGAGCATCCTTTGTTACAAGCCATAGGAGGACACAACAGTTTATGAAAAATGTCCATGTTACTAAAGTGGGCTATCATGATCCCAGAAATGATTATAGATAGACAGAACTTAATTTGTCCCCAGGAGGAAATTTGGCTTTTCACAGAAGCTGTTTAGAGTGTGAGTGTGAGTTTTTTGATGGAGGTTTATTGACAAGAAGCAGTGGACAGGTCAAAAATGAGAGGGTATGAGATGGCTGTGTTTTGGTATTGTGCCTGAATGAGATGAAAAGTGGACAAGCCATCCCTCCAGATACATGCATAAACATGTGTTATATTGACACAGTGGAGCAGCAGGTCTTTATTTGGAGCCTTTCTGCATTTTACCCTTCCTGTTGTATTCAAAAAATAAGCCTATGTATTTTTGATACATTAGGTTCACCCAGCATTATTCTACATGTGAAGAAACCTCAGGGGCCTCATGCATAATGCTGTGCGTAGAACTCAAACTAAAGAATGGCATACTGACAAAAGTGGAAATATCGGTATGCACAAAAAAATTCAGCTGCACAAAACTGTGCATAAGCCAAATTCCACACACTTCAGCTCCATATATCCCAGTCTGCTAGAAAAGTAAAGCACATGCACATGCCTGCAGTCCCACCCTGACTCCTCCTAGAATTTTGTAAATTTTAATATGCAAATCAGTATAAATATTACCTTCCCCATTCAGTGACAATGGCAAAAGCACATGAAAACACAGAATTTTTCACGAATGCGAAGTGGAGGCAAGGAAAAATGCACTCTTTGCTGGCTTAAGAAGTGGAATAAACAACAAAAGCAACCTGATCAAATGATACACAGTAGCAGAGACACTCGAAACTTCAAGTTCATAAAGTCGCACAGTGCTTGAAAAAAAAAAGAGTAGTCAGACATCAAATTCTCTGTAAAAAAGCAACTTGTAGCCCATTGCCTTAGTGCCATACGCGTATGAGGGCACAGAGAAAAGAAAAAAAATAGGGACACAATGAAGAAAAAAGGTTGAAATGTCAACTTTAATTTTGAAATTTCTACTTTAACCTCGTAGTTTATTTTGTGTCTGTCCTTCCTTTTCTTTCTCCACGTAACCAATTGCCACAATAAGCAATTGAAATGTCTAACCAGCTATAAGCTTAGAATGCTGATTCTTTAAAACTGTTAAGCAACACTGGAAAATTTTTTTTATGCATGTTTAATTATTCCATCCATCTATCCATTCAGGTTCGCACCAGTCCCAGCAAGCATACAACTTAAGGCAGGACCAATCCCTGAATAGGGCGCCAGCTCATCGCTACTGCTGCACCACCATGCCCACAAGTTTATTTATTAACAGTATAAATTATTTAAATCAAGTTAAAAATGTATCTGTATAATGTAATATATACACTTTAAGGCATTTCAACTTAAAAATATCAAGAGGTCCAAGAAGATAGCTCTTGGAAATCTAAATCAACTTAAAAGCCAGTCGTCATCATCTGTAAATACAGCTCTCTCTTCTATTAAATTGAATTTGTTATTATTATTGTATGGTACAATGAGATTCAATATGCAAATCCTCCATAAACGTAAAATAACAACAATAATAATAATAATAATAACAATAATAATATGATAAAAACAATGAAAAATATACAATATGAAAGCATAAGCATTCAATATGCATGTACATATAGTGCAGATAGTGAAAAAGGTTCATTAAGTGGCTCAGGTTGTTTAAAATTACAACTGTTGTGCAAGTTTTCAGTGAGGTAATTGTGATCCTAAGTACAAACAGTTCTGCCAGGAGCACTTAATGGTCTGATTGAGTGTGTTTACAGCTCTTGGGATGAAACTCTTTCTGAACTGCGAGGTCCCTAAAGGAAAGGCTCTGAAGCATTTGCCGTATGGATGGCAGTTCAAATAGACTGTTCGCATGGTTGAGGCAGTGGGTGCTAGATGCTGTCTTCTGATAATCCTCTTTCCGATTAGAAGCTGTACAGCTGTGATTCCAAACTCAGTTACAGTGGGTTAAAATACTCTGAATGGTGCACTAAGAGTAACAACGCTAAAGCATCTGTGGTATTTGGAATAGTTTGGCCATTCCGTGTCCATTATATTGTTACAGGTTGATTACAATCTGATGTTTTAAATTTATAAAGGATATGTGGTTAATTTCAGTGTATTTGATAAAGCCGTGCTAGGGATGTGAATCTAAAAAAGAAAGGGAAACCACACAGGAACAGTAGCAAAACCGAGTGGAAACTTGCATGGGCACAGGGTAAGGCTGGCATGAGAATGTACGTGGCTTTACGCCAAGTTTAGTTTTTATACATCTCCAAGTCAGCATGGAAACGGGCCTATGCAACATTTTTTTTTATACATGAGGCCTCAGATGAGTAAGGAGTGTTTGACTTGCTCCTTCCTTTACCAGTACAATCACAAATTAAATCAATGACAGTGTGATATTCAGACTGAATCTCTACTACAAATTTTGAGAATATTTTTAGGAAACTTGAAGTTTGTTATGGAACAAACTATAGATCAGTTGGTACATAGTTAAAATGTGTCTTTGATGGAAGCATTAGATATAGGTGTTCTCCTCAAAACATTAAAATTTACCCTGGGTTAATGAGGGTACCTGTGCTCTTAAATGAGGTGGGTTGTAGGTGGAGAGCAATAAAGCTACAGGTCTACCAAACTGCATGGACAGACAGTGTCTATAGGTATAAAAAAGCTTTGTTTATGGGCCTTTCTTACTGCCGATGCTGATTTATAGATGATATCAAAAATAATCCTCATGTACTCTTTATAAAAGTTGCTCATTTAACAAATATAAACTGAATAGCTATACAAAATCATTAGCAGTGCTGATTTTATGACATTCTTTAAGGTTGCATCCACACATTAAGTAATCCTAAAAGTGCTACTCAGATTATTTTTTCTCCAATTCTTCATATTCATTTTTAAAGCATTCCATATCTTTTTTTAAGCTGTCCATCTTGAAATATCCCAACAGTACAAATAAATATAATAAATAACCTAATACATGTGTACTCCTTCTAGGATTGAGACCTTGGATTGGTCTAGGGTTTTATGTGTTACAGTGGTTCTTAGAACTTTGTTGTCCTTATGGTTACAAGTGGATTACAATTCATCTGGTGCTGGAGCATCAGTCAGTAATAGTTCCTAACTTGTATCTAAAGCCGATGCTGCAACAGTCTTCAACATCCTACAAACCTGTACTGGAAAAACTTCATCCCAAAAAAAGGTGTATTGATTTCCTCTAGTTTGGAAATACACACTGCAAATTTAACAACTGCCTATGTGAAAACGTTGTTCCTGTCTGTTTTTAACTTTAGTCCCTTTAACTCCTGTGCTTCTCCAAGATACAAAAAAGCCTTGAATAGATTATCTTGTTTATAGACTGTAGGAATTTAAATATCTCAGTAGTGCTCATTTTCCACCTTGTTTCTTTCCACGTTTTACATATTTTATTTCTTTAGCCATTCTTTTATATAGGATACCTTACATTAAATATCATTGGTCTTTTCTGAACACTTTCAGGGCCATGATTTGTATTATACTGTTTTGGTCAAGGAACTTAATGTTATCTTAGCTTTTCAACTGACTCTCCACACCACCAAGATGAGAGCACCAATCAGTCCATGATTCTTTCCATGTCTCTTTCATACAATGGCACTAAATATCGGTTTCATTTCTTCTTATATCAATATATTTTCCTATGTCACATGACCAACATTCATCTTGACTTAATATTCACAAATCCATATCTAATCATGCCTGCCCAGCGTCATATCCTGTAGTTTCCACAGCTCTCTGAATAGTGGCAACTGGCTTATAATTATCTGTTTCAGAATCAGAGATGCTGATGGTTACATTTAACGTAACTAGTTGACCTCACAAGTGCTTTAAGTCTTAAAAGAAACCATAACTTAAAGTGTCGCTCCAGACAAAAAAAAAAAAAAAACAACCCCACATGAACACTAGGTATGCTGTAACTTCCAAAATTTAAGTGGAGAGCAGATTGTGCACAACATAATTCATAATAAGTTGTTGGTGCCTGTATATACAGAAATTAGTGGTGATTTGCTAAGATAATTAGACATGTTGTTGCCTACATTTTCAGTACAAATTCTAAAAAGTATTTCAGTATGTTCAAAGTAAATTAAAATGTATCCGGTTGCAGGCTGACATAATTTACTGTATCAATCTTATTGCCACTGAGGATTAAGAAGCATGAGTGAAGTTAATTTTGCGTTTCCTGTATGCAGCTCCTCCAGAAAGCATAACGAGATTGGGGAATTGCACGGAAACATTTAAATGATTCCTGCTGACTATATAAGTCATCACTTAATAGTCAGATTTATAAATCTATATAGTGGTAAAAACGCTCAAGTTCATTTAGATCATCAAATGACTGTAATTTTTTCCTATACTAAAAGCAAGAATTCTTTTTTTATTGCTGTATAATTCACTGCAGGACATGGCAGGAGAACACGTCCATTTGGCAGACTGTGACAGCAGATGATTCTAATGGTGTCTGATGACATTTTCCCTAATTTATGTTGACTGCCTTATGAACATTACTGTTTTATCCTCTCAACTGCGTTATGCACTGTTGCAGTTCCAGTTGTATAAATGAGCGGGGTTCAAAGCATAGATTTATCTGTCCATTTTGTATTCTGCTTTTCCATCTCAGGGTTATGGTGGCTATTATCAGGGCTTTTAGCAGCATTGGGTGCAATGTGAAAACCAAGCCTGGACACAGTGACAAGTTGTAATCATCAGCTGACTTTTAGATTTGAGAGGAAACTGGTGTACACAGCGAAAACTCTTTTAGACATAGGGAAGAAGTGCAAATTACAAGCCAGGACTAAAATCCAGGACTCTGAGACCAATGTAGAAGTTAACCACTGCCAGCCAGTGCAAATAAATACATTTTAGATTTGTAGCTCCTTAGTAGCCTTGTTTCTCAAGTGGATTCAGTCCTTGTGCATATTAGGTTTTCATGATATACAGTATCGGATACTGTGTAAATGTTCTGCATGTGCTTAGGCTTGCTTAATCTTTCAATATAAATAAATAAGAAGACATGCTGTGAGGAATTATGACTTTGCTGCTTTTCTAAACAACCTATAGCTACAAGTGTAAAGTCAACATATTTCCCATCTAGGATAATAGTCCATCTTTCTTCTAATGTACATGTTCCAAGATGCTACATCTAGCTTGTAAAGATTAGAAATGAAAATGAAGAGATATTTATTCATTTTTTTCTTTTTATAGTTTCATGGAAATGTATTTTCTTTTTTTTAATTAATTAACTAATATTCTCATTAGCGTTTGTTGTACTTTTCTATAAATAAGAAAGCACTGAAAAATAATACTTTCTCAACTCAGTAGTGAACTATGGTATTTAAGTAGCTGGATCGCACCTAGCGATACTTAGAAAACTAGCCTCATATTAAGGCTGTCATTTATTATTTCATTAAGAATTAAAATTTATAGTTAAAAACTGAAAGTTTAGATATACAGTACAGGCCAAAAGTTTGGACACACCTCCTCATTCAATGTGTTTTCTTTATTTTCATGACTGAAGGCATCAAAACTATGAATGAACACATGTGGAGTTATGTACTTAACAAAAAAAAGGTGAAATAACTGAAAACATGTTTTATATTCTAGTTTCTTCAAAATAGCCACCCTTTGCTCTGATTACTGCTTTGCACACTCTTGGCATTCTCTCGATGAGCTTCAACAGGTAGTCACCTGAAATGGTTTTCACTTCACAGGTGTGCCTTATCAGGGTTATTTAGTGGAATTTCTTGCTTTATCAATGGGGTTGGGACCAGCAGTTGTGTTGTGCAGAAGTCAGGTTAGTTGGACGATCATTTATTTTTCAACAGGACAAGGACCCCAAACACACCTCCAGGCTGTGTAAGGGCTATTTGACCAAGAAGGAGAGTGATGGAGTGCTGTAAATGGTCATGAAAATAAAGAAAACACATTGAATGAGGAGGTGTGTCCAAACTTTTGGCCTGTACTGTATGTAGCTTTGTACAAGTGAACATCATATGATAACCTTGATTCTCACTCACAATTAAGCGATAGTCTTGTTCCTTAATAAATGTTTTTGAGTAAAATCCTTGAAAGTATTAATCAATCTGCTGTTTCTGAGGCTTCTATCTGATCTAAAGGTCCCTTCTTAAAACCAGGGTTATTTGTTGAAATTCTTGGTCATTAAGCTTTGTTTTGTCTTGTTTTCGAAAATTTAAAATATTGCAAAGTAGAGCTTCCATATGGAATATCACAATTTGAGTATTAATCTTCTTCAAAGTTAAAAACTACCATTCAGTTATAAAGTTTTATTATTTTGTGACTATACAAAGGCTATGGAACATTCTAATATTTTAAAGAGCCCTTTTTGCACATCACTTCCACGATCTATTCTGCCTGTCTATATTTTTCAATGTTAGCTTGTAACATCATTAAGCTAACATCATTAATAAAATATATAGGCTTCTGCTTCTTAAATACACCCCTTCACAAAGCATTTTTGGATATGTTTATCTTTCCTGCTCTTGGATCTAAAATTGTGGTCCAGTTTTTATAAACTTTTTCTAACCTATAAAAGTATCATATATGTCCTAATTCCATTCTAGTTCACTTTTAAACCTGATAATACCTGACTTACTGTGGCTTTATTCTAGAACTCTTAAGGAAGCACTCCATTGCTGCAAGCAAAAGCTGGTCCAAGTCCATGGAAAAATAACTGCTGTATTTCTGATTTTCCTTTTGCTATTATATCATCAGCTTTAAAATCACAATTTTAAGTAGACTTTCAATAATAGCAATACTAGTTTTAATGACATCAGCCAACATGCAGTTAGACACACATGGTGTTCTTGTTAGCTGGTGACTTGACACACAATGCCTAAAACAATAATAGGTGATACAAAATAAATATGGGGCTCACCTGTTCTACAATTTTGGCTGTAAACCAGATGCTTTTTTATATAATTAATACATAGTAACAATTGAATAATAACTGTGTTTAATGTGTTTGAACAATCATGATGATTTTAACAGGGCTTTTTTGCAAGCATAATAGGTACAAAGAGGCAACAAGGACTGCACCACATTCCACTTTATTTTTCATCACATGGTTACTGTGCATGTTGAGGATTCTGTTTTTGTGAAGAGCTATGTTTTCAAGTGTCATATTCATTTGTAGACTGTAGTTTTCACCTTCTTTTAAGCAACTGTGCACATGTCATGAGCACTTCTTGCTTATATTAAACATATATAAAAATCACATATTTCACAAAGTATATGAAACACCAGAATATTTAACCAAATTCAAATACAGTATGTACTTAATATTAATATGAATATTCAAATCTTAATTTTTGGCCTTCAAAGTAATTAACCACCAAACTGTACATGGATAACGTGGGCATAAGACAAACTAATTGTGTCTTTTTATTGTCAGTTTTCAAAGGATTCATCTACGGGCTTTCAAGACATCCCAAGTTTTAATAATTGATTTTAGGTAGAAGGGTTATTGTGTTGTCTCTCCTTTGTAAATTTTCAACCTGTGTAGTGGAAGTGGATTTCCTTCTTTGTGTGCTACTGGGAAATGGTGTATGCTGACACTTTAAAAAATTGTGTGTGTCCGCATATGCATACATGCATGCACTTTAAAGAGAGTAATGGTCAGGGCCATGATGTCACTGTATGTGTAATCTACTTCATTTGGCTTTGCATATTGTGTAATAAGCTTGTTAACAGACCCATGCATGTACTTGTCAAACTCCTGATATTCTTTACATTTGTATTGAAGTATTTCATCTTGTAATTCACGATTTAATTTATCTTTTGTTTTTCATTTATGTATACTTCAGGCTTTAAGTACAGCATACTGTATTTATAAAGTACTCCTGTAATGGCGTTTTGTACAATATAGGGTCCTATGTCACCCTATTTTCCCCTTTATATTCTTTATTGTCTAGACCATAAAAAATGTAATAATACAATACTTTTAGCTTTCATATGTTATGCTACTTTTTATACCTATGCACTCAGGCAACAAGATATAGCATTATAGAACATTTTAGTCAATTATCTATACTAATAAAAGGCAAAGCCCTCACTGACTGACTGACTCATCACTAATTCTCCAACTTCCCGTGCAGGTAGAAGGCTGAAATTTGGCAGGCTCATTCCTTACAGCTTCCTTACAAAAGTTGGGCAGGTTTCATTTCGAAATTCTACGCGTAATGGTCATAACTGGAAGCTATTTTTCTGCATATACTGTAATGGAGTTGAGCTCGAAAGCCGTGGGGGTCGGAGTTTCGTGTGACATCATCACGCCTCCCACATAATTACGTGAACTGACTGTCAACGCACTACGTAGAAAACCAGGAAGAGCTCCAAAACGCTCTGAAGAAAACATGCATTATATAATTGAGAAGGCAGCGAAACAATAAGAAGCGAGCGACTGACATATTCATAAGTACAGCTACTGTGGAAACAAAGCACGACGTGAACCGTAAGTTTATATTAAGTTTATAGACACACTCCCGCTGCCGTTTGACATGCCTACGGCGAATGACGCTATTCGCGAGATACAAGTTTACTGAGAAGACACGAGGTATATACGAGACTTTGGATCACTTTGTAACGTCGTTAAAATTGCTGTAGCAAGAAACTGAACAAAACGGGATACAAGTTTAATGAGAGGACGCAGGATATAAACGAGAGTTTTGATCACTTTGTAACTAAGTTCAAATTGATGGTGAGAGGCTGTGCTTATGCAAATTCTGAGAGACTGTGTTTGTGGGGGGATTGACAGTTAAGGCGGGTGGAGGAGTGACCTCATCTTTTCCCCTCCCATTCACCTCATTTTGCTCTGAGCTGAGCACCGCGGCTAACACCGTCTTCCGAAGCAACTTTGTCACACTGCCACCAAATACTCACAGAAAAATCCACAAGTTAATACACACGCTGTCTCTAGAGTTTCTCCACACTCAATGTATTCCTCGCGTCACCGTTATACACTCTGATCTCCCATTTCAATTGAAATGGCTCAAATTTCCAGTAAGGCTCTGCTTCGCGATGAGAATTAATAAGTCTCAGGGACACACCCTACAAAAGGTTGCCATTGATTTGAGGCAAGATTGCTTTCCTCCTGGACAAAACTATACATTGCATTCTCAAAAGTTATATATATATTAGGGCGAAGCACGTGCCGCGTACTGTTTGCATTATTTCACAGTAAAAATATTTCAATATATTCAATATATATATATCACCGCTTTCCGATTCATTTTACCCTCTACCCCCTTGGTTTGAGTAGAAGTATGAAAAAATATGAGGTTAACGCAGAAAAAAAGATCACCAATTGAAGTTTTATGAATAATTGATACTTTTTTCGCCATCAATAATTGTTTTGGTAAAGCCATACTCAGTTTAATCCTCCTTCCATGTTATAATTTTTCCGCGACTAGCCATGAATAAAAGTAGGGTAAAAAAGTAAGAGCGAAGCGAGGGTGACTTATTCAGGCAGGCAGGCGACAGCTCAATAGCTCGATTTTGGATATAAGTAGGTTCTATTTAGTCGCCAGAAATATCTTTCGTAGTAATGGAAGTTGGATTTAGTCTTTAAATTTCTATGGTGAAGAAAAATTTATGCAATGATGATTAAATTTAACTTTCATTCCTACTAAACATATTTCTGTCAACCAAATAAAAATTACTTATATTTAAAAATTAAATAGAACTTGAACAGATACGATAGTTCATAATATCCACGCATACTTGCACGTATGAGCGGGAGTCATCCATTTTAACAAGCAACGTATTGCACTGATACGAAATAGCCTGCCCATTTAATTATTTAGGAATGGATAAATAAATTAAGATTTTGTACAAATAATGTTTTTAATTTTTCTTCCTCAATGGATTCTGGCACCCCCAGCAAAAGCTGCTCGCACCCTAAAGGAGATATATATATATATATAGATATAGATATAGATAGATATAGATATAGATAGATACATTATATAGATAGATAGATACACAGATATATATGTGTATGTATATGTGTGTGTATATATGTAGAGATAGACAGATATATATATATATATATATATATATATATATATTGTAATAAGTGGAGACCAGAGGCATGGAAAGGTTTGGGGCAGCCACCCGTTTAATCCGGTATCCTGGCTGCAAACGTCTTTGATTCATTGCATACATGTTTACACAACAGAGTCCAAAACAGAACTGCCTGCCAGAGCAAAGGCAGTGTGCTTTATAGCAGAGAGGGCGGAAGTGATGTCGTCCTCTGGGCCGGAACCGGAAGTGACTTCATCCTGGGGGCCGGAACCGGAAGTGACCTCATCCTGGGGGCCGGCACCGGAAGTGATGTGTCCTTCCTGGAAATGGCGGCTCCTGGTGAGATTTCCCGGGTAAGACCTGCAGAGAACTCAGAAAGAGCGTCAGCGTACCCCGCCCCCCCCTTGGCAGATGTATAAACAGTATGTTCTAGGCCCTTCAGCTGCCTCCCATGCACACGTGTGTGACAAGATATATATATATATATATATGCCACCAACACTCATAACAGTGACAAAACAATTACATTGTCAATCATGTTACGTGATTATTAAAATGTTTCCTTTTCTTTTTCATTACTTCTTTAACACACTACTTCTCCGCTGCAAACTGCGGGTATTTTCCTATATATGTATATGTGTATATGTACATATGTGTATATGTATATATATATATGTATATGTATATATATGCATATACATGTATATTTACATATTTATATGTTTGTGTGTGTGTGTATGTGTGTGTGTCTGTGTCTATATATATTACAGCAACACTCATATCAGTGATAAAACAATTACATTAACAATCATCTTACGTTATTTTTAAAATGTTTCCTTTTCTTTTTCATAACTTCTTTAACACACTACTTCTCCGCTGCAAAGCGCGGGTATTCTGCTAGTCTAATATATACAGTATATATAATATGCAGTAAAATTATAAGAAAGCTGAATGGCTTGTTACAAACCAACACCACCCAACAATGCTAAATGTGTAGTTTCAGGTGGCACAATAACTTGTAGCTACATTCTTCCTGGTCAGCTCATCATCTGCACATGCCCAGGGAGCCTGTTTGTCTCAATATGGCTGCTGAGACAGAGTTGTCTTCTCTTCACAGAGGAATGGCAACGGAGATAGTCTGACTTAGCAGGTCTCCCTCTTTCTTGTCCCTCTGTAGCTCCTTGACTACTCAGCTGCTTTTCACTGTGAGAGTAATATTCATTATGAAAGAGCTCATTCAATCTCAACTCCCCAGTCTAGTATTTTCTATAGTGCCAAAGAAGCAATTAAGCCATAAACCAGATCCAGATTGTGTTTTCCTTATCAAAGAAACTCTGGGGGTAGAAAACAAGTTGTTCAGCTTTCTCACTATTTAACATTGCAAATAAAGACATACCGACCTTTTTTGACTAAATATTTCCCGTTCAAAAGTGGACTTGCGTTAAATTCGAAGACTAGGCAATTCAATGTAACAACTCTTCTTATTAGTACGCCTATGCCTCCAACCGACCTGCGTGTTGGTTGCGCGAGTCGCGTTCGATATAGTTTGGATCGGTTCGAGTACATCAGACTGCACGAGAGTTTCTAGTTCCGGTGGAATCGCTGGTTTCGAGCATTTCGATTCTGGCGCACGTACGGCGTACGCCAGCAAGTGGGTATTGTGTCTATGATTCACATGTAAGTGTAGTCCACGTCTCTTGCAACTGTTATAGTAGTAATTTGCATGTTTGCTCTAGCGGCGGGTTCTTTATTGCCCATAAAAAATGAGCACGAGTTATAATAGTTGTGTTAAGAAAAAAGGCTCATCAAAGAGACAAATAAATAAAGGTACCAGGAGAACCTACGATATGAATTTTAAGATTATGGTTGCAAATGAGGCAGAGAGAACGAACAACATGAGCGCTTTAAGGAAATACGGAGTTCCAGAAGTAAACGTCCGTCTCTGGAGAAAAGATTTAACGAAATATATGAATGCAAATTCCTCAAGAAAATCTTTTAGTGGACCCAAATTAGGAAGGTGTAAAGAAGTTGAGCAGCGAATGGTAAAATTCGGAATAGAAAAGCGAAATGAAGGATTCCCAATATCCCATGAAGTTATAAAATTTAAAGCGTTAGAAGAGGCTGCTAATTTAAAAATCCCTAAAACGGACTTTAAAGCAAGTATGGGTTGGTGTAAAAGAATGATGAAACAGAACGGTTTATCTCTACAACGGTGGAATTCTTTGAATTCTTTTATGAAAAATGAATGGATCGTGTTAAATTCGGATTTTTTTTTCTAAAATCTTCATGAAAAAATTGGGGGCCGCGTTAAATTCGGGCCGATACGGTACAAAATAATATCACTTTAATGCTAGATAGCACTACTTTTACATTCAATTTTTTGTACAGTGTCTCTATGATCATAGTCCTTTGAACAATACAAATTCTTCTAACATTCAGCTTCACAAATTCTGCCTCAACTGGCAGCCATAGCTCTTCCTGCAATCACAATTTACTGTTAGCAAATGTTCATTAAATATTTTCTTTATTTCAAAGGCAGTCTAAGAACATGGATGCACATCTTTTATCTTTTATCTGCTCCAGCTTGCTTATGTTCCTTTTAGGCTTTTGCAAGATCTTCATTATTCATTAAATCTGGCCGTTCAAAATGAGACAAGTCACCTCCTTATACGAAAATAGGCCATTTCCACTTTAATTCTATTGTGTGATTTTTTTAAAAATTCTTTCACCTAATTTATGTTAATCCCTGGTTTTAATTTTAATTAGATCACTGTCCTGAAATATTCATCAAAGGACATGCAGCTGTACTAATAACTTCAAACATTTTGGAGATTACATGCCACAGGTACCAAGTCAAATCACCTCTGCTCATGCAAGAGCATATACTGTATATCTCTGCATGAACTGTTCACAAACTAACCCCTGTGGTCACTCTTCACATATCTGGGGCTGACTTAGTTACCTTTTGTACTTTTTCAGCCTTGATGTAATTCTTGACTGCTATCAGTCTTTACCAGAAGAGACTGTCATCACAACCATAAGAACCAAGTGTTTTATTACTTCTATGTAATCCTTATCATTCCCCCTGTAGGCCACCTCATAGAATTGTTTCATCACCATATGCATACCCATTGTGCTAATAACCCTCAGTTTATAAGTGGTCCACTATTCTTGTGATTGTACCATAGCTGATAACCGTAGCAGGGCCTCTATGTTCTTCCCACTTATAGGGAATATAGGCAAACTATGTGGTCACCTAAAGTAGCAAAGTTTTCTGAGGGTGACATTTTGATAGAGAAAGTAGTTGTAGTTGTTTGTATTAGTAGCCATTGGGAGGCGGTGGCTTTGGGTGATGTTTGACACACAGCCCTTCATTTTCCCTCCCTCCACCACCCTCCATGCTGTTTGTGGATTTGTGTGATCTAACAAAAAACCCTCTCTTTGATATGACATCCACATACAACTTACAACAAATAGTTCTGAGCAGGCATCAATTACAGTACCAACTGTGGTAATTGCTGCTCTTGTGAAAAGAATGGAGATAAATGGCATCAACTCAGAGAGGGAGAGGCAAGTGTTTTGTACCACGTGACCGTCACTGACAGAATAAAACTGAATAATAAAAAAAGCGCTAACTTTTACAAGTAGCCATAATTTACACCGGATGTTACAGACTCAAATCAAATGTATGTTTTTATTATATACTGCTCAAAGAAATTAAAAGAACATTTTTTTAATCAGAGTATAGCATCAAGTCAGTGAAAATTCTGAGATATTGATCTGGTCAGTTAAGTAGTAGAGGGTAACAATGCCCGGCCTCATGTGGCGAGAGTATGCAGGCAGTTCCTGGAGGATGAAGGAATTCATACCATTGACTGGCCCCCACACTCACCTGACCTAAATCCAATAGAACACCTCTGGGACATTATGTTTCGGTCCATCTGACACCTCCAGGTTGCACCTCAGACTCTCCAGGAACACAGTGAGGCCCTGGTCCAGATCTGGGAGGAGATCCCCCAGGACACCAACCATCGTCTCATTAGGAGCATGCCCCCCATGACGTTGTCAGGCATGCATACAAGCACGTGGGGGCCATACAAACTACTGAGTATGATTTTGACTTGCTGCAGTGAAATTTTGACAAAATGGACTAGTCTGCCACAACATTTTTTCACTTTGATTTTTGGGGTGTCTTTGAATTCAGCCCTCTGTAGGTTGATAATTTTCATTTCCATCAAATGATTTGGCATCTTTTCATTTCTAACAAATTACCCAGTGTATATCAGTATAGATATCCAGCATAATTTTTTCCCCCATCAAAATGTGATGTGTTTTCAAAGTGCTCCTTTAATTTTTGAAATGCATGTATTCCAAATAACGATATACTGTATTATTTACCCTATACAGCTCCAGGCACCTCGCACACAGATAAGGAACCTTGGCTTGACCTGGGAGAACATTTTGCATGAGTTGAGCTCCGTCAAGGGGGTGATGGGATAGCAGGCTGCTTGCTGCTTGTGCTGATCAACCCATCTACAAAACAAAAGATGCTGATGGAGAGATGCAAAGGAATTAAAGGTAGTCCGGGATTCCAAGTTTTTTCGTAGGCTTCAGGGTTTCTAGTGTTAAATTTGTTTGGTACCCTGTAATAATACTAGATTTCCAAGAAGCAATTAAAGTTTCTAACCAACTGAAATGTGTGTGTTAAAATTCTTTTAATGTGGAGATTGGTTGGACTGTTTGAGTATTACTTTACTTTTTTGGCATAACAATGTCTGCTGCATGGAATCTGATTTGGTGAAGCACAAGTAAATAAAATATTAATACAAATATATAGCACTAGCCAACCCGTGGCGTAGTATACACCACATAATTATTTATTGATGGGTGAACACTTCCTGAAAGACACAGTTGTCCAAATGGGGTGGGTTTGAGGATACGACTGTGAGTGAATGAAAAGATGGAACTCTGGAGAGAGCAACATACAATTGTCCGTGACTGAAAACTGGTTTTGGCAGATACAGCTATATCTTTTTGAAAGTTTGGCCCTGTGCCTTATTAATTGTCATTGGAAAGGCCTATCTAACAGGAAATTGTCTGCATGTAAAAGGCAAATTTGAATCTGATGGTGTCAGGGAAATCCGGGGAATAAGGACAGTTTGTGAGGTAGCAGCTTCGATAGTTTTACACTCCAGTACATTGCGGTGAATGCTGGTAACAGAAAGTCTAGTGCCATTA
The DNA here is from genome assembly GCA_026402145.1 of Polypterus bichir lapradei. Classification (NCBI taxonomy): domain Eukaryota; kingdom Metazoa; phylum Chordata; class Cladistia; order Polypteriformes; family Polypteridae; genus Polypterus; species Polypterus bichir. The sequence continues at coordinate 97,494,025 of JANRMT010062792.1, forward strand.
CAGAGACCTTTTGCTGGCAGGAGGTTTCTGAGAAGCATGACGACTTAACCAATTTTAATTTTGAGTTTATACAGAGGCATGCCAGTGGGAGTAAGACTGTTAAGAAATTTTCCAGGGAATGAAAGTTGATCTGCAGGATTGTCTGTGACGATGGAGTCAACACTGGTGAAAGTTACTTCATCGGTAGGGATAAGTCCTCGAGAGCGAGGGTGGACGCGGAAGGAGGGTTAGAGTTGGTGGGCGGGGCTCTGTCGTGCGTTCCCCATGGCGCGGGAGGAGGGTTAGAGTGGGTGAACGGGGCTCTGTAGTGCGTACCCCATGGTTGGGCGACTTGGTCGATTATACAGTATATATAGAAAAGCAGCCGGAACCGAAAAGAACAATGAATAGTCAACGTGGCTCAGAGATGCATGTGGACTGTAGCAGAGACGAAAGCAACTGAGGCTGTGTTTGGTGAGGTGTTGCGTGCGGGCACATGAGCAGGCAGTGCGCATGCCTCGAGAGCGAGGGTGGACACGGAAGAAGGGTTAGAGTTGGCAGGCGGGGCTCTGTCGTGCGTATCCCATGGTCTTAGAGTTGGTGGGCGGGGCTGTGTGAGTTGGTGGGCGGGGCTCTGTCGTGCGTACCCCATGGTCTCTGTTGTGCGTACCCCATGGTCGGGCGACTTAGTCAATTATATATATGGATTACGACAGTAGTAACCATCCTTTAACATGTTAACATGTTAGGTTCATGCATCATGCAGATTATGAATAAGTCCTCTTATTAAATCCCCTTGGGATTAATAAAGTATCTATCTATCTATCTAGTTCAGGTATTGACTGGCCATTGCTCTGTATCCGTTGGCAGGGGGTTGGATGGAGGACGGACAGAGTATGGTACAAGAATAACAATGTTCACAATGACAAATTCCAAAATATTAAAAAAAAAAGTTTTATTTATGTGTGTGACTGTTTCATAAAGGGGACAAATAGAATGGCATAGATTTAGACATACAACAAGCTAATACAGTATAGCATAATTTCTAGTAGGTGAAGATTGATGTTATATTAGCAAGGTTTGTACTGTAACATAACAATTTCAAACACGCTTAATAAAATCCACAGTCGTTGTGCAGAGTCTGTCCTGGTAGCACTGGGTACCAGGCAGGAAACAACACAGGACAGAGTCAGTCCATCATAGGACCCATTCACACACATAGCCACATTAATACTCACACAGGGCTCAGAAGTGGTGACATCAAAGCCAAGATCAACCCACAAAGTATATGGAACATTGGCAGACTCAAAGGGACTGTACACAGTTAACTAATAATAAACAAAACCAACAGAAATTAAATATGATTATGATAATAGTAAAGTAACAAATACAACAATAAAACATAACATACACATGAAGTCAGACTGTTACATAGGACCATCCCAGTGGTTAGCTTCCAGGCATCCATACAAAATACATTAAACAAAACCCCAACAAAACGTAGAAAGACCCAATAAAAGTTCATTTGTAGGCAACGGCAACCAGGTTTGAAGACCACAGCAGGTACTTTTGGGCAGAAGGTAGACCAACTCCCAGGTAAACAAAAATTAGCTTATAAAAACAGAAGCAGAAAACAGTATACAAGTACAAAATGATAAAAAAGACTGCAAAATGTATCAATAAATAAAAATATGAAACATTTTTATTTCAAAATTAACAAAAACACCAAAAAACATAAAATACAATTGAATTCAGACTACTATAACAAATAGGCAACCCAACAGCAAACTGTCTTTAAGTAGTAACTTTTAAGGGTAAAAAGGTTAACTAAGCCTCTATGGTTGACTGTTATGAATTTACAGCTTCACAAAACTCATAATAGGCTGCCACTTAAAACTAGGCTTCACTAGTAAGCTTGCTCCTCAAAACTTAAGAAGCAGGCTTACTGGCCAAAAGAGGGATCATACTTTATTAATAAAGGGAGAGGGGAACAGTGAACCCCCGACCCAAATATATTTCTTAAAAAAAATGTTGTTTTTTTTTTGAGTGCTAGGGTGTTTCCCATTATGGATGTAGTGAGAAGTCAAGCAAAATGACACCTTTTGAAAGGAAATCTAAAAACCTTCCTCACAAGAGGCTAACCTGAAAGCAATCAAGACCAATTCCATGGGACAAAATCAACACCATAAATAACAGCCAGAGAATTGTAAGCCAGAAAGATAAAAAAAAAACAAAAAAACAGGAACACACTTAAAGAAAATCATAGGGGAGAGCTAAACAAGAAAAGCAAGAATTTAAACAATTGTCTCTAAAAAAATCACTGGAGCTGTTTCTGCCCACTATAAAGTCTGAGCGGGGTCCCTCAGCTGCATCATTAGGGGTTCCCTGCAACCCCTTGGTTCAATGTACAATTTACAAGGAAAAGAACAAATCAAAGTAATAGCATAACATACAGTAATAACATAAATAATTAGAAAACAAGGCAAACTATAAAGAAATATTTAAATATAAAAACATATTCAAAGACCTAAATCAAAAAAGAATACATGAACAACAGTAGTTGAAAAGAAAAACACAAGAGCCAGGGATAAAATTCTGGCAACACCATGACAGACATGTTTTGTCCCAATTAGCTGATGCTGTGTACCTGACAGCTACTTTCAGGTGTTGGTCCCTTTGATGTTGGGGCGGGGCATAGCCAGAAGTAGGGTCAGTCTTCTCTTTTGACTGTGGGGTCTTCCCTTCCAAAGAACGAAGTAGAAACTATGTTATTTAACATGTAGAACACATTCCCTTCCTCCCGTGGCCCATGCAAGTTAGTCCCCATAAGAGACTCACCCAGTTTATGTGTTTAACACAGTTTTTCTGATTTAATGTTTTTTAATGTAATTTGTATGTTTATGTACAACAATTGTATAGTATACTTTTTTACTGTTAGTTCCCCTTTCTCAGCAGAGCAACGTTCCCTGTATTTGGGTAATGCACTAGAAATTGACACTAACCCTAATAAGGTTTTTGTAATTTGAGATTTTTGTTTGGATTTTATTGATAACACTGACAAAAAGCTGCTTTAAAGCTAAAATCCAGGTGAACTCTTGCTGTTTTTAAAATGGTGACATTATAAATTTTAATTTTCTGAAAAGGCACTCCAAAAATGATTCTTAAGTATCATATCTACACTCTTAGACGTTAACAATCTGAAGACAGATTTAATTAATTTTTTAGTTGTGTTAATTTCAGACTAATGATTAAGACATACCATCAGTCCATGCCAAGAAAGTATAAGAAGTGTTAAATTCTGTCAGAGAATGATAACCAAACTGATGTACTAATCAGCAATCTGAAAGCCAAGGGAATTTCACAGTAGACTTTGTGTTTCCCTCTGATTGTATTAGCATATTCATTTTGTACTATAAGCATGTCTCCCATAATAAACATTCATGAAATCGAAGTGGATGGCGTGTGTTTGTATTTTAACTCAGTTGTTTGAATAATTAGCCTTTGAAATCCAATCTGGCTATGTTGCTGCCACATATTGTAAAATGTACTTGGATGAGAATTTGAGGTTTTAAATCCACCTTTATTTTGAACATATCTTTTGGCAGGATACAGTTTGATTATAAATTAACAATTTGGCAGTATTTCTGAAAGTGTGATTCTGGATATATTTGTTTCTTTTAACATGCTATAAAATCTTTGTTTATATTTATTTCTTTTTCTCACTGCACTTTTCATGCCTTATGGCCCTATTAAAGATTTTTGCAGATTTGATTTGTAGGGATAATGATCAAAGTATATCATACAGCACACAGTTCTCTGTTTTTCAGATTATAATATTGGACTCAATGCACACACTCTCCGACTGACTCAATTAAAGAGCTGTTTACATACTTTCAATAATATTGGGTTAGATGCTCTCCAGAGACACTTAGAAAAAATTATCCCTTCAGTTGTTAATTAGATTTAAACTGTATGGCAACTCCTAAAATAAACTATAATTAAATCCTAAACATATTCCTTTCATTTGAACAGAATGGTATAGATTATACTATTAATAATATCTGTTTTGATAAAAAAAAATCACTTAAAATAAAGAAATTGTTTATTTCAACCAAAGCCAACAGTATACATAGAAAGCACTACATCAATTGCAGGCCACTGAGAGAACTCACTCAGACATGTATCACACATTCCTAGTCTGGGTATATTTAGAGAAGCCATATAACCTAAGATACATGACACTTTGATCTGAGAAGTGTTATTGTACTGTAAAAACAAGTATAAGGAGAATTTATAAATTCTATAAATGTACTGAGCAGGCAGAAAAGCATCCCTTCTTATAGGGCTACTCAGTTTGGCTAGACGACCAACTCTAAAAAGAGTCCTGAAAAATGTCTTCCATTTCACAATTATTGAGGTCACTGTGCCTCTGAGAACACACAGACTCAAGAAATGGTTTTGTGCCATTGCCCTTGTTATGTTGTTATGTAGGGCTATGTATTAATCTTGATTAGTAAAATGTCAAGGGTTATCCTGTTATTTCTTATATGGTGAAGGGTATGACTATGTGCACATGTGTAATAGAAAAGGGGGGAGTGAAGTTTAGAGCAAACAGTACGTATGGAACGAGTGATACGAAGACAAGTGTGTGAGAAAGACACACGAGCATCTGTGGTTGTTTCAGATTTGTTAAACAAAATGTTTCTGTTTTTCAACATCTTGTGGGATTGGTTGTATTTAGAAGTATATTAGAAGATAAGAAGATATAACAGCCCTGATCTGTGGTGTGCCTTTCCACAATTTTAACATGGAGATCTACGGGGAGTTCCTTGGACTTCATGGCTTGATTTTTGTCCTGACATGCAGCATGGATTGTGGAACATTATATACACAGGTGTGTGCCTTTCTAAGCGATGTCCAGAAGAGGTTTTCAAATAAGCCTATTTTAAGGACAATTAAAGCAGACGGAATCCACCTGAACACAATTGAGAGTGTCTGAATACTTACATAAATGAGAGATTTTACTTAGTGATTTAAAAAAAATTGCAAACATTCCTGAAAATATTATTTACACTTTTGCAATTTATCCATTTAAAATTAAATTTACAACACAATACAGTGTGCTGAAAGTAAAGGGGTTTGAATACTTTCTCTATCCTCTGTAATGTGATTGCTTTTCTTTTCCTTATTTACTTTTCATTACACCAACTTAGACAAAAGCTTTGACTGAAGAAACACATTTTGATGGCTTGCAGCAGCACTATTCTAGATTTGAAGATCATAGGACTAAAGGAAATTAAGCATCTTCTTCATATTAGAGGCATATAAGGAGTGATCAAAACGTTTTAGGAAAAGCTTATGAAAAAATAAAGATGTCAAAGATGAATGTCCCAGGTGGCTTGTGACCTAGCACTCAAAGTTGTTCACGAGATGCTTTTCTGACGATCAGATGAAAACGGACACATGTTGCTGGCACCCTCTTATGATGTCGCTCTTCTGTTATCGCTGTTTCCTCTTTATCTTCTTCTTCTTTTGACGTTGTTCTTCAGACGAGGCATATTTATTATAAATTTCTATGCAGGGGGTTCACAACGCGTGATTGTTGGATATTCCCATTGGCTGTCTGTCAATATGATAAATGAATTCACTCAGACTCTTTAATACTATTTGAATATGTCCTTCTTCAAAAGTAGTAAAGTTTTTGATATTTTAACAATCTCCTGTCTCAAGCTGTAAACTGGTTTGGCCATTTCTAGTCCAACGGCATCTCAAAATGATCACAGGTTGTAAAGTAATTGGGTACAATATGAAGCTTTGGCATGTCTTCCTTTCCTAAGCTGTAAACCAATTTAATCCTGGTGCCCATCTTTTCACAGGTGATAAAATCATCAATACAGCTTAAGGGATCTCCTGAATTGCTGGTCAGTTCAAACAGATGTTACTGTGATTGATACTGGTACAATGCAGGAAAACAGAATGTCTTTGATGTTAAACTGCCCATGCAAGTGACCTGTATTTAAGTTCATCTTGTTTTTGTCTTGAGCAAATTATAATGAAGATATAAACCAAAATGTATACAGAATTTGCACCCCACAACATATGTGAATTACAAGTTTCTAGATTTGGGTTTATAGTGTACTAGTACCTGTCATTACACAGGCTTTTAGTAACAGTTTTCTATAACTCAGACCACACATTGATTTCTTGATATTTACCATTACATTTATTCAATTAGTACACACTTTTATCCAAAGCAACTGTGAAAAAGTTTCAGGCAGGTGTGAAAAAATGCTGTAAAGTAAGAATGCTTTCATAAATATAAATTCAAATTTTTTATATTAGTCAATTTGCAAAATACAAAGTGATCTAACAAAAGAAAAAGCTAAATCTAATCAATATTTGTTGTAGACTACCTTTTGCCTTTGGAACAACCTACCTGCTGAGATCCTTCAAAAACTGTGTGCAATGATGCTGTTTTGAAGGCAAAGGGTGGTCACACCAAATTTTGATTTGATTTCAATTTATTTTCTGTTCATTTACTTTGCATTGTTAATTTATAAAAATATACTATTTACACTTCTATTTGTATAAGCTTTCTTAGTTTACAGCATTTTTTCGCACCTGCCTAAAACTTTTGCACGGTACTGTAGGTCATCGTGAATGACTAAACATCAGTTTGAGGGACTGTTTGGAAACAAGTGCTACAGGACCCAGTTACAAACTTGATCATCACAAGAATTTTAAATCAAACAGAACAATGCAAGACAAGTTAATCTTTCCTTAGTTACAAGAACCAAACAAAGCCAATATAAATTAGCCAGTCATTCACAGAACAAAACAGTCTTCAAATGCTTCTTAAACACGGTGAGGGAGTCAACAGTTTGAATGGAGGTTGTCAGCTTGTTCCACCAGCTAGGAGCTACATATGAAGCATCTGAATTGACCAAATTTAAAATGAAACTGCAACATTATGATTAATTCATATTGCTTATTATTTTAGTTCATATAAGTTAAAATTAATATAATTAATAATAATTAATGGACATGCAAAAGTGAATATGTTTCTTTGTATGTCCACTCTGGATCGGGTAGCAAATAACTGCCAAAGTGAAAATAATGGATTTTACAGGATAATGCCTGCTAGTTCAAGTGTACAGGGTGGGCCATTTATATGGATACACCTTAATAAAATGGGAATGGTTGGTGATATTAACTTCCTGTTTGTGGCACATTAGTATATGTGAGGGGGGGAAACTTTTCAAGATGGGTGGTGACCATGGTGGCCATTTTGAAGTTGGCCATTTTGGATCCAACTTTTGTTTTTTCAATAGGAAGAGGGTCATGTGACACATCAAACTTATTGGGAATTTCACAAGAAAAACAATGGTGTGCTTGGTTTTAACGTAACTTTATTCTTTCATGAGTTATTTACAAGTTTCTGACCACTTATAAAATGTGTTCAATGTGCTGCCCATTGTGTT
>JANRMT010062792.1:97501494-97537174 GCA_026402145.1 Polypterus bichir lapradei
AACACAATGGGCAGCACATTGAACACATTTTATAAGTGGTCAGAAACTTGTAAATAACTCATGAAAGAATAAAGTTACGTTAAAACCAAGCACGCTATTGTTTTTCTTGTGAAATTCCCAATAAGTTTGATGTGTCACATGACCCTCTTCCTATTGAAAAAACAAAAGTTGGATCCAAAATGGCCGACTTCAAAATGGCCACCATGGTCACCACCCATCTTGAAAAGTTTCCCTCCCTTACATATACTAATGTGCCACAAACAGGAAGTTAATATCATCAACCATTCCCATTTTATTAAGGTGTATCCATATAAATAGCCCACCCTGTACTTCCCTTGAGACTTGCTTAGTCATATCAAATATATTTCTAACAGGATATTGCAGTTGCTTAAATTCAAAAGGCATGTATCAGAGGAATGCATGAAATTGTGACATCTGCTCTGGGTCCAGCGACTCTCTCTGTGAAATTTGCACCTTCTTCCTGACTTTGTATGACGTTTTTCTCTGGATATTCTTTCTTTTCTGAGGCATTAAGACCCAAGTGTATCCTCTAAATCGCTCCAGAATGAGTGATTGTGGATGAGTAATTTATTTTTGTATAACACCCTTCACTAAGTCCACGCTCAAGGCGCTGTAACAAGTTCACTCTTAAAATTCAATTACAACTTTACCAATTAGTAATTGTATAATATACACTCATAAACATGCACATTAGTTAAAACAAATTGTAATTTAAAGGAGTTTCAAACACAAAAGTAACCTAACAATACATCCATCCATTATCCAACCTGCTATATCCTAACTACAGGGTTACGGGGGTCAGCTGGAGCCAATCCCAGGCAACACTGGGCGCAAGGCAGGAAACAAACCCCGGGCAGAGCACCAGCCCACCGCAGGTCCCTAACAATACATGTTCATTAATATTATTGTTCAGATATGGCCAGTTGACAACAGAGGAAAGGAGAAACAAAAATAAATAACTCCTCTTACCAGCATCCCTGGACAAAACAAACCTCTGGGGGTCCAAAGGCAGTTATAATACAAAGCCATAGGAAAAGTCAGACACAGTCACAGTTCTGGAGACTTAAGCCAGCTGGCCATCCACCCCCTTCTGAACATTCTACAGCATCACATTAGTTTGTGTAGGTCAGTTGACACCTGACACTTCTAGCATTTGTTTGTCATCTTCCATATATTTTGGTGAACTTCCCAAGGGCTTTTAGTCACTGTTTTTAGAAGCTTGTCAGGTGATTTTTCCTGCATTTCTCAGGGGTTTCTACAGAAGAGTTTTGCAGGGAAACAAAGATTGACATCATTTCCTATCAAAGATTTGTGAGTTACAAGGTGTTGTGAGGTAATTACTGTGTCTATAGAATGTCTTCTACAAAAACTATTAAATACACTTTGGTGTATTTAATCCTGGAGATCACAGTACAGAAGAGGAGGGGTCATCAGTGTCGTAAGGATAGATATTTGTCGCATATCAGGTTCATGCATCAATAAAACTTGATCCTTTTAATAGCACTTTATTCTTGAACTTGTAGAAACGTATTGGAGTCTTTCAAAAGTAAACGGCAAACTGAATAAATTTCAAGAGAAAAGTTTGATTCGGTTTCTATCTTCTTGGAATTAAAAGAATTAAAAGGCGTTGTCTTCAAAGCTTGCTGAATGGTAGAAGGACAGTGTCACAAGTTCCATGAAAGGTCTGCAACACACAAGAACCTCAACCCGGCGAAGAACAGTTTATATTAGACAATTATTCACTTATAAAGTGATTATTACTCTGAGATATGAGACTTGTGTGTAACCACCTTTAATTCAGCATTTCTCTGACTTCTGTCTGAGTGAAAGTGTGTTTTCTCTGTAACTTAACCAGCTCTAGAAAGTGACAGCACAGCCTGATATGTCACAGTCTCCCCTGCAGCTTCATTCACTTGTTTATTGAAGTGCCTTCCTAACAACAGCTCCGTGAGTAAGAAAAGATATCTGCATTAACATGTTTTTTACCAGGATGATGTTGACCAGAAACATTAAAGGGCTGGAACTGAATAAACCATTTAGTTAGTCTTTTTTTTATATTTTTGTCTATAAAGCCATTGTAAGGGTGTGTGATCAGTTATCAAAGTAAATCTGCAACCCCAAAGTCAATATCAAAATACTTGAAACGGCAAATGTATTTCGAGACATTTCTTTAAAATAGCGGAATAACAATGTCAGTAATAATGTCCCTGGGTGACAATTTACGGCTTAAATACATACTCGAGTATTCATGATCATTAACAACCTGAGATAACACAGCATCCAAAGCAAAAGTGCTTATTGAGTTCCTTTGCTAAAAAAGTATACTCGGGGTGCTGCTTGACTAGGTCAATGAAAATTTCTGTCTCCATATTTATTGTCCAAGGGGTATGAAATGTTTTTTCCCTGTGAAGTTTAGAAGCTTTCTGGTTTACTCCTGGCTAATGCCCACAGGAACAAGCAACAACTTCCTGTAAACATTATGCTAAAACATTTTATAAACATTACCATGGTTTACCATTAAAATGCTAGAAAAATATTTAGTTGTGAATAAGCCCAACAAGATCACAGCATCCTTTCATCCTTTGATTCCAAGGTTCCCAGTATCTCTGATGTCTTTCCATTGGCAAGAAAACAGCTTAGAAGTAGGATACCAAGTAGAGAAGTAGAAAACAGGATTGTTAGTAACAAAACAGAATTATTGCATTATTTACAGTATGTTTTTGTACAAATGATAATAAATATATGGATTTTTCCCATTTAAAAAAGAGGGCCTTAGGATGAAGGTAACATGCGAATGTAAAAGTGGTCTAATTGCTTCTTACACTGACAAGTAGAGAACAATTGGTGCAATAGAAGTTACATGGGCTGAGGCCTGCTGGTCTGTTTGTGGAAATTCTGAGAGTGGTCCATGGTACATGCTAACTATATGTTATATTTATTTTATAAGATGAAGAGGAGAATGAGTAGAAATTAAATGTAATAATGAACATATTATAACCCTTTCCTGTCTTGCCTTATTGTTAAAAAAATGTTTGAATGTTTCTTGGTTATCTGCTCCTTTTAAACTCTTTACAGGGCCTAGTGCTGCAGCAGTTTGATAGATGGGCTATTGATCTTGGTTCGCTTTCTCTTTTGTAAGTGCCATGATTAATGTGCATTTTTCACAACAATACAACATGATAAGACTATCAGTCATACACAACAAACAAAAGCAATAATAAACATTTGTTAGAATGGCTTAAAGATGAAATTTATTAAGTCAAAGAATTCCTCTTCACTTTGGATACTCAGAAATGCAGTAAGCTGATATTGCCTACAGCAAGGGTTAGGGAAGTCATTAGAGGAAAGAAGATTCCCCAGATGCTGTAAAATGCTGTAAAATAAATGACTAAATGTTTGCTCTAAAAGAAATGTATTTGTATTGTGCTAAACACACAGATTTACGGAAGACACACAAAGAAAAGTAGAAAAAAAGAAAATCTGTCATCTGAGCTGAGGGTATGGATGATATATTAGTGTTTACATTTCCTATCTCTTCATTTATTAAATAATTTTCAAAAATATACATATTTATACATATAAATGGTCTTTTTCCTAAGGACATAGACCATTTTTATTACAAATAAGTATTATGTACAATATAAAATTAGATTTCTATAATATTTTTTACTTCATTAAACATGACTCTAATAGAATTTCTAGTTGCTGAGTTTTATTATTCCAAAAAAATCAATTTTCAATAACTTTGATGGTAGGGGGGTGTTTTTTTGTTAGCTGCCTGTGGAGGCCAAATTGAAATTTATTTTTTATAAATATCATTTCATCACGTATGAACTGAGAATTTTATACCTAGGAACAGAGTACATTATTTATAAATGATGCTGAATGTACCACTGACACTTCACAAACACACAGGCATGGACTCACTTTCCAGTTCAGTTGCAGTCTGTGTGGAGTCTAAATATTCTCATATGTGAATGATGCTAGTTTTTCTATGACTATTTCAGTTTTTTTTTTTTTTCCAAATCCCCAAAATGTGTGTTTGAGCTCAACTACAAAATGTGTTGATATGCCCTTCTGTGGAGTAACAGGAGTTGGTCCCTAACTTGTAACAAATGCTGGCCACATTGGCTCAGTTCCCCACAAACAAAGCAGATTCACAAAGTCGTGGATGGTTGAGTAAAGATCTCCATTATAGATAAACATCATGTTGTCTAAGAGCTGTTGGGTGGAGTAGAAGCTCTTATCCATAATAATTTTCCAACCATTTCAAACCTACTCCTCATATTTTCTGTGAAAAACAAAGGATCAAGACACTTAAAGATCTTGTATTTGCATCTAGGTACACACTTCTCCTGTATGCAAATTAGAAATTGTGGTAAAAGAAACCAGCTCATCCTAGGGAATGGTGGAAGAAGAACCTTTTAATTAACATCTCAGAAAAGGATTGGAACTCAGGCATACATAGTATACACTCTAGTTCCATATACACCAAACACTTCATCATTAAACTAAACATCAGATAGATAGATACAGTAGTCCCTCCTCGATCGCAGGGGTTGCGTTCCAGAACCCCCCGCGAAAGGTGAAAATCTGCGAAGTAAAAACCATACGTTCATATGGTTATTTTTATATATTTTAAGCCCTTAAACTCTCCCACACTATTATAAACATTTCCCACACAGTTATACAGCATAAACCTTTGTATTCTCTTAGATATTAGGTAAGATTCGTTGAAATTATGTATGTAAACACACTGTTTATATACAGTAAAACCTAAATATTATTTTAAATATATCATGCGTCTTTGATATCACATATGTTACAGCCATTACGACAGATATGCCACCAGCAATAAATACGTACAATGCAAGAAAAATTGTATACAGTAAAATGCGTGTACAGTGACACTAAACGTATGTACATGTAATAATTACTGTACATAGAAGATTAATTATGGCTACTCACCAACAATGACACAACGACTTGTCCGAGAATGATGAGTTTAATTTTACTGCACAACAAAGGAGAGCGTTACAGCTCTTCTAAAGGAGCCTCTTCAGTCGATTGTGTAGCACCGCCGTTGTTCTTCTTCCGGCAGTCTTCAATCCAAATCCCTAAAGCAGATTCCATCCGGACTACCGCCTTACTACATCCACTTACAACTCATTTTGTGCCCTGGTTAAAGGATACTGCGGACGTAGATCTTATATTCTTTTCCTCCTTTTTAAATAAACAGAATCGTGGACTCATTGATGCCGTAATGGTGTCCTGCAGCGGTATAGCTGTTACCTTCCTTCAACATATCCAAAACTTTTACCTTTTCAGCAATCGTTAGCATCTTCCGTTGGCGCTTGGGCACGGCCCCTGAAGCAGTAGCAGGAGCAGATCGTTTTGGAGACATAACGAAGGGCTTGACTATGCACAAAGATAAACACAAAAGAGCACAAAAGTTAACTCTTTACACAGCAAAACACGTTGATGCTGAATGAGCGAGACAAGACTTCCTGGTTAACGCAGTGGAATTGAATTCGGCACTCCGTCACTGAGCCAATCAGCACACAGGAACTTAACAGCGTGCTCTGATTGGGTAGCTTCTCAGCCATCCGCCAATAGCCTCCCTTGTATGAAATCAACTGGGCAAACCTACTGAGGAAGCATGTACCAGAAGTAAAAAGACCCATTGTCCGCAGAAACCTGCGAAGCAGCGAAAAATTTGCATTATATATCTAGATTGCTTACATCTAAAATCTGCGATAGAGTAAAGCTGCGAAAGTCAAAGCTCAATATAGCGAGGGATTACTGTACTTTATTTATCCCAAGGGGAAATTCACATACTCCAGCAGCAGCATACATAAAGAACAATACTAAATTAAAGAGTGATAAAAATGCAGGTATAACAGACAATAACTTTGTATAATGTTAATGTTTACCCCTCCCCCCCCGGGTGCCGCATAGTGTGGGGGATGAACAATCTCCTCAGTCTGTCAGTGGAAAATCAGTCACAAATGTTGCATTTAAAATTGCCTAAGATGAGCCCAGGATAAGATCCAAGTTGCAATCATTATCCTCTAGCTCCAGCATCACTAGGCCACATGCTTTGTGAATACACTAAATGAACATAATTTTGGACACAAATCTTTACATACTGCTTAGATCGTCTTGGTCATAATCACCCCTAAATCATTAATGGTTATATTTGGTGTTCTCCCAGATGAAAATAAAGTGCACAGTGATAAATCGATTGTAACAGCCTACCACAGTACTAGCATAAAGACTTATCTTGCATGACTGGAAGAATCCCAACCCACCTTCTCTAACTCAGTGGGTAATCAGTGTTCTGTAATATCTCAAATTAGTGTTTTAAACTGGTCTTATTTAACAGATAGAAAATACTCTGTTAGTTGCGGTGATTGTAGTTTGGGGATGCATTAAATTTTATATGTGGTACCACAAAGATAGCTTCTGGGCCCACTAATGTTTTCAATCTACATGCTCCCAATAGGCCGGATTATCTCAAAACACAAGGTGAACTACCACATCTATGCAGATGACATGCAGCTTTACTTATCTGTAGCACCTGATGACCATGATGCTCTGGGCTCTCTGGTCCAAGGTCTGTCTTGCATTTCTATAATGGGTTAGTAATTTCTTCAAGGTTATTCTCTGTTAGTGAAATGAAATCGTAGTTGTTGGCAAAAATAGAAATATTATGAATCTTAGAAATTAACTCCCTTAGCATTAAAGGTACAGGTGGAAGTAAAGAATTTAGGTGTACTCATGGACTCTGACCTAAGCTTTCAATAGCACATTAGCTATATTGCTAAGACTGCATTTTTCCATTTAAGGAACATTGCAGAAGTTAGACCTCATAATTTGTGCTTTTGTTTTTAGTTGAGCACATCTTACCAGGCTTAGCATCACTATGTTGGTTAACTGTGTCCTTCAGAATTGACTTTAAAATGCTACTAATGGTATATAAAGCCTTAAATAATTTTGCTCCTTTCTATATTTTGGAGTGTCTGTCCCCCAGTATTCCATGTTATAACCTTAGATCCTTAAATGGTGGTCTGCTTATTATTCCAAGGACTAAACATAAAAAAGTGGTGTGTATATACCAAGTACTATTTTGTACCAAAAATCTGGAATATTTCACTGATTAAGACCAGAGTAACACCATAGATCATTTTAAGAAACTCCTAAAAATCCAGCTTTTTAATTTGGGTTTTCATTGCAGTATAATAATTTTCTTTAATAGTTTATATGTGCACAAAATATTGTAACCATTATTAGTCTCTGTTCTCTGTTTTCTTTTCCTGTTTTTCTGTGATGGTGTTTTGTGCCACCACTACCTGTTCAAAGTCCTGTGCAGCCGCCTGTGATGTAGAGATGAAAGCGGTTACTCCTGCTGTCAAATCTAAGACGAACCTTAAAAAACAATAAGTACATTTGTTTTACGTTGAATGCTCAGCGGGTGCTCGGCAGCCTTTTGGCCTTGAACCTGTTGCAGATGTTTTTATTTTTTATGCCAACACCACACCCCAGGAGTTTTCTTTTAAGTTTCTCTGTCTTACTTTGCCGTCTGACCATAGCATTAGACTTATTGTTAGAGACTTCAAAACAAACCTATGAATAACAATTCTGTTTTATCTATTAATACTAGATTTGTGTTATGTAAGTGCGGATTGATGTATTCTTATTTACTATTTTAGGTATGTCATTTATTAATTCCTTTTCTTATCTATTTTCTTTTTTTTTTGATTTCTTGTAAAGCACTTTGAATTACATATTTTGAATGAAAACATGCTAGAGAAATAAAGGTTATTGTTATAGTTATTGTAGAAAAAATCAAATTCTCTTTTGTCCAAAACTTTTTTAAAACATGGCAAGAATTTATTAATAATTCATGGCCCATGATTGACTCTCTTATGCTATTAATTATTCTACTAAACATAAAATGTTAGCTGGGATTTTTTTATTCATATGTCTTTCTTAAATTTCTTTTACTCTAGCGTGGGGGTTGAACTTTATGACATTATATCAGCATCTCAAATTAAAAAAAAAAAAAAAAACTAAGTACAATACATCTTATCACAAAAAAGATTTCTAGGATTTTAAAATTTAGTATTTACTTAAATATTGAACTCATTTCAAGATCACTGCAGATGGTAGTGTTGTAACAATCCCTTTGTGACCACCACTTGTGAAACTACAAACAATGCCACAGCTATACTGATATTTTCAGGACAACTGAATTGTGACATGCACTGCACTTGTTCTTGTACAGTCGGTGTATAGTGAGGAAGTGGGAGAGCATTTGTTGTTTCTTTTCTCATTCATCTGGTCCTTTGTGATGATTTTTAATGCAGTGATTAGGTTGGGTTTACACCTCTATGATTCATTCCATACATTGACCTAAATATTAAAATCATTCCACATGTTTAAACCAGCAAAACACCCAACCTCCAACTCATGTAGCTGTTTCTAGAAAATTCTAAGCAGTTGCAACCTGATTAGTAAAAATAAGCCTTGGTAATTAAAGTGCTGATTGCAATTTGATGTGTGATATTTTAAATATACTTTATCATTTATGTGTTGTTAGTGAAATGAACAATATAATGTACTAATATGTCTATTCTTTGATAGACTGGTAGCAGTGCAGCTGTCAACACAAAACATAGCCTAACCCACGGAAAGGAATTTTAATATTGCAATACATTTGCACAGACATTATACTACTTCAGGAAACATACAGACAGAATTCTAAACTCAAGTGCACATACTCCTTTAAAATTTAAGAACAAAACACAACAGTAATGTTGCCATTTTGTTCATGCCTCATAAGCCAAGCTAACTGGCTCAGTACATTTCATTTACAAGATTTGGTCAAGTTATCTGTCTCTGCTTACTTTCTTTAAAACCACAGAAGAACACTTCACTAGATGTAAATGATTGTTGTACATTGTTATTCAGCAAAGACAGATGCTGTGACAACCTTTTAGTAATTTGAGTCCTAACTAGAAGAGCACTTAATGTGTAAGCTTTAGATTTCAGTTCACACGGTCTTCTTTGTTTCTTTATACTTAACTGTTTATTCACTTTTCCTTTACCTCACTACATTGTTCTCCTCCTACTCAGAGGCTTGCTTTTCATATCAGTCTATTACACAATGCTGAACATGACTGTTATTTTCCACAGCACGGCAGTAAGTCCTGGAGGGTAACCTTTAGCTTACAACTGCGTGATTAGCAGAAAACTGGAGACTTGTCAATTAATGAGCACTTTACCAGTTTATGGTGCTATAAGCAGAAGCTAGCATGCAAAGAATCTCTTAGACAAACAAGTGTGGATTGTAATTCACATTTTAGGATCATTATGCTGCCTCATTTCCTGTCAAAAGGTTTGAAAAATCATTTATTAACATCCTCCTGTTTACTCAACTGCTTATTTACATTAATTAAATTAAGGAAATTTGAGCTTTGATCATAAAAAAATCATCAGTCTAATAAAATTCTTCAACAAATATTTTTGGTCATAAAAGTGAAAACAGCAATAATAATTGACAAAGAATGTACATCAACCATAAACAAAATATATTATTCCTCAGTCTGCTTGTGACATTTTCTGAATCACCTTAAACTGTAAATTGTGTATTTTTCTGTCAGCTAAGGACTTTAAAAAATAAACTGTAGAATAGACCCTGTCTGTCAAAGATGCTCGGCTATGTCCTTTTTATAAAGTCTGCTGGACTACAATTTTCCTCATTATGAAACAATGTGAAACACATTATATTATGATCACTTGACCCTAATGGTACAATCACCTCTATACCTTGAATTCTGTCCTGGTTATTACAAAATACTAAATCTAGGCAGGAGTCCCTTGGTGCTTTAACATACCATGTTATAACAGTCGCTGGTTATATCTAAAATCTGCTGCTCTTGTACTCTACCATTTGTAAGGTTAGCTAAGTTAATATTTAGGTAAATAAAGTCTCCCATGACTATAATATCCCCTCTAAACTTGGCTTTTTAATATTATAAAAAAGATGTGTACTGAAAGTTCCATCTGCATTAGGGGGTCTATTACACACTCCTAATATGAGACCTCTAAACCTAATACTTTCTGGTTATTAAAAATTTTTATTTAGCATAAATGTCAACTCCCCATTCCCCTTTTATCTTTTTGGTCTATCCTACCTAAAAATGTGTAACCATCTATTCTACTCATTTCCATCTTTGGCATTTACTCAGGATTCTGTTATTGTATAATATCGTAATTGTGCTCAGTTATAAACAAAGTCAAGTCACTTGTTTTATTTTGGATACTCCTACCATTAAAGGTAGCAATTGAAATGTATTACCTATTTTAATCTGGCACTAATTTTAGGTTAGAAGTTAAATTACTTTGTGTATTTGGCTTTCTACAATAGTTTAATAAATAAATGAATTAGCAAACAGATATATATATATATATATATATATATATAGGATGGGCCATACATTTCCATACATAGTAAAAATTAACATTTTTTATGAAAAAACATTTTTATTTATAATATATAGTAGTAATATAAATATTATTTATATTATATGCTCTACATGACTGCCATTCTTTTGAAAACACATTTCAATACATGTCCGCCACTGCTGATGAACACGTATTAGCACAGCTGGAGTTATGCTTGTAATGGCGTTGGTGATACTGTATGTTCCCTAAGATGATTTATGTTTCATATCTTTTCCTAATACATCATTGCCTTCAAATGCCCCCCCCCAAAAAAAAAATCAAGCGGGGTGAGATCTGTGGGAGGCCATTCCACAGGACCACGGCGACCAATCCAAGCATCTGGAAATTGCTGATCTAACCATATGTTAAAAACCATATGTATGGAAACTTATGACCCACCCTGATATAAATATAGTGACCATCCAGGGGCTCCAACTCCCCAACACCCAACACAAGTCCAATAACCTACACAAGACTTTAGGCAGTGGTAGGAAACTCTTCCCAACAGTTTCCCCCCAAAGCACAGTATACAGTATTTGGTTAGCATCAATAACCAACATGGCACTTTGCCTTCTCTCTGTCTCTCTCTCTCTCTTCTGCCTCCTCTCCTTTTCCTGTGAGCTTTGTCTTCCACCTCCCAACTATGGCAACTCCTTTTATAGAGCATCCAGAAGTGCTCCAGGTATCCCATGATCTCCTTTCAGGCATACTTCCGGGTGTGGCAGCAGTCCTGCACTCTGGTGTTGGGCACAATCCTCAAGAAGGTTGATCTTCCATGCACCACAGCAAGCCAGGGGGACTGCCCTCTGTCATCCTGGTGGAGGAACTGCCCCAGGCAAGCTCCTTTCCCTGGTCCTTCCCTTATGGAGGTGTCCCAGCCAGGTAGAAGCCCCTTAACACATTTCTGCTGAGCAATTCTTTGGTTTAACATACCCATGTGACACCCCGTGTAGTGGGAATTGGAATCACCAGCCTACACTCTAGGTGTCTGGTATGTGGGACCGAGCGTGACCAGGATGATAGTTTAAGACAGGGAGACACGGACACAAAAAGGGTTGGGTTTTTTGAAAAATAAAGCGAGGTTTTATTTACAGGTGCACTTAAAGAAAAAAATCAAAAAATAATGTCCTGCTGAATTTATATATATTAATACACAGTCCAATACCGCAAAGGACACTCAAAATCAGTAATTAAATGGAGCCCAGAAATGACTATATACAGTATTTACAGTGCTTCTTGAAAGTCCCAAAAGAAAAAGGATACTGCACACAAACTAGTGAAATCCAAATATATACACAAAAACAAAATGTGAAGCTGTCTTCCTCCACAGTGATCCAAGTCAGGAAGCTGCTCCTCCAAACAGTGTATAATACAGGATTCACCCAAAAATATTCAAAAATACAGAAAAAGTGTATATACAAAAATAAACAGTGCACCACTAACCACAACCCAATAAATACCTCCACCAAAGGTAATCCAGAGATATTTATATGAAAAAATATTTACAAAAACAAAGCACAAGCCGCCCGGCGCCCCTACGCTGACCAATTAAACCGCCGTACGTCATCCCTCCTGGGGTACGCGATGACGTGAACGCGTTTGCGAAAAGCGGCGTCTACTTTCCCACATAATTACTATAAAAATCGAGCAGCCGGCGCACACACGTATAGCTGTGCCGGCTTTTCAGACGCGGACTGCACTTCATGCCTTAAGTGAACGTAAGCATTTTTCTATTTTTTTCTCCTTCCCCTGAGCTACAGCTCAGACAACTACAAACACGGGATCCCCATGCTAACCCGGGTTAAATAATATTAAGGTGCTTCACACTTCTTTTATGCTACTTTAGAGTTATGATGTCAAGGGAGGCACACGCAGTGAGTGGAGGACCGACAACGCCATCCCGGCCGGTCAATGGCAAGGCTGTCTCTCCAGTCTACATGAGACCCGCCGTGACACTCCCCAAAAGACGCTAATATCGTCAGCGAAGACGTCTTTCTGCACTATATAAATGAAAAAAGGTAAGTTTCCTTTCTTTATACCTTTTTTCCTCCAAACAAA
The DNA here is from genome assembly GCA_026402145.1 of Polypterus bichir lapradei. Classification (NCBI taxonomy): domain Eukaryota; kingdom Metazoa; phylum Chordata; class Cladistia; order Polypteriformes; family Polypteridae; genus Polypterus; species Polypterus bichir. The sequence continues at coordinate 97,514,083 of JANRMT010062792.1, forward strand.
AGCCTCCCTCTTTACCCAGCAGAGGACGCTTAACTAATTTTATTTACTTAATGGTAATGCCAGTAAGGCACATTACCACAACCCAATGTTAGTGTGCCAGATGGAGGATGTGTAGCATCTTTCATAATGGCAGTCAGTGTTGTTTTAATTCTCTCATTTGCTATTATCTCCAGGCGGTCCAGAGTGTGTTCCTATAACTGAGCCTGCCCTTTTCATTATCTTGTTGATTCTGTGGGCTTCAGTTGAATTCGTGTTAACAGCCCAGCACACCACAGCATTAGAAAATTACACTGGCCATCACAGAATTATAGAAGATGTGAAGGATGTCACTGCCCACATTAAAGGAATGCAGTTTCTTAAGAAAAAAGAGCCTGCTCTGCCCTTTTTTATATACTCCCTCTGTGTTACAAGAGCAGTCCAGCCTGTCATTGATGTAAACCCTTGAGTACTTCTAGAAGCGCTACACTTCTACTTCCTCTTCCTGTATCGTGACCAGATATGGAAATAGCTTGGTGTGGTGAAAGTCAATAATAAATTTCTTGGTTTTCCTCATTAGTTGCAGACAATTTTTCCTGCACCAAGAAACAAAGTTCTTCACTTGAGTCCTATAATCTGTCTCATCCCCCTTATCGATACACCCATTAAGTGCATAATCATCAGAGATTTTCACAAGTGACATATCCTGGTGTTATGTTTATAGTCTGAGATGTACAGGGTAAAGTAAAAGGAGACAGGACTGTTCCTTGTGGTGCTCAAGTGTTGAAAACATCTAAATCAGAAACACTGTCCTTGAGACTCACAACAGACAGTCCATCTAGGACATCATAGGCTCATCCACCTGCATGTCTCTGAGCTTAGCCCTTAACAGGGGTAGAGTGATTAGCTGAATAGTACTGAAGGCACTGTAGAAATCAAAAACATAATTCTCACAGTGCTGCCAGCTGTATCCAGGTGAGAATACACCTTGTGGAGCAGAACTGCATCCTCCACTCCAGTCTTTGTCTGATAGGCAAACTGCAATGGGTCCAGTTGGTCTACCACAAGAGGACCAGTATGTCAAAGTTGGCCATCTAATAACATTATTGTAGATGGGAATAAGATAAATCAGGTTGTTGTCAGATCTACCTAAAGGTGCCAGCAGTTACACTTAAAGGTAACACTTAAAGGCATCTTTAACATTTGAATAAAGCAGGTTCAGCTTTGGATCATGACAGAAAGTGATGGATATATTTCATAGTTCCTTCCAAAATCACATGGTAGCAGTCACCACATATTATAACAGCAGGGTCAGAATGTGTCATTATTAAAGAGTTGGTGGCAGAGTGAATCATTTTTGTTGTAGATTGTCCATTTGCAGAGGGAGGAATATAAACGTTAATAAAGATGACATAATTTATCTCTCTGGACAAACAATGAATTACAGCCAGAATTTCAATGTCTGAATTCCAAACTATAGTTTTAACTATAATATGCTCCCTTTCTCTCAATTCCTTATTCACATAGATGACCAGTCCCCCTCCTGTCTTGTTTTAACACTGCTCTGGCTCTCTGACAGATGACATCTGTCTAGCATTAAAACATTGTCAGGTATATCAGGCTTAAGCCAGCTCTCCGTAAAACACAAAATGCCACTGTACTTGTACGCTCCATGACTCGCTGTAAGAGCAGACAGTTTATCCATCTTATTTGACAGTGATTGAACAGTGCCCATTACAATTAATGGCAAAGCAGTTCAAAAACTTTTTCGTCTTGCTTTTTCTCTTGCACCAGCACATCATCCTCTTCTTTTTTGAACAAACGGCTCCTGTGGTAAAGTGAAACTGAGCTGCTTAGGCGCTCATGATCACAGGGCAAGTGGCCGAGTATTTAATATACACCGCTTTTATTTTCTTAATGTTTCTTACATTTCCAGTTGTTGCAGACATAAGGCAGCCTTTAGGTCCTCTTTGTGACACTATCCAGGTTTGCAGCCAATGTGAAATCCAGCCGACAAGCCAGTGCCTGGGTTTGTGTACATTGCAGACTGTTGATAAATTTAAAATACATTTAAAATCCTTTTATCTGATTTCTACACTGTTAAAAATGTCTGTGATTTTAACTGTGAATACATCTAAAATTGAGAAGGTAAAGAACTGTAAATCATAAAATCTTAATTTACCATTTAATTAACAGTGACATTTACTAATCAAAAATACTGAAAAATCTGTGTAAGTTTATGCTTTTATTTTGTAAAAAAAAACAGTATGTTATTGTTCAAAGAACAGACCCTGCTAATTTAACAGTAAATTACTGTAAAACACTATTCAGTAAAACACATTATTACTCACAGAACTCACCTGTTGTAGACATGTATTTTTCTTGTATTATTTACAAGAAATCATAGTATTAAAATAAACAAGAATCTACCTGAAATAAACCTGATATTTAACATATGTACCATTACCCTGGGATTATTTTTTTCTGTAATTCATTTAAACTATTAATTCTTTTTTACTGTCATCCAAAAACAAATCCTGTTAAACTCTGAATTTAATTCCTGCTGAATAACTACATCAGACAACATGGCTAGTAATCGAAATTGTTTGTTGAAATCTGTTTTGGACAAAATTCTAGGTTAAATGTTAAGCAGTTAAATTCATAAAAAGTAACGTTATGAAATTTTGAACGATATATATCATTGACCTTTCAATTTAGGATCTGACCAGATGGCGCACTCTCTGCTATTGCTGATGGCCATTTTTTCCCTGATGCAATCAGAATTGTACTGTTTTTTCTGATTTGTTACAGACAAAACTTTAAAAACGTTACCTTTATGGTAAGTTTTTAAAAATTTTATGCACAGTATTTTAAGCATGTTGGTATTCTTTTTCAAAATAGTCTTCACTTATATAGTGTTAGCATTGTAAATAGCAACGCATACGTGACTGTTAGATTTTGAAATGTACGCTTGTAGTTTTTGTAGCGCAGACTCTAAAAACAGTCGTACTACATTGCAGACTGGCCTATAAGGAACCTCATCCAATTTTTAAATGTGCTGTTGTTGATTGCAAACAGTTGTTTTTCAAATATGAAGCATTTAAGTCACATCTTTATCGGCGACATTACAGGACTATAAGTTCTGTGGTTCCTCTTGAAGAAGTCGATACCACTTTGTTATGCACTGTTTCACTGTGTGGTCGTACATGTCAGGATGTGCAGGGAAAATTTGCTCATTTAAAGGAGCATTTACTGGAAGGTCGTGAGATAAACTGTCCCATGAGAGGATGTGAGTGTTTTCCGAATTAAATCTTCGTTTACCTCCCATAGGTTTAGGAGAAACTGTACATCCAGCAACATTACTGATTCACACAGGCAATTGTCATCACAGTTAACATGTACACTGTCTCAACCGTGTCCTGGTGAGTTGGATGCAGATCCAGGCCGATAAGAAGAATATGGAGTGGATGTGGAAAATTTTGGTGATTTGTATCTGAGAAATGTTTGCTTGTTTTATATCAAGTTGCAAGGTCAGTTGTTTCTTCCAGCCACCACAATACAAAATATTGTAGAAGAGATACAAAATATTCATAATTTGGGACAGGCATACACTTTGAATAAACTGAGTGTGTTTTTGAAGAATGATTTGTCTGTAGCAGATGAGGACATTGTCAAAATATGTGATATAGTCAAGGCATCGGTGTCATAAGGGACCTATGTAATCGGTATACTCAAGGGCTCAAACCTTTAAAAACACTTCAAATATTTAGAGACAAAAAGAGTACTTTTGGTTAGAGATGAACACTGTACTGAGCAATTTGCCTATTATGTGCCTGTGAAAGAGACATTGAAATGTTTTTTTTGGATTTAGATGTCTGGCAGGATTGCTTTTTGAGATCAGAAAAGAGCTCTACTGATGTATTTTCTGACTGATGGTCAGATATTTAAAGAAACTGCTTTTTTCAATGAAAATCCAGAATGCCTCAAACTAGTGCTTTATCAAGATGTCTTTGAGGTTTTTAACCCTTTAGGCTCTGCAAAAAAGAAACACAGAATTTTGGCTGTTGATCGATGTCTTCTGAATTTACCTGCTTATCTTAGGTCAAAAACTGAACATATGCAATTGGTATTGTTGTGTAGCGAGAAGGATTTCAAAGACTTTGGCCATGAAAGATTTTTCTTTCGATTAATAGCAGATTTGAAAGACATCGAGGACAAAGGACTTGCTATGACAGAGCAGCCTGTCATTAAAGGCACACTTTATTGCATTGCTGGGGATAATATGGGCTGACACTGTGTTGGTGGATTCACTGAAAATTTTAGCCATTTACAGTATTTCTGTAAGTTGTCTGATTACCAGGGATGAGTTTTATGATGACCCAAAATCATGTGGCCCAATATGTACTGCTGAGAGTTACAGTTGTGCTGTGGATCAATTACAGCCTGAAAATACCACAGAGGTACAGGAGATAAAGCTCAATTCTGTATTCAATTCTTTGAAATACTTTAATGTTTGCCAGCCTGGATTACCATCTTGTCTTGGACATGATATTTTTGAAGGTGTGCTGTCATATGATGTTGCACTGTATATCAAGTATTTTCTTAAGAATAAGTGGTTCAGTTACTCTATATTTAATCGGTGAATTAGGCAGTTCATATGTAAAGGCCCTGATGCTCTCACAAAGCCTTGTAAAGTCAACTGTGAAGGACTTAGAATTGCAGGTCAGGCTGTTCAGAATTGGAATTTTTTGAGGCCTTTAACAATTGAAGACAGAGTGAAAGATCTTACAGCTAAAAGACAGTGTTGAAATGATCTGTGCTCAGATGATTTCAGTATTTTTATTTAAATGTTATTATCCAAGAGTATTTAGAATCCAGAAAATCAGCCTTTCCAGAAAGTAATCTGAAACCTAAACATCATTACTTACAACATTATCTTGCACGAATACTGAAATTTGGCCCACTTATCAGGTTATGGACCATAAGGTTTGAACGTGAACATAGCTACTTAAAGAGGCGTACAAGACACTTGAAGAATTTTAAGAACTTGTGTAGTACCCTTTCTGAAAGGCATCAGATCCTTCAGGCCTATTTATCAGCTGGGGCAGCACGTCCCATGGTCTTGCAAATAAAAGAGAGCTCTCTGTTTTTCTTGGAACATTTCTCTGAGACAATCAAGGATGCAGTGTGTCAGTTTAGATTCAATGACACAAATACAAAGGTTTCTGTAGAAATTGAGTTTAAAGGAACAGCATTTAAAAAAGGCCAGTTTGTTGTCATTGTAAATAATGACTGTGTGGAGTTTGGTGAAAAGACATGGAACAAATAGGAAATCTGATTCCTTATTTTGGTTTTCTTGGTATTTTTGTTTGTTTGTTTTAGAAGACATTGAACAAATAGGAAATCTGAATCCTCATTTTAGTTTAATTAATATTTATTTTTATATTATTTATTTTCTTATTTATTTGTAAAAGGTCTGACACAAATAGGAAGTCTGATCCCTCTTTATTGTGGTTTACTTTTTTTTTTTGGAGGACAGAGAGTCTCAGATTTTGCTATAATTTACCTTTTTAAAACTAAGGAACATGGAGCACTTGTTTTTTAACTTTTTCATTTTTTTTCAATTATGAACAAGGAATATGTTATAAAGTACTGTATGAAGTTGTATTTTAAATTTTGACATTTTTAAATTGTATTTTATGCATAAAGTTAATACAAAGGAAGACACAAGCTGATAATCATTTCATGGTGCCCACTTAGTGCAGGCAATTAAAAAAATAATAATTTGGTTTATGATTTATTTTTTATTTATTTATTTATTTTTTCCCTAAAGATTCACCTTGCCTCTTCAATGGCAGGTGTTCTCCATCTCAGAGATTATCAACATTTTTTCCCATCTGAGCACTTTTTGTTTTGTTTATTTTTGTTTGAAGTAACTAAAATCTATGATAAACCTCTTTTTATTAGTTTATTGATGTTTAAACTGAAAATAAAATAAAGAATGCAAATGATTATATTGTTCTTTGTATTTTGTTATTTCACTCTGAAGTTGCACTGCTAAATTGCTTTTTCAAGTTAACAGGTGCCACATGATTACATAATTATATTACACTAGTGTAGATTTGACAGTTAAGAATGATGGTAATTAAAGTTTTAAGTTGTCATATACACAATGTTTTTATATGCTTTATGCTGAAGTAGTGTCATAGTTCCAACAGTCAAATGACATACATATTACAGCAAAACATGCAGTTTTAAAGTACATTTTTATGACTGTCTAACTGTAAAACATGCACACTGTACCTTAAAGTAGATTACATCCTTACTGTATTTTTACTGCACTTTCATGTAAAAAATAACACATTTTACTGTAAGTTAAACAGTCTGTTTTTACAGAAAACTGTAAAGCAATAAACATCTTTACCTTTTTTTACAGTGAAATTCTGGCAACCACAGATGCCAGTTTTTACTGTAAATTTACCAGGATTTTTTTGTATTGTAGTTGCTATTATCAGGGCAAGAAGCCAGATCAATTCTAATCTTATTAAGGACTAGTAACCTGTAAAACATGTTCAGAAACAAAAAGAAGATATAAAATATAGAGATTCTGTAAAAGGCTGCTGCTTGCACAATTACCTGGAAGATATCCAGTTCTCCAGAATCCTAACACCTTCTATACTGCATCAATTTTGAATCATGCATTAAATCTTCTAACACTTCCATTTCTGGGTTTGATGCCTTTGGACAGTGTGTTGTTGGAAAAGGCTCCCATCACCCATGGTCTTTGGTTAAATTAAGCAAGCAAGAGAAATTGTATGATATATGTTAAATTGTCATTTGTGGACTGTTGTCCTTCCATCCATCCATATTCCAACCCGCTGAATCCGAACACAGGGTCACGGGGGTCTGCTGGAGCCAATCCCAGCCAACACAGGGCACAAGGCAGGAACCAATCCCAGGCAGGGTGCCAACCCACCGCAGACTGTTGTCCTTTAATGTACTGAATTTCTATTATTATGAAATTCACCAAATCTAAGTTCTGTGGGACTGACACCATTTTGGCTATAACATATTATCAGTATTCATTTTGTAACCAAATCTGGAAATCTGTTGTTCACGAGCAATCTTATTTCAAGTATTACATCATCCACATGCTGGTCAGTGTTTAATGAATTTGCAAGTAGTCCTGGAGAATATCATTGTGGGGTTTAACATAGCCTTACATATATTAAGATAGAGGGACTCTACTGGTAATTTCCATTGTGATCCTTATCCCCCTTATCCTTGTGCCATATTGCTTTAACAAGTATACAGAAACACATAACAAAATAAACTGCCTTAACAGGGAATTGGGCCATTACATGCTGTAAGTGACTTGAACTAAATTTGAGATAGCATATTTGATACAATTAAAAATTCCATCATGCAATGCTTGGTTGTGACAGTACCAAGCACCTACTAGGGCCTAGTACACAAGAAATGGACTTGGAAAATGAACAAAACAATTGAATGAAAGAAATCTGAAAGTTAGCACCATCACTATAGTATCAAGTCAAGTCAAGTTGGGGAGCATGCACTGGTACAGTGCGTTGCCGCACTCACTACAGGGCAAAACAACTCAGGATTCTGGTTTGCAACCCCCCAGGCAGACATGCAGTCCAGTCCCGCCCTCCGGAAATGACCCTCTATCTGCTGCAGCCAGGTGTTACGTGGGAGACCCCTTGGCCTGGTCCATCCACTCAGGTCCCCAACAATGAGGATCTTACGAGCTGGATCACCCTCGGGGAAACGCGCCACATGGCCATAGTGCCATAACTGACGCTCCCTCACAATGCAGGTAATTTGCCTCATTCAGGACTCCATGAGCAACCGCTCATTTGACACAAAGTCAAACCAACGGTACCCAAGGATTTTCCGGAGAGACACAGTACCAAAGGAGTCCAGTCTTTGTCTCAGGTCACTGGATAGCGTCCATGTCTCGCAACCATATAGCAAGATAGGAAGCACCAGGACTCTAAAGACTTGGACCTTTGTCCTTTTGCATAGATATAGTAGCGGCACTTATGAATATGCTTGTATGCGTCACTCACTTCATATTCTTTTGCTACCTTCTCAATTGTTTGTTCAGCGCTCTTTGGAGCTCTTGCTTTTTGTCTGCGTACTGCATTCACAGTCAGTTCACATGAGCCGCTCGGAGTACATGCATCGAAGGTTCTCAGCTGTGCTTGTGCTGTCTCGTGCGATCTTGCAATGTCCACGGCTTTATTTAATGTTAGCTCAGACCTGGCACTTAAAAGTTTCTCTCGCACTTTCGCTGAGTTTGTGCCAAACTCTAGTCTATCTCCGACCATCTCATCTTCATTTGCATAAGCACAGTCCTTCACCAGCAATTTTAACTCCATTACAAAGTGATCAAAAGTCTCGTTTATACCCTGCGTCTTCTCATTAAACTTGTATCTCGCGAATATCGTATTCTTCTTAGGCATGACAAACGCCTCAAAATGGTCATAATAAGTTTTCAGTACCTTGGCTTCCTCCTGGGTGAGAGTCCATGTGTTAAAAATGTCTCTTCCTTTTTTCCCAGTCCACAGGAGCAGGTAGCTGCATTTCTCACTCTCGTCTTTGCCTTTCAGCAGGCCAGAAAACATCAGCTCCAAGTGCTGTCGGAACTTTTTCCATTCTCCCGGCAGGTTAAGAGAATCCCAGTCAATTCATGGCGAGGGAACTCCAACAAAATCCATGGCTGTCCTCTATTCTGACACCAAGTCTTGTTTTCACAAATTGTGAAAAATGAAATGATGGCGAGACTTTCTTTTAAAGTATGCAGGGGAACTTTATTTATTACAGCTCTTACATTCACAGCATCCGTGCTCTAAATTAACTTCCATAATAATGACCTTGAGGTCCCTTTTTCTGGTGCCTTCCTGATGACATAGGTGCCTAAACCATGCCTGATAATAATACATTTCAATGACATATAAATATTACAGTGATCACCACGATAGACATCTCACCACCCAAATCACTACTCGTGAATCTAAGATGTTTAACAGGCATTCCCGGTATTAACTTTTTGATTTACCTGCGAATATTTAGCGGCAGCATGTCTATTGGATTGCTGCTGACGGACGGCCTTATATGGGTAGGCACTCAATTACGTGGGAGGCGAGGGTATGGGGGATGCAATATAGGCAGGCAGCCAACTACGTGGGAGGCGTGGTGATGGGGGACGCAACTCCGCCTCACACGGCGACCGAGATGCAGGCTATGGCCGTATATATGTACGTAAGTAGGACTCAGTTATGATCATTACGCGTAGAATTTCGATGTGAAACCTGCCTAACTTTTGTAGTAAGCTGTAAGGAATAAGCCTGCCAAATTTCAGCCTTCTACCTACACGGGAAGTTGGAGAATTAGTGATGAGTGAGTGAGTGGGTCAATCAGTCAGTCAGTGAGGGCTTTGCCTTTTATTAGTATAGATTTCTGACTAGTACCCTCCAAGTGATTCACTTCATTGTGTTTTCTGTAAATCCCTTTTATGTTTTTCTGTATTAAGTTAAATTTTTTAATTACCTCAATGCTGCCTGTTTTTGCCTGTTTTGGCATTAAAAAAATCATCCAAGCGGGTTGGAAAATGACTGACTGACTGACATTTTCTGAATTCACTTAAGTGTCCAACAGCATACAGCACAAAATGTAGGTGCCAAATCATAACAGGGCCGACCCATGGGCATCTCCAGTGGGCAATACCTGCATGTGTAATGTGGGAGAAAATCTGATACAGAGAGAATCTGCAAACGTCACTTGGACAGTCCCCAATGGGGATTTCAACCCAAGACTCTGGAGCTATGCCGCCATGCCGCACACATTAAAATAAATAAAATGCCAATTTTTGGCTGCACCCATTAGAAAAACACCCTGTAATCAAAGGGTGTCATTTGGAGGGCAAAAACCTTACCATTTACTACTTGGTAAGGTTTAAAAATTAAAAAAAGATGGATGTTATATACTATTCGATACTGGAAAAAATTTAATTCGCACTTAGGAGATCTGTACAAAACTTTTTCAAAACCTGGCAGGATCTAATCAATAACATTTTAGAATAAGCATTTAAATTAAGGAAGCAGGTTATCTCCCCTCTTTTACTCCATTTATCTTTATTCATTTATTAATTTATCCATTATTTTTAGTAGCATAAAATTTTAGACTGCTGGCCTAGCTCTCTTTTTCCGGGGTGGTGGCTCTTTTGTTTTCAAACTTTTTTTTTTTTTTTTTTTTATAAAACTTGAGTTATGTGAATGGAATGTTATTTGATTTTAATAAAATCAATAAAATTTAAAATAAATAAATAAAATACCATTGGTGGGCCGCTTTGACTGCAATACGTGTGTCAAATACTGTAACAAATATTATTATACTATTATACAAAGTTACTGTAGCTTTCTTTCCAATACTGAAAATTTAAAAAAATGTAACACTTAAAGTTTAAAGAAAAGCAATTTATTCCCATACAATCTCCGTACAACAGTGTACAATTAGAGTCTTAGCCTCTTAGCTAGGTCCTTATACAGGAGTCTTACAGTATTTATCTATTTCTTTTGTCCCAACGCTTGGCATCTCTTGTTAGTAAGCAGTTCGTCAATATCAGGTTTGAAATCTTGTGAAGCTGCAACTTTTATGAGGGGTGAAAGGTGCTTGACAGTAAGTCTTGAGCGATGTGGGGTTTTGGTAGTTTTCATTAACGAAAACAATTGCTCACAAAAGTAAGTGCTTTCGAACATAGACATTACTCTCGATGCCAACTTACGGATCTGCACATACAAGGGTGGCAGGTAAGCATACAAGCCTGGCACACCAACTTCGTTGTATTTTGCCTTCAGAATAGAATCTGACTGCAGTTCAATCAATTCCATTTGGATATTCTCAGGCAAATTCTCAAGGTTGTAAGAGTATGGTGACGTAAACAGCGCAAAGTCCTGTTTGTGTGAACTGACATCACGAAAACACTCACTGAATTCATTGCTCAGTAATTCAAGTTGAAAAACAAATCCTCTAAAAATCAAATTTTACTTTACTAAGTTTACTTCAAAATTTATATTGTAAAATAAGCCGATATGCAAAAAGCCCCCAGACCTACACTAATTTTACAAAGTCAAAATCACAAAAATTTGTTAATAAATAACTCACATCCACTTCAGATCTTCAGCTGTAGTCTGCACTAACTGTTCGTTACAATACTAGCACAAAATTACATAAAACTAAAGCAAAAAAACGTGAAAATATCCATCTATCCATCCATCCATCCTCTTCTGCTTATCCAAGATCGGGTCAAGGGGGCAGCAGCTTGAGCAGAGATGCCCAGACTTCCCTCTCTCCGGCCATTTCTACTAGCTCTTCCGGGGGAATCCCGAGGTGTTATCAGGCCAGCTGGGAGACATAGTCTCTATAGCATGTCCTGGGTCTTCCCCGGGGCCTCCTCCCAATTAGACGTGTCCAGAACACCTCACCAGGGAGGCTTCCAGGAGGCATCCTGATCTGATGCCTGAACCACCTCACCTGACTCCTCTCGATGCGGAGGAGCAGCGGCTCTACTCTGAGCCCCTGCCAGATGACTGAGCTCCTCACCCTATCTTTAAGGGAAAGCCCAGACACCCTGTGGAGGAAACTAATTTCAGCCACTTGTATTCGCGATCTCGTTCTTTCAGTCACTACCCTCAGCTCATGACCATAGGTACAATACAATACAATACAATTTATTTTTGTATAGCCCAAAATCACACAAGAAGTGCCGCAATGGGCTTTAACAAGCCCTGCCTCTTGACAGCCCCCCAGCCTTGACTCTCTAAGAAGACAAGGAAAAACTCCCAAAAAAACCCCAGTAGGGAAAAAATGGAAGAAACCTTGGGAAAGGCAGTTCAAAGAGAGACCCCTTTCCAGGTAGGTTGGGCGTGCAGTGGGTGTCAAAAAGAAGGGGGTCAATACAATACAATACAATACAATACACAGAACAAATCCTCAATACAGTATACAAATAAAAATTTTAGAAGTACAGTACATAGCAGAATTTAACAGTAGATGATATCAGATAATATGATTTTGATTTGTTTAGAGTCCTAGAGACCTCATCCATCAAGCTGCCTCCCCCATTTGGCCATTCCACGGCTGAAACAGTGCTGGGCCAGCCAATCCGATGAAAGGACCCCTCTTTTCCACGATTCCTGCGATCCTCCATCAGAGATGACTTTACCTTAGGCAAGCAAAACAACTTGGCAGGTGGGCCGTGGCAGAATTGAGAGCTTTGCCTTACGGCTCAGCTCCTTTTTCACCACGGCAGACCGATGCAGAGCCCGTATCACTGCGGATTCCGCACCGATCTGCCCGTCGATCTCCCACTCCATTACGTGAAAATATGCGAGCTATTACTACTCATGATGGTCATTTCTGTCCAGTGGCCAGTCTCAGCAGCCCAGCCAATAGAGTATCCTGCCAGGCTGCTGCAGCCTAGCACTTCAGTTGCGACGTTGCAGCTCATTAACTTTGGTCAAGGCTCATGGGGGGGGGGGGGCAGTGTCATGCCTAGGGTATCAAGGAGCTGACACCGCAGCTGCAACTATACTAGCAGATGACATTTCTGGTACCGTAATGCCTTGGGAAAACATGCTTTTGTCAGTAAGTGGAAGTAAGAAAAGTCAATATGTAACGCCAAAGATGCAGCATGATTCAATCACAAACGATAGTAATCATTTTGTACAAGTTTAGTGCTAACTAGGATCTGTCATGCGGACCGCAGGCTGCATGTTTGACATGCCCAGCTTAAACAGTAACAATATCTTGAAAACCAAAGTGCTTGCTGTTTAAATTAACTTTAGTTTTTTATTATTTATTTTTTTTGGCTTTCCATAACTGCAGTAAAGGCTGATCATTTCTGTCTATAATGTCTATCTCATATGCAACTTCATTCAGAGGTAGTTTTCTCCTTTGCTTTGCATTTAAAATATTTTTGTTTACTTTTATAATTGCATTCCATCCAGGAAAAAGGCTCTTCAATTTTTAACATTGGAATTCTCTGGTAGTCTTGAAATACTTATTCAAGCATTTTAGGTAAGGTTCTGGGCCTTCTGAGGAACGAGACTAGCAACATAAATTGTCTACCCTGCTATTAACAGGCAATAATTGAGCTATTAGATTGATAATGAGCTGAGACCGATTCCTTAATGGAAAATGCCATTATTAGTCTTCAAATAGAGCAATAAAGATAAAGCTTTCAACAGTGAAAAAGCATGATGGCTAAAACAAACAAAATCATTGGTAAACAGATTTGTCTATATAAAAGGTCATAAAAACATGAAGCCTAATTTACCAAAGAGGTTAAAAGGTTGCACTGAGCAAAACAAGTTATGCGCCTATTTCTGTTTTTTGTTTGTATATGTCTTGTGTACTCTGAAGGCTATTTAGTATGCTATCTAGTGTATTTCATCAAATAGGATGTGCACTTATTTTGTAACCCTTCACTGGCCATAAACTCAAAGCTGTGGGCTCTGGGCTCATTTTATGGTTCACTTAGAGACTTATTTAAATCACTGAACCTCCAGTCCTTGAAAGGCTTAAAATCTGAGTCTATCCCTGAATTTGAATATTCAAGCCTCCACAACAGAAAACACATTCCAAAATAAAGGCTTTACTTCAAACACAATGAGATAAGCAAAGTAAAAAATATGTTACCAGACTGGCTAAATTTTATTATTAGGTATATTCTTGGCAGAAGAATTGCTCATTGTTAAAAACTGTGCCCGCTGTCTCAGACCAAATCAAAATCTTTTAGGAAAAGCACTTGCATATCCCTTTTCAAATTTTTTATATTTCTGTTAGGGCAACTAGTTTTACCTATGTTTGATTCTTATTTGGTTCCCATTGGCACATTGATATTTTACTTGTTTCTCCAAGACTATCCTTATATACTAAAGCACCAAGCACTAATCTGTTCTTATATTCTGTTTTTCCTCTGTATATTTTCATTCCATTATCTCCATAATTTTCTAGCCTTACTCGTGTCACATGGTCTTAATATTTGTTGTCCATGCTCACTTTCTGGCTGTCCACAGCTTTTGCTGACTTAACTTATTGTTCTGCACCAACGTTTTAGAATTCCTTGCTTGGCATGCTCACTGAAAGAAGGTTAAAGAGGACAAGGGCTTCTCAAAAATGGCACAGGAAAGAGTTACATACAAAATGAAATGTAGTGGAATGCGCTACAAGAAGGGGTTTAAATCTCTCTTGAGGACTTAGGCACTGTAAATGTAGAGAGAAGAGTGGCACAGATGTTGGAAGAATGGGAGGTACAGAGGTCAGGAAGTGGAGATGAAGAAATTGAAAAGAGAGATAGAGATAGACTAGAGGTAAAAGAAGGACTTGTTGTGGTAATGTGGTGGACAACTGTTCTGGCCATGCCTCCAGATAAACAGAGCAAAAGATCCATATAGTTAGGTCCAGAGGTGTAGCATCCATCCAACAATTATCCAACCCACTATATCCTAACTACAGGGTCACGGGGGTCTGCTGAAACCAATCCCAGCCAACACAGGGTGCAAGGCAGGAAACAAACCCCGGGCAGGGCACGCACACACACACACCCACACACCAAGCACACACTAGGGACAATTTAGAATCGCCAGTCCACCTAACCTGCATGTCTTTAGACTGTGGGAGGAAACCCACGCAGACACGGGGAGAACATGCAAACTCCACACAGAAGCGAGAAGCGAACCCGGGTCTCCTAACTGCAAGGCAGTAGTGGAGCTGTAGCAGGTCTTTGGTTTTGTTCTGCGCTCATTTGTTCTTTGCATTCTCCCTTTTGTGTTTCACTCTATATAGGTACTGTATTTTTTCTAATAAAGCCTCCATTTTATATCCTTTTTGCCTCTGGCATGTAGGTGTCTTTCATAAGGCACAGAAAGTCCACTGATAGGAAGTCATTGGTAAGAAGTCATCTCTTTGTTAAGCTCAGCTTCTTGCAACCAGCATGTTTTCCAAACACCCACACCATTTAAAAAATGTTAAGCCATAGGCATTAAATATATTTATATTTCATTATAAATACACCTAAAGATGGACCAAAACAATTCAAATTACCACTAATTAAACAAAAATATGATCATCACAATAGGCTCATAAAAGATGCAGAAAACTTTTTGCTTAAACTGCTGGCCAGGGATAGATCCCCAGGGCCTGACAAGACACAGCGAGACAGATCCAACCTGCTGACACACAGATTAAGAATATGTTATTCATTCGAATGTTGATGCTTATTTGTACTTATAGTACAACAAACAAAATTTAACAGCTTTGTTATACTAGCAGAGTAAATAGTACATACTAAATAATGTACACAACAATCATTCATGTTGGGATTCACATGCTTTACATGAAGAACTGGCAATTGGGGAAAATACAAGAATATATTGATATCTTGCCTTTAATAATAAAACACAAATTAGAACATTAGAAAAACATTATAACAATCTAGACAAGAACAGGTCATTCAGCCCAACAAAAACTAGTTTTGAAAGTCCCTAAAGTCCTACCGTCTACCACACTACTTGGTAGATTATTCCAAGTGTCTGTGGTTCTCTATGTAAAGAAAAATTTTGTAATGTGTAATGTTTGTGCAAAATTTACCCTTAGCAAGTTTCCAGTTGTGTTCCCGTGTTCTTGATGAACTCATTTTAAAGTAACAGTCTCGATTCACTGTACTAATTTCCTTCATAATTTTAAACACTTCAGTCATGTCCCCTCTTAATCTTCTTTTGCTTAAACTGAAAAGGCTCAGCTCTTTTAATCTTTCTTCATAATTTATCTCCTGTAGCCGTGGAATTAGCCTAGTCACTCTTCTCTGAATTTTTTCTAGTGCTACTATGTCCTTTTTGTAGCCTGGAGACCAAAACTGCACACAGTACTCCAGATGAGGCCTCACCACTGTGTTAAAAAGCCTGAGCATAACCTCCTTGGACTTGTACTCCATACATCATGCTATATAACCTGTTACACACGAGCGCTTAGGATGCAGCCAACAAGTCCTAAGGTAAGTGATCTATCGTGAGATGAAGGGTTGATTCCGAGTATTAACGCCTCTCTCTCTCTCTCTTTCACCAGACAATCCCATTCACATAATCTCCACCATTTCTGGGTTCTCAAAATGGCCATCCAACATCACTTCCGATTCCAATTCCTCCTGATGACGCCACTTCCGGTCCCTCCTTGATGACGTAAGACATTCGTCTTACAGTTATGATGTCATTTCCAGCCATACTTCCTTCCGGTCACCATTTTGTATAAAAACCTCCAATTCACAACTGTTGTTTGTCAAATGCTTTTGTTTTTGATCATTTTTTGCAACCCTTTTTTCATCAGTCTGCTGGACATTATACAGGGCAATTCCCCAACTCTTTTTTGACTTGTGACAATTATTTACTTATTACAAGCCTAACATTCTGTTTGCCTTCTTAATGGCAAATATAGTAATGGCCTGCCAAATGCCAGGCAGTAGTTTTATTGAACCTATTCTATTATCACTAAAGTCAAGTGAGTGGTGTGCCATTGCATGTGATGGACATACATACACTGTATGTGCTGAGGCTTAAGAGCTGTGCACTCTAGTCGGCAGGAGCGGTAGCTGAGTGACAGACAAGTTGTCTGGAAATCAAGAATAAGGCGCGTAGTACGATTATTAAAAATGTCTATCCATCTGTCCATCAATTGTCTAAACTTCCGTATCCTGAATAAGGTTGTGGGGAAGGTGGGATCTATTTAGGCAAACATCGGGTGCAAGTCCATCACAGGTTGAGCACATACTCCAACTAATCTGTACCCCATTGGACTTTGGCAAAACATCTGCATGCAAATGGGGAGAATATGAAAACTCCATCACCACTGCAAGGCAGCAGCACTATCGCTGTGCTACTTCGGTGCTCCCAGGTTAAAAATATATCTTTTTAATTGTTTACAAATTTTCTCCAGTTGAAACAGTATTTTCTCACTGTAAACATGAAATAAATTTGTGGGTTTTTTGTTTATACTGCTGAATGAAATTCTTCAGACCATCTCTACACAGTAAAATGGCCGATGATAAATTCATTCTTATAGTGCTGTAGTAATCCTTCAAAGTGTAATATATGGTAAGAGTGGACCCACATATACTCTTAAAGTGTTAATTTAACACTGGCGATTTTGCTGTGAATTAGTTTGCTATTTGTATTTCAAAACCATTTTGCACTGATTTGCAAAGTTTTGTTTTTAAGGACTTAAAGGTGTATTTGATATGTAAGAAATTCTTTAATTGCATTGTGTAAAGTAAAACATGATGAAACATGATGAAAAAGAATAATTATGCATCCAACATCCAACTACAGGGTCATGGGGGTGCCAGCCCACCGCAGGGCACACACACACACACACCGACACACACTAGGGACAATCTAGGATCGCCAATGCATCTAACCTACATATATTTGGAATGTGGGAGGAAACCGGAGTACCCGGAGAAAACCCACGCAAACACAGGGAGAACATGCAAACTCCACACAGGAAGGACCCAGGAAGCGAACCCAGGTCTCCTAACTGTGAGGTAGCAGCGCTACCCACTGTGCCGCCCCAAGAATATTTATTAGAAATGTATTTTTTTGGGAAACGTTCATATTCAATAATCAAAATGGGCCAAGAATACTCCCATTGTGGCATCTTTGAGGTGGATTTCAAATAATATTTAAAATCTACAAAAGGTCTGGAAAATGCAGAAACACAGAAAACTTTTGAATTATGCAAAACATACTTTGTTTACATTGTTTAATTTGTAGGTTCTCTATTTGTGTGAAATGTATATTTTTATTGGTTCTCTTTTCTTTGCATATTTATGTAAAGCTTTGGAAAATTTCTTATGAATAATAAAATTTAATTTATTGTAAAAAAAATACAAGTTTATCTATCAATATGTTTAATATTTTAACTAAACCAACAAAGATTGTTCAACACCTAATACCAGGTCTAAATACAGCAGAAAACACAACTAGTAGAAGTAGAAATATAGAATACGAATTCATAAATCAGTTGTCCTACCTTACAGAGGCATTCTGTCTTACCAAAGAACTGACCTTACAGGAGACCTGACATCCTTACCAGTGCACCTGGGTGCAGCTACAAAACTCAAATGGTTTAATTTTCACAAGTGCCCCACAACTTTAGGGCCTGACAGGCCCATTGCAGGGATCCATCTGTGCTGCTGGCAAGTATAAACCTGTGCCCAATTTTAAAGTGTATTTATAAAGGTGAGCAGTTGGACTGAGTGCAGCTTTTATTTCTGCAATACTACTGTTGCTTTTACAAGACAAGTTGAATATCTTACAGCAATACTAAGCTGTTCTTTGTTCAATTTTTTTCATTAGAACTGGAGCACTTTTATAGCCTGTAGTGTTTTCTTTCTGCAACCTTGAGATTAAAGCGGCCATTCATTAAAGGTAAAGATTTATAATTTACAACAGCTTAATGATGAATGCTTCTGTGGACACCTACAAAATCCTGCTCTTAACAAGCAAATTGGAAAACTATTTAGCTCCAGACTGTTAAATCAATTGCTTGTTTTTAATTGGATTTGTCTCTTATGTATTCCATTCCTCCCTCATTACTGTTTTCTAGACTAAAACATCCTCAGTTCCCACATCTTCAGATATGTTTTCCATAGGACTAATAAAGATAAGGGAGGGGAAATTCTAGTCTGAGTTTGGAACAAGCAGGCACAGATAACTGATTTTAATGATTAAATGATTCAGTTGCAAACAACTTTTTGAAATTTCTTAGAATAGTTTACGGCTAAGTGGGGCAATGATACTTTAGAGGAGCAGCAGCAAATATGACTTTCTCAACAACCTGGAAGCTTTTTGAACCTACAGAAAATATCAATAACCTTTCCTGGTAAAGCCTCAGATTTTTGCATTTTAATTTCAACTGTAATGAAAAGATAGAATAAAGACATTAACAATTTGTAAGGTGTGGAAGCAGAACTCCCCACATTTGTTGAGATTATTTGGTGTAATAAGTCAATTCCATCTCAAATGGGAGGGTGACTTTTGGAAATGGGTCCTTTACACTCATTGGTACATGTTTAATGATTTTGGTCTCACCCTCAGAGTCATTAAAAGTGCAACATGAGCAACAAAGCATGTCAGTCTCTACAATACAGTAAACTAGGGTGGGTTCTCCACTAACTTTTTTTGTTTCTAAAGGCAGACATACATCCTGCTCAGTCAAATGAAGGTCTCTACATTTCTGACTGGGTATTCATCAAGTTGTTGGGGATTGTGGAAATATTAGGCTGTTTCCTTATTTATGATCTAGGAAAGTCACATTACCACTTAACTGCAATTTTGTGGAAAGTGATGGCATTTAATTCTAATTGTGCTTTTACAACACATGTACAGTATGTACAGTTTCTGTGTGTAGGCACCTAAAAAGGTATTGATTATGAAACAGTCATAAGTTTACTTTCCAAAATTTTGATTTCCAGCCCCACAAAATTTGTTTAAACATAAATAACTAGGCCTTTAAACTCTAGGAAGGCCTAGAAACAGAAAGTGGGCCTGGTCTGCACTCTCAAAAACCAAGCCTTAGAAAGGGCTGGGAGATGAGTGTAACAGAAACTATTTAAGTCGACAGCCATTTTGTAGATGACAATGTAACTCAAAATTCTGAAGCGGCAGGTATTGGTCATGAGAAATCCTCTAGAATTCTTTTACTAATTCTTTTACTGTCTTTATTAACGATCTTATAGACTGGAAGATTTGTTTTCTACTACAAATTGAATGTGTAGAGTTGAGTTTTTAAATGCTTAACATATTGTAGACTGGTGGTGGAAAAGGAAGTTCATTTTGGAAATGGTTGTAAAACTAATATAATGTACTTTCAGTCTATTTTTAATTTTGAGAGAGATGAATCATTCCAGAAATTACAGACAGATGTTTTGCAATGACTAGGGCTTATAAAACTAAAAGATTTACTGAAATAATTTAATTATGCACCACTTCAGCTTTTTGTGGGGGAGGATGTAGCTTAAGAGCACAAGAGAGAAACGGCAGAATCATTACATGCTGACCCAACAGTGGGACCTGCTCCATCACTTCATCTGTATGAATGCCATGCCTGAAAGGCACAAGGTGGGCAGCTTTTTCAGGCCTGTACATTTGTTGCAAATGTTTCTCGTTTGTTTTTTTTTTTTTGTGAATGAGTTTTTAATTTGGCTAAAGTTTATATCTGTCTTAGCCTAGGCAGCTCTCTTTGCTGTCCTTTCAAAAGAGTTGTGTAGAAATCACTGCTATTGTTTAATGTTTCAGTTGACCTCTGCAGTACAATTTTGTTACTTGATAGATACCACAGAGTCCAAAATCCATAAACATCTAAGGTGGAATGATACTTGTAAATATACTGCAGTAAAATTTCTGAATTAAATTATTAGACATGGTTGAAACCTCTCTATATATAAGGTGATGATTAAACAGTTTTACGCCTGACTTTTTAAGAGAAAACAAGTTTTATTTTTGAACCTATGCCCCACAAACAGTGTAATATACTTATTATAACAATCAGAAAACTTTTCCGTTTCACTCAAAATGTATTGTCTTTCTTATATATCCAGTCTTCCATAGATGACCTGGAATCTTCATCACTGGAGTTGCACATCCTTTGGAAGTTGCCCGTCACATTAGGAAAAGTAATAATTACAAATGGTTCAGGTTTGTACAATAGGGTGGGAGTGGCATCTCCTCAAACACAGTTTTCCAGATTAGATTTTGTCACCTGTGCAGCAAAAACCGGGATATTGTCATTAAGCAGAAGGGTGTGGTCAACAGTTTTCTTCATTGCTTTTCCCTACCTGACTGCTGCAAACACCAAAGAAAATTGATATAAAATATCAGCCACTTATGTGGGCTTTTTGAAGCATGTAATCAATATCGACTACACCCTCTGCATCATAAAAATGTTAACAAGATCTTGCCAGGACTGGCTTAAAAACTTAATTTCTTTGATGGAGAATTATTGTTTCTTGAAATATGAGTTATAGTGCTGTATCCCAATATGACCCCTAGCTTTGAAAAACCTTCTAAATCTCTCCCAGTCTTTGATGATGATTCACTTCAGGACTTAATTCTCTGAGCATCCAATATCTTGCATAACAGAAACTAGCTATGAATTTCTTAGGTTTTATCTGTTTGCAAGAAATATATTTTCTATGACATTGCAGTGATTTATTCATATGTTTTTCGTGTTTAAGAATCTTTTGACAAGCTTAAATCTAACTTTTGAAATGTATTACAAAATATTTGAAATATTACATTATTGGGTCTGGCCATTTGGTAGTTACCAGGAAACTAAAGATCTCATCTTATTTTAGGGTTGCAAAACCTAAGTAAGGCTTTTTAAGTGTGGATTGTCTCACTGGCAGAAATTTTTGTGTCTAGGTTTTGGATTTAGATTTTATTTTTATTAACCGTAACACCATTTTCAAATAAGATGGTTGCTTCCATTTTGAGATACAGTTACTACACGCAACAATACAAATGTTGCTAGGAGCACGCCTCTGAGTCATGTTTAATTGCATCATTGACGTGACTGTATAAAGAGCTGCTGGATAGACTTATTCACTGTCAAATTCTGTGAAAAACTTAGAGTTTGAAAGTTTGAATCTATTCTTAATTTATTTTTTGGCTACAACCTATATTTTGTTTTGTGACTATGACTTTGCTTCTCCTCCTGCTTAGACTGAGTTCCTAATAGATTTTCCATTCTTTGCATGACAACAATTCACTTTCTTGTTCTTCAGCTTCTTAATCTGCTTTCCTTGCTGGTGGCAGAACAATATTCATGTTGTCTGCTATCCTGAGCACTGTCACATTTTCAGTCTCTATTACAATTCTTACCACTTTGGCAACATTTACTTCTGTTGTTGATGTCGAAGACTGACCAAACGTGTTATCTTTGTGAGATATCCTACTATTACTCAACACTACAAGTAACGTTTACCATGCCAGTGGACTCTAATTTTACATTTTTTACATTTCATCTGTGTACAGTGCTTCTTTCTTTGACTTTTTATAGGTTTTTTGCTTTGTACCATCCTCTAACATAACCTATAAATATGAAGGAGGGTTAGGTTTACGATTAAGGTAGGACATATTAGCCTTGAGGCTACTCATGGGTACACTGACCTTTTATTTAAAAATTAAACATGGTTAGTTCTGTCATCTGGGATACCCTTCACCTATTTATCTCTCATTTAGCCCATTGGGAAAATATGTGTCAAGTTGCTCTATAAATTCTTTTTCCTTTTTTAAGTATGCTGTTTTATTCCAATATTTTTCATGTAAATACCAACCATAATAGGGTTATGATTTTCCTGTGTGAAATGTTGATACAGTACTCTCTGTTTGATATGTGTATCTATCAGTCTCAGGTGTTGTATGAACCTTATTTTCAATGAATTCTTTGTTTCTCCTATATACAATAATCCACATTCAATACACTGGATCGCATAAATGCAATTCTGATATTGTAACGTGACGTCTTGGACAATTGGTAACTCTATCCTGCTCCTATCATTTTGAATTGTTTTCTTTTTCTTAAACGGAATAATTCAAGCAAATTTATTACTCTTTTTAATGGTGCAAGATGCATGTACCAATATGTCCTTCAAATTCTTATTTCTTATATATGCTGTGTGGAATACGGCCCTGACACAGACAGGCGGACACCATTGGTTCCAAAATCAGCACACGTTTATTATACACTAGCAGAATACCCGCGCTTCGCAGCGGAGAAGTAGTGTGTTAAAGAAGGTATGAAAAAGAAAAGGAAAAATTAAAAAAATAACGTAACATGATTGTTAATGTAATTGTTTTGTCATTGATATGAGTGTTGTTCCCATATCTATATCTATATCTATATCTATATATAATATATATATATATATATATATATATAATATATACATAGCAAAATACCCGCGCTTCGCAGCAGAGAAGTACTGTGTTAAAGAAGTTATGAAAAAGAAAAGGAAAAATTTTAAAAATAACGTAAC
>JANRMT010062792.1:97550008-97560992 GCA_026402145.1 Polypterus bichir lapradei
CCCCCCCCCAAACACGAATACCTCTAAATTACATTGGTTTTCCTAAATTATAAATAAAGACATACAAAACATTTATCAAGTTATATGCAAAATCTCACATCACAACACACATGCATACTCAAATTATAAGGAATGTAATTTAAGGCTACTGGTCAAAATTATAAAAGATGTTATTTGGCCATTTGTGTTTTGCAATGGGTTGGCAGGTCATATGTATCATCAAAAGTAGGCAGTCAGTTTATCTTCAACAATTGTAAGTGGATTTAAAATCATTATAACAAAAATCATTCAGACTAGACAATAATTCCATTTATGTTGTGTGGCGACTGGCTAGGGGTGTTACCCAACCGGGACGCCCAGGAGGACCGGAGGAGGGCTTATGCCTCCTCCAGACCACAAGGGGGCAATCACCCTGGTGGCTTTGGGGACTACGGGAAAAGAGCTTGGAAGCTCATCCCTATAGGGGCCCGTGGTCACCACCAGGGGGCGCCCCAATGCCTGAGGAGCCCTGGCCCTCAGCACTTCCGCCACACTCGGAAGTGCTGGGGGGAAGAAGACCAGGGACACCCGGAGTGCTTCTGGGTGCGCAGCCAGTACTTCCGGAACACTGGGGAGTGTCGGCGGAAGATTTTCGGGAGGCACCTGGAGCACGTCCGGGTGGGGATTATAAAAGGGGCCGCCTCCCTCCATTCAGTGGCTTGAGTCGGGAACGGAGAAGGACAAAGCTTGGGAGGAGAGGAAAGGAGGCGGCCTAAAAAGAGAGGCATTTTGGATAGGCCTGGACTTTGGGGGAGTTTTGGGGTTGTGTGTGCACTTTATTGTTGTAAGTAATGTATAATAAACGTGTGATGGGTGAACCATCACTGTCCGCTTGTCTGTATCCGGGCCATGTTCCACAGTTGGTATAGCAGGACTTATAAAATGTTTTTTTTAAATAAATGTATAATTCACAGTAACAAAAATAACATTAGGCCCACTTGTAGCAGTCTGGAGCCACTCAGATTCACACTGTCATAGGGACAGTGATTTGTTTGTAAGTTTGGTGGGGACCTCACCAAGCACATTACTTTTTTCATTCCATAAATCAGAGTACTGAAAATGTTAGCACTGCTGAGAGGTTTCTTTATCAAATTCTCTGCTCACATCATTTATGTCATGTATTTGCATTCATTTTAGTTTTCACAGTGTTATAGTGAATAAAAAAACTAGGCATTTTGCAACCATTGTCAAATTAAAATCAAGTCGTCCCACAAACTACAAACAATGATTGTCACTAAAGCTCCAGTTGAAAGGAGCACTTGTACGCTGTTTAACACTGTTTTTAGAATGCACAAGCCTTGGCAAAAACTGCTTCAAACATTCAACGGTTCACAAGCACACTGAAGACCTTGTTTGATCTGACTGGCAAGTTGCACCAAAGCTGTTCAAGTAAAAGAAAATTATTATTCTTCATTATTAGAACATGAAACTCAATACAAGTATTATAGAACTGACATTGTTCCACACACTTGTATAAAATTCTACTGTTTTTTGAGAAAATAGCAAATTCATTGTCTACATACACCTCCTTGCAACATACACATAAAAGAAACAATAGATGTGTAGTGCTGCGCAACACCTAAGAAATAAAAAAATCATCTTAAGTTCTCATTATTATGAGTCACCTTAGTGCTGCTGAGGCTGCCACAACATGGCAAGCACAAAAAAAGAAACTGTACAGTTTACAAGGACTTGCTTCATTTACCCAACCCTCTAGTATTTATGCTGGCTGGAAAAAATAGCTCCTCAGGAGTGCAAGAAAAAAGACACCATAATTCTAACATAATTCCAAAAGGCAAAATCTCAAAAAATGCAGCATGTAATAGGATTGAGACGGCACGGTGGCGCAGCGGGTAGCGCTGCTGCCTCGCAGTTAGGAGACCTGGGTTTGCTTCCCAGATCCTCCCTGTGTGGAGTTTGCATGTTCTCCCTGTGTCTGCGTGGGTTTCCTCCGGGTACTCCAGTTTCCTCCCACAGTCCAAAGACATGCAGGTTAGGTGCATTGGTGATCCTAAATTATCCCTAGTGTTTGGGTGTGTGCACCCTGCGGTGGGCTGGCGCCCTGCCCAGGGTTAGTTTCCTGCCTTGTGCCCTATGTTTGCTGGGATTGGCTCCAGCAGACCCCCGTGACCCTGTAGTTAGGATATAACAGGTTGGATGGATGGATGTAATAGGATTCGAGTGTAAAACTGATTTTCTGATTAATCAAAAAATCTGGCAATTGTTATGTGTTTTGGTGTCCCTTTCTGAGATTAAAAGAGTGGCATGACATCACCTGCCAGTACACCTATGTATGTGTCATCTGCATAACCACTTTCAAAATGCATTGTCACACATAATGATCTCCACATTCATTGAATACTGCAGTTATGTAATATTGAAAGACAACAAGAGATTTCCAGCCATAAATATAACATGAAAAAATGCATGTTCAAAAGTAACAAACATACAGTATCATGCAAAGCACACAGTTACTGTATATGATTCCTGACTTTGGCCATTCCAAGCCTCATAAACCTTTTCTAGGCAATTACTCTTGAATTTTGTGTACTTGTCTGTTCTGCCTGCTGAGAGTAAAAGAATCAAGCCCAATAACATATACCTAAATTGTCACAGTTCAAAACACAAAACCTATAGCCAGGAATATTTGTAACGTAATCATATACACCAAAGTGTTTATCTGCACTATTGGATAACTATGCTGTGAATGGCACTGATCTTTATAATTTCATAATGGTTATGTCACCTGCCACTTACTCCTGGTCATTTATGTATTGTAGTGTTGTAGTTACAACCACAAAATGGCCCCACCTATTTTAAAACTAACATAGCACGACAGAATACATGAAAATTGTACACATCTATTCATTAGAATTCAAATGCAAAATTATTTGCCAGAATTGAATTAAACATAGTTCAAGACAGCAAATGAGCTTATAATGAGTACAAGAAATACAATGAAAAGAAGTCAGGTAAAATAAGAAAAATCCCGGATCATAATAAATGATAAATTTTAAACAAGCTAATGATGCATAACCTGCAACACGATGAGAGACCTGATATTCTTACAGAGCCTGAGTGTTTGGCAGAGGATGAATCATGCACATGACCATGATAGATAGATAGATAGATAGATAGATAGATAGATAGATAGATACTTTAATTGTCCCCAGAGCGAGAAATGTAGAAACCCTTACTGTATAGCTTTTTCTGTTTTCTTAGATTCTACTACTTATGGCAAGTTAAAACATACTTAGATTCTGTGTTTCAAATTTCCTTGCTGAATACATGGGCTCAGTAGACCTCCAACTACAAGTTGTGCACAGCCTTAGCCCTAGCCTGTAACAAGATACTCCAATTGACTGCAGATGAGTTCATGACTAAACCAATTAAAGTTTCTGCACTAATATTATTTTAAGATTTAATTTCTTTAAAGGCTGAGTTCATTCAGCAATTTTTGGTTACCCTTTGATAATTGAGCATAACCTCAGAATTGATTGAAACAAGAAAAAATAATTACATGTAATGACAAGTATAAAATTAAATGTCTGCAGTAGATTCAAGTTGCATTATTCACCATCGCCATAGTACCCTGTGATTGGAAAGCAAATTTCCATACTATCTCTGCCCAATATGAATACTTTGTAACACCTCAGCATATTTCTTTTAATTAATGACCTATTTAAGCTTTGATTTTTAAAATGAGAAAGAAGCTATGAAATACACAGAGTTGTCATAATCTATTCATATAAAAAAAAATAAAAAAGTTATCTTTTAAGTGCCAAATACAGGCTTTTTCACTATATTTTGAATAAAGTCAGTCAGTCAGTCATTATCCAACCCGCTATATCCTAACTAAAGGGTCACAAGGGTCTGCTGGAGCCAATCCCAGCCAACACAGGGCACAAGGCAGGAACAAATCCCCGGGCAGGACGCCAGCCCACCGCAGGGCACACACACACACACCAAGCACACACTAGGAACAATTTAAGATCGCCAATTCACCTAACCTGCAAGTCTTTGGACTGTGGGAGGAAACCCACACAGACATGGGGAGAACATGCAAACTCCACGCAGGGAGGATCCAGGAAGCGAACCCAGGTCTCCTTACTGCGAGGCAGCAGCGTCACCTCTGTGCCACCCATTTTAAATAAAGTAAATCCATAAAACATAATCCATTTCCATGATTTCAAAGTTAAGGTCTTAAATGGTAAATTCTTCAGATCAATTTCACTTTGTCAGGAAAGCATTCAGAATTCTTCATCAGGGTGGACTAAGGCCATGAACAGTGTATTTGTTTGAGGACCTTCAGGAGGAGAAGTTTTGTTAAACAAGGCACAATACCATACACTTATTTTCAAGTCTTTTGAAATACATGGAAGAAAGGTTTCTCTCCAGCTCCCCAAACCAGGTCAGTGCAGAAATCCTGCATGTCAGGATTTTTTTTTGTTGATTGGTACAACCATGTGAAACTAAAGCGACATGCCAGGCTAAACAGGAAAAAAACTGACAAATAATGATCTGAAAATATATCAAAAAATCCTCAGATCCTGTTAGCAAGAAACCTTCTTATATCTAAATGTCAAAATGAGGCATGGGCTGTGCTCTTAGCCAATCTTTTCATATTTATTTTGCCTCTGGCCACACCAGCTTGCCTTTGCTATTGACTAATAAAATGGACAGTGGATATGGATGAGGGCTACCATGAGGGCTTTCTATGTCTTAGTTAAAGTCATTTGGTCAAGTATGATGTTTACCATCCGGTTTTCATTAGTGGCAGATTCACTGCTGATATGTACTTTAAATTAACCTGTACTTTCTATTGGCACCTATCACAACAAAAAGAACTGCAAATCAAAGGGCAGACTGTCATACAAGATGCACAGTATCTTACACTACTATTGCACAGTATTCTATGTATTTACAGTATGAAAAAAAATTTGTTTTGGGAAAGCCAGACAAACCAAATACAGTAATTCTGTGTGCAGCATTTATAGATTTTTAAAAGCAAATAACTTGAATCAGGGTCGCATATTACCTATTCCAGCAGCATCAGGCACAACCATGAATAAGAAGTCAATCCAGCAAACTGGTAGTTTTTTTTTTTAATTGTTATCTCTATTACCTGTGAGGCCCCTATGAAAATCAATGGAGCCTTCTACTCAGTAGTTTGTTAAGCAACTTGCAGGTGCACGAACAACGCAATCCATCTGTTGTTATTATTTTTATATATGCGGCTAGTGCCTAGGGATATTTGAAGAGGTGACTAACAGAAAATTAAATATACATACTTCAGATCTGAAAGAAGGACGACAAGCTATTTAAAATGTATAACTTTACTTTTAATGTGTGTTTTTGAAGCATGTAAAAAATGAGTGCCTGCACAAACTTACTTTGGAAAAGTTAAGCTATCTTTTTTTAATAGCATTTATTTTAGCAACAACGATAGAAATGAACAATTAAATTTTAGTTATGAATGTAATGTTATCTTGTTATTACCATAATGATTCTATTCTTCTTGTATTGCTTTCCTGATTTTTTGTTCTTGTGTCAACTACTGTTTATTTTCATGGATACGTGAGAGGCAGAGTTAGTTGAGGAAGTGTGACATGGTCAGGGCTAAGTTGTTTGGCAGAATTTATCATTTATTATTTAATTGTAGTACTGTGATGAAAGGCACTGTACTAGCCTCCTAGGTTCTTTTTATTCAACAACTAAAATGTCCCTAAACTATTTTTCAGCTAATTGACCATGCTTTAAATGTACACCCTGTAATACTCATTCCTGGGAATCTCAGCAATGAAAGGCTGCATGCTTCTGGGACTACAGCTCATGAGTCTTCTCTAGTTCTCCACCACTAAATGGACTCAACAAAAATGTCTCCCTGTTTTCTGCAGCACCTCAATTAGACAAGAGCACTCCTAACCCCTCCACGATCGCTAGTCTTAGTAAACATGAGGTTGCTTCAGTGAAATAATAGCCAACTTTATTTCATTTAAACCTCTTTAAGTT
The DNA here is from genome assembly GCA_026402145.1 of Polypterus bichir lapradei. Lineage (NCBI taxonomy): Eukaryota > Metazoa > Chordata > Cladistia > Polypteriformes > Polypteridae > Polypterus > Polypterus bichir. The sequence goes on from JANRMT010062792.1 coordinate 97,556,060, forward strand.
TATTTGCAGAGACACCAGGCATATCGAACACTTGGGAGCTAATGGATGGAAACATACAACCAGAATGATTCAAATCAATGTCACACAGCAAGCTTCAGGTTAGGTAGTTAGCTTTAAGCAGTTATAAAGTTCAGTGAATTTTGCATGTGGCAAGTGTCAGAACAGGAGAGAAGGCCTGAAGATTACTCAGAAGGATAACGCAGCAAGCTTCATATCAGAAGACCCAAAGAGCCTAAAGAGAGCTTTCACGCTGTTAGTTTTATTTGAAGGGTGGTGTTTCCTGAAGAGGCATTAGCTCTCTTGGAAATGTGTTCTTTTGAAATTGCGGCATATTAAGTAACTAAACAATATAGTAATATACCAGAAAAGGCGATATCCCTCCCATCGTGATTACGGCGGTACAAGAATCACATGAGAAAAAATATTTTTTTAGCTTACATTTACTGACGGTTAACGCGGTTACAGACGGGAGGCAAATGGACAGACTTTATCCAGGTGGGAATCTGGATCAACACAGCCTGCCATTTCTCGTCCCCACGCTGGGAGGTTTTTCGAACTTTGTCCACACAGCCTCGAAGGGTCTGGCTGCTGTCCAAGCCTTTTATACTGTTCTTCTTCAACTTGCTGGTCCTTTCTGTGTCCAAACAAGGGCTGAATTCCTCCTCCACAAAATACAGAAATATCATAGTGCTTACATGCCGGTTCTCATTCTCCCAATAAGGAAAGAAGATTTTGTGCTGACAGAGGACAGAAATACACTATCCTGTGTTTAAGCTGACTATACAAGCCTCCAGTTGTCTTTGGCTATCTAATCCAATGCTTGGCTAGCAATTCTAACTGGTGAGCCCCTGTGTGCCAAATTTAACATGCACATGTGAATAAAACTCATAACAGTATTGTCCAGATATAGTGACATAAAGAAAAATGTAGTATAACAGGTGGTCACATAAGATTTGCAGAAACAATGTAGTAGTCGCATCAAGTTAAAACTTGAACAGATAACTTATTAATGGTCATGTTATTCATATCAAATATTACTACTTGGCTAATACAATGATATACTAACTGAAAAAGGTCACGATTACTTATATCTTCTACAAGGCTATACACCCAATTTTATCTTAAGTTTAAAACTCAAGCAACCTATGAACCAGAGCACTATATACAGTAAGTGCTTGAAGATGCTTCCCAACGACCTTTTCATCTGTTTTCTTCCCTGAAAATTCTTAATCATTCCAGACTTGACAAATTCTTCTTATATGCTTTCTTAGCTTTTCCCTGTGAGTATTCGATTAACCTAAAACTGCTTATTATTATTTAAATAATCCTACATTCCTACATCACACAAATGAAATGTTATGTCTTACTACCATGCTATGTACAAAACACTCATAACATGACATTCAGACATTTCTCTTGCTAAATTCTATTTTTCCTTCAAAAGCATAAAGTCATAAATGTCAAAACATTGCCATAATGTTCAGTACTTATAACTGCTATCACTGATTTTGCAAAAATGTGCAATGTTTTAGATTTTTCTACAGGCTGTATTTATTTTTTAGAATTGTTTTAAATTATGAAGAATGTGAACTTTTCTTTCTACTTGTTCATTTTCCTTTATTTTGTCTTACATTTACTTCGTTTATTCATTGTACTGACTCTAAAATTCTTTTTTTCTTTATTTTTATGTTTTTCTTTTCATGTAAAATGGATGATCTGAGCAATACATGTGGACATTTATTAGGTGATTCGACTTCTATTGACTGGGGCTGTCAACTTGAATAAATGGTAGCTGCTTAGGGCATGTAGGGCATGGATTCTAATTTTTTATTGGTATTACTTTTCCCTTGTGAGATGAAGTGAAAGCCTTATTCAAATATATATTGGTTGTAAACTCTAGTTATGCTTGTATGTTATAATTTTCATTCTATAGACGTAAAGGAAATGACACAATAGCACTGCTGTTTCACAACTTTAGGGACCTCGGCTCAATTCTTGGTCTTGCATCCATGTGGATTTTCTCCAGGTATAAACAGGTGATTATGAATTGGCCAGTGAATACATTTTCCAATGCAGTACATTATTAAGAAATAAATTTATTCCATACACAAGAATTTTAAAATGCTAAAAATGATGGATTAAAATTCTGTTCAGAAAAAGGAAATAACATTTAGTGTTATGAGTTTAGGTAATGTCTCCTTTTCATCTTGCATTCGTAACTCAATATCATAAGAAAATACAGTGAGAGAAATTAGTGACCTCTGAAACATATCAACATCTTATATGTCATGGGCCAGTGTCCCATTTAGGCATGGGTCCTGCCTTGAGGTGGATGCTGTCTGGATACATTCTAGTTCCTTGTATCCTGAATATACAATAGATGAAGAAACATGTTAGCACACTGTCATGCACCAACAGTACATATCAGATATTTAGTATTTTCCAATTGGAAAATAAAGAAATGGGGCTTCCTAAAACCCTTCTTTATATACTTTGCAAAACACACACTTTGTCATTCAGTTTTACATACGTCATCTGATACCCTAAAAATAAAACTGAAAATGAAGAAATGTGATGTTTAATGTAAATAAATGTAACAGTTCACATGTAGGAAGTCAAAATATTAAATATGATTGTTGCGAAAAGACATGGAAGTTATAGTGGATTTAGAGTCCAAAGGCTGATTATGTACAAAACAGACGAAGCACATTACTAGTATGTTGACTACAAATGGAGTGTGAAGTAAAAAGGAGTCATGTTTAAGATGACATGGTATCTGGAATATGTGTAAAATGATCTCTGTATATTTTAAATAACATCCATCCAACCATCCATTATTCAACCTGCTATATCCTAACTACAGGGTCATGGGGGTCTGCTGGAGCTAATCCCAGCTAACACAGGGCACAAGGCAGGAAACAAACCCCGGGCAGGGTGCCAGCCCACCACAAAATAACAAATCCTAACTGGATTATATATGGGTTCAGAAACCAGATGACAGTAACATAGTGGTGCAGTGGTTACCCCATAACTGTAATATACTGGCTCCAAATCCTGGCCTGTTTTTTACTGAGTAGTCTGTTTTTCTGCAGGCATATTAGTTTGACTGCCATCACTAAGCTGACTTGCTCTACATTATACTTTGTGATGGACTGGCAGCATATTTAGATTTGGTTCATGCCTTGTGTCAGATGTATTCCAGAACAGGATCCCACATGACCTTGTGTAAAATAAGTGGATTTAGAAAATAAATGAAGGATAAAATAATGGCAGAGGGCAATTATTTTTTCACTAACTAGTGCCAGTTAGTTTTGAACAACTGTCTCCACTGGATAAATTAAACAAGTTAAATTTGTTCTTTGTACACTCAGGTACTTTTGCCCAAAGTTAGATTTTGCTTGGGAACAATTCAGTGTCAAACATTTGTAATAATAATTAGGATGGGGAAAATAATTTTTCACAGCACTGTATATTGAGACATTGTTGTAGGGGAAATGTTCAACAAAATGTAGTATTTAAAAGTACATTTATCAAAGTGATTCTTCTTTGTAAGAACAAATCAAAAAAAGATCAGAACTGGCAAGTAGAAGGGCTTGATGGAAGGGTATTTGTAACAAAAAGTAAAATGAAAAGGAAAATTTAAAAAAATTAATTATAAACATTATAGAGTTTTTAACAAAGAACATTCCCAGCCACAGCACATATATTTGATGTCATTGATTCAACCAGAAGCAGGTTAATTTCCTCCAAACATACATAATAAGTTTACTTTTTACTCCTTTACGTTGACTGTTTCTCCACTATGCATAATGAGTAACTTAAAAGTCATGAATTTAATTCAGTCACTCTGGCATGCAATATCCAGCTGAAAGATAAAAATCTGTTTTTTTGTGAATATAAAGCAGGCCGCAATGGAACAAAAGCATACTTTAGAATCCCATTGAGTGGTATAATGAAATTTAAGCTCTTTATTTCTGTGAATACTTTAATGACTGCAACTCCTCAGGGTAGCATATTCAAATAGCAACTGGTAATTATTTATGCAAAGAATTGTTTTTGTAAAATGTGTGCATGCTAAAGCAATATTTTCAAACATGAAAGTTCAGGCTTTTAAATCTAACGTTGATTTAACACACCGAAATGTTTTATCTTTTTTAAGTAGCTGATATGTACGCAATTTGTAGAAAGCAACATTTATGCTCAGTCATTTGTGAAGGTTTGCTTGTACCTGTTCTGTGGCCTGCCGGCATTAGGCGATATTGCATGGTGCCTGAATATTTCCTTCTTTGAACAGCATTTCTGTCCGGCCCCATCAATGGCAATCCTGATACTGATCCACATCACACCCTCATCGTCACACTATATTTGTCCTAAAGCTCGATCATTCTGCTAGAGATCAACATGCAGAAGTTGCATAGGTAATGGCTGCACAAGTTTTTTCAGACATAAAATGCATATTTCAATAAGCTTTTAAACAGTTTCTCTTCGGATTACCATTACTAATGTTGCAATAATTAAACATGACTTTTCTGGGGAAAAAAATATTTATGAGTTCAGTGATATTCAGAGGCCATGTGATGTAATATTAAATATATATATATATATATATGGATAATCAAATGCCTCTTTTCTACAACTATCACAAACTAGAATAAAGGTGGTTGATTCACTCATTATAAGCTCTCAAGGAAGCACGTCTTAAACAGTAAAAGTACACAATGGATGTCTGGTTTACATGTTTATCCTAATGGAATATGTGCCGAAAAATACTGCAGGTCTTAGTTGTTCTTTTTTGCTGTTATACTGTTCTTTGATCTTTTTCTTTGCAACGATTTACACCGTAAAGAACACCACTGTCTGCCAATTGTTTTGATATTTAGCTGTTTGCTGTGATTCATTATGGACTTATTTATTTTTTTATTTATTTTTTTTT
>JANRMT010062792.1:97561092-97620227 GCA_026402145.1 Polypterus bichir lapradei
TTTTTTTTTTTGTTTTTTCTGTCCACCCTGGCCATCGGACCTTACTTATTCTATGTTAATTAATGTTGACTTATTTTATTTTTTACTGTGTCTTTTATTTTTCTATTCTTCATTTTGTAAAGCACTTTGAGCTACATTTATTTGTATGAAAATGTGCTATATAAATAAATGTTGTTGTTGTTGTTGACTGACGGCTCCAAGTCATGTTGGACATGGTGAATATGTGCTTGCACTTCATCTACAGTCCGGCACAATTCCCACTCCACTTTACATAAAGTGCATGTCTTGTACTAAACAAAACAAATCCAAACAAAATAACGACATACTTAAACATGTACAACGAAGCATTGGTTTCCAGAGTATTCAGAAAATGTGTAATGAGAACCAAATAAAATATAACAGGAATTTTAAACTGGTGCTAGTAGAAAAGCAGCACAGGCCTCGCTTGTGCCATCAGCAAATGCAGCCATTTCTTGCCCAAGAAGAATGTAGAGAAGGAGCACCTTACAAAGGCTAAGGTTACTGGCAAAGTAAATAGGAAATAGTTACTTTAGGAAACACTGGTTGGAAATTTGTTTTATGAAATTGTCTACTTCCCTTATGTAGTCCTCATGATGAACAATTTGATCAGTAAAATACTTGTGTAGGTCACTAATTCAAAGCTGATATTTATTCTTTTAATATGATTCATATCTACAGTCTAGGTGTATGATAGTCTTGCAGGGCCAAATGTGATTCTTAAACGAGAATACAGCCTGTTAAAACGTTTGTAGTGAATAGCAGCAAAATCCAGCACTGCAAAGGCTACACCCATAAGGCTTTTTCCTGAAGTAACCCCCCACCCACAATTTCTCTAGTCTGTAAATTTTAAACCACTGCTGGGGTTTCAGGAAGAGAGCAAAAGATACTGAACGGAAGACTTAATGTTGAGAGAAAATAAAAAGCTGAAATTGCTGTTATCAATTCAGGCCAATTATCTGAAACTTACCAATTCATTTGTATATACAGTGGCTTGCAAAAGTATTCGGCCCCTTGAACTTTTCCACATTTTGTCACATTACAGCCACAAACATGAATCAATTTCATTGGAATTCCACGTGAAAGACCAATACAAAGTGGTGTACACTTGAGAAGTGGAACGAAATTCATACATGATTCCAAACATTTTTTACAAATAAATAACTGAAAAGTAGGGTGTGCATAATTATTCAGCCCCCTGAGTCAATACTTTGTAGAACCACCTTTTGCTGCAATTACAGCTGCCAGTCTTTTAGGGTATGTCTCTACCAGCTTTGCACATCTAGAGACTGAAATCCTTGCCCATTCTTCTTTGCAAAACAGCTCCAGCTGTTTGTGAACAGCAGTTTTCAGATCTTGCCACAGATTCTCGATTGGATTTAGATCTGGACTTTGACTGGGCCATTCTAACACATGGATATGTTTTGTTTTAAACCATTCCATTGTTGCCCTGGCTTTATGTTTAGGGTCGTTGTCCTGCTGGAAGGTGAACCTCCGTCCCAGTCTCAAGTCTTTTGCAGACTCCAAGAGGTTTTCTTCCAAGATTGCCCTGTATTTGGCTCCATCCATCTTCCCATCAACTCTGACCAGCTTCCCTGTCCCTGCTGAAGAGAAGCACCCCCAGAGCATGATGCTGCCACCACCATATTTGACAGTGGGGATGGTGTGTTCAGAGTGATGTGCAGTGTTAGTTTTCCACCACACATAGCGTTTTGCATTTTGGCCAAAAAGTTCCATTTTGGTCTCATCTGACCAGAGCACCTTCTTCCACATGTTTGCTGTGTCCCCCACATGGCTTGTGGTAAACTGCAAACGGGACTTCTTATGGTTTTCTGTTAACAATGGCTTTCTTCTTGCCACTCTTCCATAAAGGCAACTTTGTGCAGTGCACGACTAATAGTTGTCCTATGGACAGATTCCCCCACCTGAGCTGTAGATCTCTGCAGCTCGTCCAGAGTCACCATGGGCCTCTTGGCTGCATTTCTGATCAGCGCTCTCCTTGTTCGGCCTGTGAGTTTAGGTGGACGGCCTTGTCTTGGTAGGTTTACAGTTGTGCCATACTCCTTCCATTTCTGAATGATCGCTTGAACAGTGCTCCGTGGGATGTTCAAGGCTTTGGAAATCTTTTTGTAGCCTAAGCCTGCTTTAAATTTCTCAATAACTTTATCCCTGACCTGTCTGGTGTGTTCTTTGGACTTCATGGTGTTGTTGCTCCCAATATTCTCTTAGACAACCTCTGAGGCCGTCACAGAGCAGCTGTATTTGTACTGACATTAGATTACACACAGGTGCACTCTATTTAGTCATTAGCACTCATCAGGCAATGTCTATGGGCAACTGACTGCACTCAGACCAAAGGGGGCTGAATAATTACGCACACCCCACTTTGCAGTTATTTATTTGTAAAAAATGTTTGGAATCATGTATGATTTTCGTTCCACTTCTCACGTGTACACCACTTTGCATTGGTCTTTCACGTGGAATTCCAATGAAATTGATTCATGTTTGTGGCTGTAATGTGACAAAATGTGGAAAAGTTCAAGGGGGCCGAATACTTTTGCAAGCCACTGTATTAATGAGCATAAGCAACGGAAGAGAGCGCTAGTTGGCTGCACACATTTCAGATGTTCTTCTATTTGCTACAGTATCTTTCTGTTATTTTGAGTATTCTATCACGATATGTCATAAGAGTGAACAGAGTCTAGATAAGCATTGTGGTCTAGACACTACATGTTAAAACACTGCAGCTATTCTGACAGGACATGTTTGTATTTTGAAATAGACAGTAATATTAGATTCTTTTAGTCATTTGTTTAGATGTGCAGTCAGGTGGTGGGTGCTGTGCAGCCTTGTCATTCTTCTGCTCGTGTCTTTAGGCAGATGTGTTGATTTTGGTGTGTTGAGTACTGAAATCTGCCTCTACTGTGACTCCTTGATATCATCTCTCTTAATGACAATCTTTTTGACAGGGTGTGACACATTGTTTATGCAGTTCATATTTTATTGAACATAGCTGCCAATTATTGCAAGTTTACATCGACTCTGAGCAAAAGGTAGCATACACAGCACCTGTGAGAACATACTGTACCATTCACATTTGATATCTTCCACTGATAATATGTTAACTGAGTGTACCAAAAGATTTTTACCTTGCAACAAGTTATATTTAATTTAATATGTGCAATGTGCTAGTTGCACATGCTACAGACATGTTTAATAGTGGTATTTTTAGAAGGCTTTTCGCCTGTTCAGTTTAACGTAATCAGTAGTTTGCTCACTGTTGGTCTAGGTTAACGAAAGCACCACTGCTCTTTGCGATTTAAAATCATCTCCTCCACTTTGAGCACTGGCTTCATGAGGCTCTGGATTGCTTTAGAAAGTAAGGTGTCTAATTGTTAACATCCAGTTTTAAGTTTTAAGTTTTTTTTAGCTCAGCGAGACTAGATGTATGGAAAATTTTCAAATGATAGTAATAAATGTTTCAATATTAACGGTCAATTGCAGCAAACATCCCAAGTTAGCTGGTAGCTGCATATTAAGTTGTTTACTATTATTAGTATGGTACTTTCTAGAAACCATTTCCAAAAATGTGTTCCGCTGCAGGAAAAAATGTATGGAACAAAGCTATAGTTCAGCTGACAGGCAGATAAAAAAAAACCAAGGACATGTTAATATATTAAATGTCGGTCTACTTAATGATTATATTTAACCTAATCCTCCTGACAGATTAATATTTTTTTAATTTAAGAACTGCATTTAGATGAAAATATCCAAGTGAAGGTGGATGGAAACTAATGAGATACTCAACTGCAATTAGTCACAAAACCAGAGAGAATCCCAGCTGCGGGTTTGAAATTGAGCACTACTGGATTACTGCAGTTTTTATTTAATTTATTTAACAAGATACAAATCATTATAGTAAATTATTGCAAAAGACTTAAACTAATAATCAATATTGTGTTTTTGTTAACAGAATTGCAAATTAAAATTATAAAGGGAATTTAACAAAAAAGGTGTTGTTCCTCAGATTTTCTAAATATTCCTGTTAGTTTTTCCTCACACAATCTCTTTCTTCAGCTTTATTTAATTAATTTAGACTAAAAAGGGGCTGGGTGAGAAAAGCCTTTTGCTCTAACTATATTAAGAAGACCAGATGAGTAATTTTAATTTGCAAAGCAATCCCCTTTGTAGCCTTTGAGACAATATCATGTAATAAAGGGGGTGTAGAAATGGAATGAAATTTAATTAATTCTGGATAATATGAAAGCCCCAAATGTGAATGATAAAAATGTTAGGACAAAAGTTATGGCACCGATTTCGTATCTTAGTTCTCATAAGATTATAATAGCAGGAGATTTTAATTGTGCTTTAAACTTTTTGCCTTAAAAAAGTCAGATACTTGTAACTTTCTCCACTAGTATTTGAGATCATTTTCCTTTTTTTGACCAGTGGATCCAAAACTCTTTTAATGATAATAATTTATTGGTGTCTTATGTCTTGTAATGACCACACTTCTCTCATATTCAATAACATAGCTTACAATTGGCATCTTGTCCCGTTATTACTATGTGAAGAACAATCTGTCAAATTCATGTCAACAGAAAGATACATGTTTATAGTTACCTGTATATATGCTCTGGGAAACATATGAGGATAAAATTTAAAAAGTGCACTTTTTATATTTTTACTTGTTAATATAGACTGTAACATTAAACAGTTTTCCAGTTCTGCCATAATATGACATTTTTTCAAAAGCACAAAATTAGCCACTTTTGAAAATCTCTTGACCACTACAGAAATGATGCTGCAACTCTGAGACAGAGTAAGGTAAGGAATAGAATCCAATGTTATTTACTCTTAAGGTCAGCCACAAAAAATGGGCCAGAGTCAACCAGGGGTATTCCATGAAGCACTCTAGTGAAACTAAAGCTTAGCTGAATAATTCTAGCTTGAATATGCATCATTTTACAATTAACGATCAACTGGTGCCACAAATGAAAAATAATTCTTATTAAATCATGACAGAATCCATGACATTTAATAAGCCCCAAGAAATAATAATTGGAACATCTATCATAGATCAAAAAGAGACAGAAGAGACTGCCATACCTACAGATCGAGTACCTGCAACTAAACCTGAAGCTGATGGAAAGCATGGTCTATTATGGGATAGCTTGGAGGAGTTAAGAAATTTATTTAATTGCTGTAAGGTAGAAGAACATATAGAAAAGACAGTGGAGTCCTATTTAGCAAGTGAACAAGAAATAAACTCGATCAATAATAACACAAAAAAGCTTCCACTATTAGGAAACAGAGAGCTTTGTCACAATCTGTCACAATGCCTAAGTACATTACAGTTCTGAGAGGACTCTATGATATAAATAAAGACTCTCCATTATCACACTCTCTTAAAGTCACGGCCTTGAACACATTCTAGTGTACAGCTTTCACTACCAATTACTTAATTTTAATTAATTTTACTTAATTAATTGTATTACTTAATTTTGGAAGACTTAAATTACACAAAAAGATAATTGGGACTTCTAGTGCTTGCTGTATATGCACAAGTAGTCCAGAAGCAATAATATGTCATAAGTGTAATAAAGTGTAATAAAATGATAGCTCAAACTGTAATATTTCATGAAACTCTTGCTGCCCCTGCCCCAAGCCACCTCTCTAACACACCATATAACCTATTCAATTTTCATGAAAATCTCTACAACCAAACTTATGTGATGCCAGAACAAATGCACTGTACATACGTATAAACAGACAACAAAATAGATATAGATAAATGTGTGTTGGCTACTGAACTTTTATAAGATTTTTTAAATATTCAACCACAAAGCAAATTTATGACTAAACTATTCACACCTTTAAAAGGAAGCTTTTGTGCATGCCTTATTTTTCCAATTCAGTGTAATTTATTGTAAATATATTTTACAATACAATGAAATGTATTTGTTGCTTTGTTGCAAACACAAAATTACAAAACAGAGCAATAACAATATATAGTACTGTCACAGGGTGGAAGAGGAGTAACTTACTTTACTGAGTTTAAATTCATTACTGCATAATATCATTACCTGAATACTAGTATTGCAGTTTCTGCTAATGGTATTACATATGTATAATGTACATATATGTCTTCACAAACAAATCCTGTTTAGGCTCGGTCTGGGGACCACAGCCTATCCCCGCAACAATCAACACAGGTTAGGAAACAGCTCTGGTTAGGGTGCCACTCCATTGCAGGGAACTACTAATGCACATACCCACACAGGGTCCGTTAAGTATCGTCACTTAACCAAACAATCTTTGGTGACTGCGGGAGAAAAACTCACACACACAGAGCAGTGTTTCTTAAACTATGGGTCACAAACATGTTTATGATGGGTCACCACATGATTGTCTAATAAAATTAACCAAGTTTGTCTAAGCTTGAATTATGTGTGGTGTGACATCCTGCCCTCTATTTAGCTTATTGTTTAGTGTGGTAGTATGCGATCTGAGATGTATCCCATAATGCTGACATATCACAGCTTTTATTTCTATGGTAAGAAGTATAATAAAAATTTCCCAAAACCTTACCTCCACTTTAACTAAATGTGCAGCAATCAAACTGAGATGACTGACAAGCAAAGATACATATAAGAAAGGGGGACCACAGCACTAGTTTGAAGTGTCGAAATGAAAATAAAAGGTGCAGCACAAGCATGTGAAAATTTTCAGGGTGTTGTTTTGGACCTGGGGGTGAATAGTATGTAGGTATACATACTACCGTTGCAGTGTTGTATGCTAAATGGAGTTTCAGTGGCCATAGACAATTGGTTGGTGCCTCATTGTGTGTTCAACTTTATTGCTGCAATAACATTGACTTACAAGTTTAACATGCCTCAGTAAGGAAGCATTCCTTCTCGTAACTCAGTTTTAAAATGTCTCGATACTAGTGTGAGGGGCATGTTTTTTGGACCACGAGAACTGTACGAACACCAGAAAATATCAGAATGGTGAAGAGTGGAGACCTCAGCATTTAGCACAGTATCATTTGGCAGCATTCAAACATTCAAGCTGGACTGTTCACCAAATTCTTTATCAAGAATTACCCTATCACCCATATAAAATAGATATATCACATATTTATTTGGGAATAATATACGAGGGATATCCAGAAAAAAAGGTTACAAGTGCCCTGGAGGGTGCAGGGAATTTTTTTTTTCGAAGGTTGGCATACCTGCGTGTAGGGGGGTCCTAACGGTCAAAATAAGCCCGGGACCGCGTCAGTCAGTTGTGAAATGTCATCACAGCAAGCGAGTTCGTCAACCTCTGCTGAGGCCGTTTGCTCCACCTACCACCGATGCGAGATTCGTTCGGTCATCAAGTTCCTCACTTTGCGTCGCGAATCCGCGGCCGAGATCCATCGTCAGCTTGTGGAAGAATTGTAAAAGAATTCTTGGGTGGGAAACGTTTTTCCAACGATGAGGAGGTGAAGGAGACAGTGGAGAAGTGGCTTTCGGAGGTGGAGCGGAGCGTATTCAACAAGGGTATAAAAAAGCTGGTGCCCAGGCTGAAGAAGTGCATCGAAGTTGACGGCGATTATGTTGAGAAATAAACACATATTTTGGAACATACCCTGTAAATTTGGTTGCTATATATTCATTTTTCGATTTTTAACAGCTGTTGTAACCTTTTTTTCTGGATATCCCTCGTAATTATGAGACTGAGCTTTTGCATTCAGTTTAGCTACTTGTTAAATTGCTGTAGAAATATGCTAAACAATTTGCAAACACTTTTAGAAGACTGTTTTGTTAACTGTGGAGCTCATTAGAAAGTGTTACTTTTTAAGGTAAATAAATTCTATCGATTAATTATTTTTTAACTACTTCATTCCTGTCACCATAAGTTAGGTGATTCATTATCCTTTAAAAAAAATTAATATCTTTGCATCACACATGTCATCATTTTTTTTCACTCTGCCTTACTAAATCTTGCATTAAGCATTTACAGGCAGTGACAAACTGCAGGAATGATAATTTTTTTTTTTTAAATATATTTTCTCTTTTATTAAAATCAATATGAGATATATGCTTAAAAGGAAATAAAAATGTTCACCGTTTTTTATTATAGAGTCCGATGGGTGACCTCAGCCGTTACCCAGCTGGGACACCAGCTGGATGGAAGGACTGGGAGAGACAGCATCTGCAGGGTATGCTGGGACTTTGGTACAGCCCTGTTGGGTTCCATGGAGGCAGAGCCCTATAGTGGACTTCCACCATGCCTGAGAGTGTTTCCAGGTAATACTGATGAGCCACCTGGAGCACTCCCAGGAGCTGAATAAAAGGAGCTGCCAAACTCCATTCGGAGAGCCAGAGTCAGAAGTGAATGAAGCTTGAGGAGAGAGGGAAAAGACTGTGCTTTGTCTTGTGGTCATTGTGCTCTTGTGGGGTGCGAAGAAAGCACTTACCACCTGTAAATAAAGGTGTGCTATGTTGCAATGTGTCCTGCCTGTCTGTGTCAGAGGTAGGGTGGCTGTACTCACCCCAGTGGTCCACAAGACTCATTATTATTTGCCTATGAATGGATCTGCCGTCATTATGGCAATAATCCTCTATGGTATGGTACCATTTTTTATTTATGATTTAGAGGTTTAACAACCTCTGACACAGAGAAAATGTGCAAACTCCACACAAACAACATGTGTGCATGGGCTTTGAACCCAGGACTCTGAATTTGTGTGCCAGCAATGCAACCCACTGTTCCACCATACCTTCCTTATTTTAATATTATTTTAACACTGATAGAAAATCACTACACATGCAGTGCTACTTAATCATGCACTTATAAAATTAGTCAATGAGAATTTTTAAAATAAAGAAGGGATGTTTAACTGTGCATACTGATAGCACATGCCTTTCTGTCCAAAGGGATGAACCTTTGATTCAACTAATACCATCATGCTCCAATAAATCTTTCTTTTATATAAATGTGTTATTTGGTGTTGCCCTGGCACTGTATTATTTGAAAACTTTGCTGTAAATTAAAAGTGTGAAAAACTGATTGCATTTAGGCGAAATACAATCAATGATGCTAATTTGTTATGGTTTTTCTTGCAACTTTGGGACTGTGGCTGCTTAAAGATACAAAAATATATAATGCTAGTGTAATGGTGACAGATTATGGTTGCAATTCCAAATTGAAATTAATTATTCCACAGAAAATATGGTTCCATCAGGACCACGACAAAATATTGAAGGAAGTCTTTAACTAATGGAAAAGTTATTGTATATGTGAAAGGTAGGACTCAAATCCAGATCAACTGCATCTAAAGCAAATGCACTAACCTTACATTTTAGGTGGTAGGTTGATGGGTCAAAGTTTAGCATTTTATGACATGGAGAGAGGTGTCAATATGCCATATAACATATATTCTATTAGCACTATACTTGAGTGACCCTTACGTTTTTAAGAAATTCTGGCCAGTAGTTTTTGCTTGATGCATAGCTTTATTTATAGATTTTGTTTTTGATGGTTTTATTTTTATACTTACGAAGGATAAGAAATCTTCCAGCATGTTGCATCACAGTAATCCCTCGCTATATCGCGCTTCGACTTTCGCGGATTCACTCTATCGCGGATTTAAAATGTAAGCATATCTAAATATATATCACAGATTTTTCGCTGGTTCCCGGATTTCTGCGGACAATGGGTCTTTTAATTTATGCTACATGCTTCCTCAGTTTGTTTGCCCAGTTGATTTCATACAAGGGACGCTATTGGCGGATGGCTTAGAAGCTACCCAATCAGAGCATGTATTACATATTAACTAAAACTCCTCAATGATATAAGATATGCATCCCGCACGGTGCTTGATTGTTTGCTTGTCTCTGCCTCTATCTCACCCTCTCTGACATTCTCTGCGCCTGATGGAGGGGGTGTGAGCAGAGGGGTTGTTTGCACAGAGGCTGTTTGCCTAGCATATTTAAAAGCACATGTATTGATTTTTTGATTGTTTGCTTTAATCTCGCACGCTCTCTCTCTCTCTGACGTTCTCTGCGCCTGACGGGGGAGATGTGAGCAGAGGGGCTGTTTGCACAGAGGCTGTTTGCTTAGAAGATACTGACGCTCCTCTAAAAAATGCCGCTTTATTGCGGTGCTTCGGAACGTATTGATTTTTTGATTTTTTGCTTTTCTTTGCGAGCGCTCTGTCTCTCTCACTCTGAAATTCTCTGCTCCTGATGCGGGCACTCCTTTGAAGAGAAGATATATTTGCATTCTTTTAATTGTGAGAAAGAAGAAAGAAGATCTCTGTCTTGTCATGGAGCACAGTTTAAACTTTTGACTAAAGGGTGTTATTTCATGTCTAGAGGGCTCTAATAATGTTAACAGTGTGGGAGAGTTTATAAGGGCTTAAAATATATAAAAATAACCATACAAACATATGGTTTCTACTTCGCGGATTTTCATCTATCGCGGGGGGTTCTGGAACGCAACCCCCGCAATCGAGGAGGGATTACTGTATATTCATTCTGTTATTATCAGTTCAAAAGAGCAAGCTTACTCACATTATGTCTTTTAAAAATTCAAAGTGGTTATAAACAATCATGTTACCAATTATTTATTAAATAACATTCAAAACTTTGAAGTAGATGACAAGGTGTATATATATATATATATATATATATATATATATATATATATATATAAATAAAAGACAAAGACCTCACTGACTCACTCACTCACTGACTGACTGACTGACTGACTGACTGACTGATCACTAATTCTCCAATTTCCCGTGTAGGTAGAAGGCTGAAATTTGGCAGGCTTATTCCTTACAGCTTATTTACAAAAGTTGGGCAGGTTTCATTTAGAAATTCTACGCGTAATGGTCATAACTGGAAGGTATTTTTCTCCATTTACTGTAATGGAGTTGAGCTTGACTGCCGTGGGGGCGGAGTTTCGTGTGACATCATCACGCCACCCACGTAATCACGTGAACTGACTGTCAACGGACTATGTAGAAAACCAGGAAGAGCTCAAAAATACGCTGAACAAAACATGCATTATATAATTTAGAAGGCAGCGAAACAATAAGAAGCGAGCGAGTGACATACTACCATATTCATCAGTACAGCTACTTCGGAAACAAAGCGAGGTATAAACCTAAACTTTAAATTAACTTAATAGACAGGCTGCCGCTGGTGCTTTTCGTGCCCACGGGTAATGCGGGATACAAGTTTAATGAGAGGACGCAGGATATAAACGAGAGTTTTGATCACTTTGTAACTAAGTTAAAATTGCAGGTGAAGGGGTGTGGTTATGCAAATTCCGAGAGACTGTGTTTGTGGGGGATTGACAGTTAAGGCGGGTGGGGGAGTCACCTCATCATCTCCCCTCCCATTTACCTCATTTCGCACTGAGCTGAGCTCCGCAGCTAACGCCGTCTTCCGAAGGAACTTCGTCACACTGCCACCAAATACAGAGAAATCCACAAGTTAATACACACTCTGTCTCTAGACTTTCTCCACACTGAATCCTCCAGGCACTACTTACAAAAGGTTACATTGACAATCATGTTATGTTATTTTTAAAATGTTTAATTTTCTTAGCACAAGCACAGCTGAGAAGCTTCGATGCATGTGCTCCATAACGCGTTAAAAAATAATGCATTTAATCACACTTTGCATTACAATCAAAGGGGAACTTTTGTCAATGCATGATTTTCTGGTACACCGATTACATTGATCAGCGCATCCCAATTCATTTTAGCCTCGCACCACCTTGGTTTGAGAAGAAGTATGAAAAAATATGAGGTTAACACACAAAAACAGATCACCAATTCAAGCTTTATGAATAATCGATTCGCCATCAATAATTGTTTTGGTAAAGCCATACTCAGTGTAATCCTCCTTCCATTTTATAATTTTTCCGCCACTAGCCATGATTAAATGAACGGTAAAAAAGTAAGAGCGAAGCGAGGGTGACTTATTTAGGCAGGCATATATATGACAGCAACACTCATGACAATCATGTTACGTTATTATTAAAATGTTTCCTTTTCTTTTTCATTACTTCTTTAACCCATTACTTCTCCGCTGCGAGGCGCGGGTATTTTGTATATGAATGACCTCCAAAGAGCGCGGAGACTTTTGATCATGTGAACGTGTCTGCAAAAACTGGCGTCTCCTGCCCAGCAAAAGTCGAGCAGCCGGCGCGCGCGCGCATAGCTGTGCCAGCCTTTCAGACGCTGACTGTGCTTCTGCGGCAAAATAATATTAAGGCGCTTCGCACTTTATTTTGCACGTATACGATTATGAGGTCGTCAGCTCGGATTATGAAGACACGCACAGGAGTGAAGGACTGACAGTGCCATCACAGCCGATTAATAGCTGGGACGTCTCACCAGTCTGCACAAGACCCACCGCGACTGTCCCCAAAAGGCGCTCATATCGTCAGCGAACACATCTCTCTATACTATATAAAAGAAAAGAAAAAGGCAACTTTCCTTCTTTACACCTTTTTTCCGTTTATCCCAAACCAAAGCCTTTCTCTCTTAACACTGCAGAGGACACAAAACTAATTTTCTTTAATTGCTGGTAAGGCACATTATTAGAGGCAGAAATTTGGACTTTCACATAGAAAATGTAATTTCTATACCACAGCCGTCGTGTAGCGCCTTTCAAAAGGGATCTACTACCGAGAGATGATCCATATACATTTTAGCTGCTGTTAGTACTACTTACCTCTTCTGTTATACCGTCTTTAAAATGTAGTTTACCCGCAACCACTCCAGTAGTGCTCAATGTACCTTTACTTCTTAAAACGTTAATGTTTTACTGTTTAATAACTTATAGACTACATTTTATTATTTTTCCCTTGCACTCAGTGATCAAAGCTATACACACACATATAGACACATACATATATATATATATATATATATATATACACATATATTTATATATACCTGTGTGCATGTTTGTATGTATGTGTATACACACACACACACACACACACACAAATTATATATATGTGTGTGTCTGTGTATGTATGTATGTATATGTGTGTGTATATATGATGTAGATAGGTATGCATATATATATATGTATATGTAGATATGTATATAGATATGTATTTTGCTATATATATATATATATATATATACACAACAATTACATTAACAATCATGTTACGTTATTTTTAAAAATTTTCCTTTTCTTTTTCATACCTTCTTTAACACACTACTTCTCCGTTGCGAAGCACGGGTATTCTGCTATATATATATATAGATAGATATGACAACAACACTCATATCAATGACAAAACAATTACTGTACATTAACAATCAAGTTACGTTATTTTTAAAATTTTTCCTTTTCTTTTTCATAACTTCTTTAACACAGTACTTCTCCGCTGCGAAGCGCGGGTATTCTGCTAGTATATATATATATATGTATATTATGAGGGGCCGTTCAGGAAAAAAAGATTGGTTCGTAAATATATACATTGGTTCAGATATATATCGGTTCAGATACATTGGTTTGAATATATACATTGGTTTTAATACATCCGTTCAGATATATATTTCGGTTCAAATATATACATTGGTTGGGATATATTGGTTGAGATATATACATCGGTTTGAATACATCTGGTCAGATATATACATTGGTTTAGATACATTGGTTGGGATATATATAAATTGGTTTATATATATATATATAAATTGTCTGTCGCGTTTTGTTTTGTAAGCCCTCTTGGTTGGGGATCCTCGATTTCAAAGCACTATTTTTCCTTTCATTATTTAAAACACTCGCACAGATACCCGCCTCTTCGCCTCGCTCCGTCCCGCCCCGGCTCACTGTACCCGCCTCACTCGCTCCCTCTTGTCCCACCCATGACAGATTCTTCTCAAAAGCAGAGTTACCAGAAAGCATTAATCGCAACCACAGTACGTCCCATTTTTTCACCTCATGAGACGCTGGTTTATCATTTGTGGAAAGCTGCCCGGTGATATCTGTTATTCCCTATTGGCAGCATTTCATTAAAGGGCGATCTGCTTCAGCAAGGAACTTAGTCCTGTTTGCTGAAAGGATGTTATGGAGGAAAACACTGGAGTTGCTCTGTTTCTTTAAATGTTGATCAGGGATCAAAATGACCAGAATATTCCCGCTTCACAAATAACTGACGTTTAACTGTTTTTATAGTAAAACTAACAAAACCACACACAAGCACGTACACGCTCACACACACGCTCATACTCACAAATCGTGGGTCGCACGTGCTACTGATTAAGCGTATCTGTCAAGGGCGATTATTTTTTCCCCCCATAAAACAGATTCTTCTCAAAAGCTGAGTTACCAGGAAGCATTGATAGCAACCGCAGTACCTCCCATTTTTTCACCTCTACAGACGCTGGTTTATCATTGACCGAAAGCCGTCTGGTGATTTCTGTTATTCTGTATTGGCAGCATTTCATTAAAGGGCGATCTGTTTCAGCAAGGAACTTAGTCCTGTTTGCTGAAAGGATGTTATGGAGGAAAACACTGGAATAGCGCTGTTTCTTCTGAATGTTTATCAGTGATCAGGGATCAGAATGATCAGAATATTCCTGCTTCACAAATAACTGATGTCTGTTTTTATTGTAAAACTGAGAAAACCACACACACGCACGTACACAACACAAACACTGAAACTCACAAATCGTGGGTCGCACACACTACTGATTAAGTTTATCTGTCACGGGCGATCATTTTTTTCACCCAGTAAAACTTTAGTTCGTCAAAGTTAGAAAGCAGCGCGGTGATTTCTATTATTCCTTATTGGCATCATTTCATTTAAAGACGATTCACGTCAACAAGGCAAAAGAGTCTCTTATTTTGACAGGACGATCTTTTTTTAGGCTTAAGCATTTTTGATTGACTTACAAAAGAAAAATAGTTTTTACTTACCCTCTTTGCTTCAAATTGGCTTTTTAAAAAAAACTTTTTGATATAATTTATTTATGACAGTATAAAATAAAAAAGTAGTGCTCAAAATTATAATGCGCGTATCTAACAGAAAGAGGTGGTGGTAAGAGTAAGATATATATATATATACAGGGTGGTCCAGATCTAATTATGCAGATCCAGATCATCTGGATGACTTTGATCTATGCGGGGATGATTCCAGTTCTGCGCGAAGACGATTCTTGATGTCATCAGTTCGGACACTTCTCGATGGTTGGGTAATTTTCTATGTAATAAACTTAATGAGTTATAGCGTATTGAAAAATGCATAATTAGATCTGGACCACCCTTTATATATGTAGTGACTAAGGAGAGTGAGATGCAAAAACAGGACCTTGGAACGTGGTTCACCAAAAATGCTGAGTTTATTGAAAAACAAGAACTAAACAAAACAGCAAAAAAACTTCCACAGCCCACTGTTTGGGGTTGCTAGGCACACCTTTAAAACAATAAAATGTCCCTACACTGTCTTTAACCCTTTTTGGACTCTGCTCTTTTAAATTTTGTCTGTTCACTCTCGAAGCTTCCTTTCTCTGTCTCCCCATCCATACACACGTGCACACACAACTCCTCCCTTCTTGACTCCTCCCCTCCTGTGCATGCACCTTCTTTCTCTCTATGCAGTCATAAGCATAGCCTCTCCTAAACACTCTCCTAAACACAGTAAATAGAAAATATTCTGAACATGAATTACAAGATGTTTCAATATGCTGTACAGTATATAGTGAAACTTTTCTTTCATTTTTAGTCCTGGATTAACTCCTGGTTAAACCTCATTAGGGAATTACCATTTTCATGAGCTCTCTTCAGTGTGCTGTTCATTTTTATATTCATTTCTGGTTCAAAGTACTGCACTGCTCAGCACAGTTCCTTTTATGCTGGGCTGACACCGATTGCTCCACCTGCAGATTCTCACGTGCACATTTTATATAAGTCAAATCGAGTTACTTCAGAACTTATCAATGTTAATGCAACATAAACTTGCTCTATATGGAATATCCAAAACTATTGTGAAACAAAGCTGAATTCACCTACCTAACAGCAATACAGAGTGAAAACGAAAATAAGCTAACCAGTAGCACTAATACTTGAACAATGTAGAATTACTGCCAAAGGTCCTTCCATAACTTTGCAAGTTTCCATTGTTATTCCTTCCTGCAGCGTTAGTAAAAGTATAAACTGAAGATTATGGAACGTGCTCCCTTTGATAATATGACAAGATCAAAGAGGATTCATTAAAGGCAGACATCCAATAGTAAATTCTCATTGTTTAGAGGAACGTACATATACCTCAGAGTATCTGAGCTTCCACAAATCCTGTTGTCTTTGAATGCACAAAACAAGCTTTTGATAGAGTTGAATGGGGATTCATCTGTTTATTGTACCATGCAGATCTGGATTTTTTGTCCCAATATATGTAGTTATGTCAGATTACAGGTATTCATTAACTTACACAGAGGCTCAGATCAATTTAAGTTGAACTCAAAAGCACTTTGTTCTTAATCATATCATTGTCATAGTATTATTTAAATCTTAAAAATGTACATGAATGGACACATGACCAATATGTGTTTGTTACATTTTTTTCTTTAATTTCAAGCATTATTTATATGAAATGAATACTAATATATTGCAATAATAATAATTAAAAAGCAGTGCATAAATTTTAACATAAATGGACTCACTGGGCAATACTTGTGTGTATTTGTCAAAAGCACTGCTGGGAAGTGAAGATTTAGTTTTGTCTTAGCTGTAACTCAAATACTTTTATGTTGCAATTCTTCCTTGCAAGTGGTCGTACAGAATGTTTTGTTGTGAACATTTTTGTTGTTTTCACTTTTCTAATCATTATATACTCATGTGTGCCACAAATACATCAGAAAAGTGTTTTAATATATCAAAGGCTCTTCTGGGGAATGAAGTCTTCATTTTTTTTACCTCTACATTAAATAAATCTAAGGAATAGACTGAGTACTTAGAACCTTAGCCCAAACTAACATAAAATTGCTAAGAAACTGCAAAAAATGTAAAAAAAAGCAGGGAAAAACAGAAGTGGAAAAGCTGAATAGCACCTAGGGGTTTGTGACACACAATTGGGATATTACTGCATTTGGTTTGGATTGTGCTTCCATGGCACAGTAAATATTTTTCAACATTATTTTGGAACAGAAGTTTTTCAAGAAGTGAAATATGACTTGACTGCGCTGGTCTGAAATTACTGTTTTATGATTTTCAGTAAGTCCTCAAATGATTTACAATAGGTCCTAAGATGATAAATTGTTATTTAGAGATTTTTGGCAGAAAATTGCTTTGTATATTGTAGCCATACAAGGGGGTTCACCCCCTGCTCGCTTTGCTCGCCAACCCCCCTTCGTGTCTGTGCTGCTCGCATTGTAAAGAGGGGGGCTGAATGCACCCCAAGGAGACGCGGTCACTCCTCCGAAACCCCCTGTTAAACGGTGATACAATGGGAAACAAATGCAGTTTTTTTTAACCTCCTCTTTGCTTGATCAGCTGCTAGATTGCTGCTGCTGCCGCTGTGCCACATGATTTGCATCTTGCGCGGCACTTCAAACATTTAAAAGCCTGTACAGCAGATGTCCTACTCTTTGTGTTTTATTTCTGGCCCTGGGCGTGGTTAAATCTCTTGGCACAAAATCTTGTCTCACGGGATGTGAGTTCTTGATATTTTTTAGTTTATAATATAAAAACAGAATATGAATCTGTAAATCTAACAACATCACATTAAAGTTAAATAAATTCTGAAAAGAATGATACCACACATATAATGTATATGTAGGTTTTAAAATAAGCCAGATTTAAAGCGTGACAAAAAATGTGACATAAAAAAATCACATAAAATTGTTGCACAATATCATTGCACTTTTAGGCTTAGGATTTTATATAGAGATTATTAGATTATGTCATATGTTTGATTTGGCAGGGGTTGCTTCACTTTGTTATCACTTCATTCCTAATCAATGCACTATGAAGCTGTTCAGCTTTCTGTTCATACCTGCTACACGCCATACAAAGTTACCTGTTATTTACAGATCACAAAGTGGTTACTTTAAACCTGTTATTTTTGTCTTAGTACTCTACTCTACTTTGTCTTTTGTGGCCATGAGAAATAATGATAGGAATTTTGAACATCAAAAATTTTTTTAAGTTTTTAAGCAGTTTAGTTCTGGAAAACCCTAGTAACTGAAACAGGGTAACTCGGTCCCTTTATGTGAGAAACCAGTATTTACCTGCAGCAGAGTAGTAAACACAGAAGCAGTGGCCTTTGTAACAATCAGATGTAGCCATCGAGTCAGTTTAAAATGTACCTATTACTGATTTCCACACAAACCTACCCATTGGTGGCCTTAAAATCTATGGCAGTTGAGGTACTTGAACATGAATGAAAATTAATCAGCTGCTGTTTGGTTTAAATTGGTTTATTTGAAAAATGTAAGCTACAGTATGCCTAGCTGTCACATCCTTATTCTGCTCTGTAAATCTACTGCCCACTTCATCCTATGACTTGTGATTCTTTAGTTATTTCACATAATTTAGTTGTATAGGCAATTTCTTGAAAAGGTTAATTGTCATGAAAATAATTACCTAATATATTTAAACCAATATGTGATATTGCAGCAAAAAAAGAAAGGTACATTTTCATAATAAAGCAGAAAATGATTCCTTCAGTTGTTTTATTGATGCCTCGTCTTTCAAGGCTCATTACCTCAATGAACTTAGTCACGTGCGTAGAGGGGCACTGCAGTCTATTGTAGATGTTGGCAATGACTGAAAGATCCCATGGCAACTGTTCTCTAAGCAAAAGACTGACTATCTAGTGTTATTATTTCCTTTAGGGAGCAATTAAAGCAGCATGAACAAACAAGTTAACTGAAGATAAAAAGATAAAAGTGAAGCTTGGAGAGCAAAAGCGTAACACTTGCACACTTTCAAGTAAAACAAATGAAGGATAAGACAAAGGACAGTATGTGTATATTAAAATTGATTTACAAAGTTAGTATAAAGTAGCATATATGGCATAGGTTATTTAGAATACTGTATTCTGAACGATTTTACAACTTCATCAATTATCTTTTTATTGTTTATTAGAGTCATTGTACATCTTGGTGTGTGTAACTGGCTCTTTATAACTGACGTTGTACAGTGCTGAGATTTCTCAAATTTTTAAAAAGCAATTGCAGAGAAATATACAGGAATGTTTGAAACAACACCCTTTCTATTGCAATGACGGGACTATGAATGCTTCATTTTTTAATAAGCAGTGTTAAAGTAAATTCAAAATATCTCATGATGTGGAAGATTACTGAATGTTAAAGAAACGGTCTCAAATTGTATATTGTAGTGAACATTAATTAATGATCTGTAATAATAAACTTTGGAGAGCAGTAGGTCCTGTTAAACATAATAATAAAATACACCAACGCTGTTATTGTTACTTTACAATTTAAATTTATGTATATATAAAATCGCAATATGTGTGGTTTTGCTTTTCTCTTTATTAACAATGAATGAATGTCATTTTTCATTTTTTATTTAAGGTAGTAATTATTTCGGTTTTACACACTCTTGCAATCAGAAAAGTGCTTACTATGCAGCTGGACAAGAAAATGATAATAAACATGTATGCATTTTTTCCAGTTGAATTACTTATTTATGAGGGGTATAGTTATTGGCCAAAATTATCTATCTATATATATTGTCACAAAAACAACCAAGAGACATCAAAAAGGTTTGGGGCAGCCACCCGTATAATATGCCCTGGCTGCAAAAGGTAATGCTTGAGAGTTGTTCACAGGTCAGAGTCCAAAACATAACTGAATTAGGTTGTTAAAAATGGCGGTTTTATATGCCAAGAACGGAAGTGAGATCATCAGTGGTGCCAGTAGTGGAAGTGATGTCATCAGTGGTGCTGGAACCCTATGGGATTTCCTGTGGATGTTCTGCAAGGGATCGAGAAAGAAAGTCTACAGTCTAAAACTATAATCAATGTTTGTAGTTTAACTATGAACTAGCTGCTCTTGGATAGCAACGTTAATAATCAATAAGGTGCTTGGCTGCACTGAGGCTTGGAATTCTTGACAGCTAAAGTAAGAGCAAGACAGTGATCACCATCTGCAGATGAACCAGTTGAACAGAAACAAGACGGTCCCAGCCTGGCAAAAGATGCCAGGCTGGACAGAAACAGCAGAGCAACTGTTCCAATTATGAATTGGCTAGCTGAAGTAAAATAAAGAAAAAGGTAATTAACAAAGACGAAAGCTGAAACTGGTGCACCTAATGACAAATGAAGTACCTATAACCACTATATACATTGCCCCAAAACAAACTTTCTTCATTTTTGATATGAAGACCCCTCCTCAATCCTTAACCTTAAACTTCTTCCTATTTCTTTCTTATCCTTTCAAAACAATTGTTTATTTTCTTTGCTTTCTTTAAATTTTTAAAATTTATTTCTTCTTTTTTTCACGAGTTTCTCCTGTCTACAAAATGTAAAGCTCTAGGAAAAAAAACACAGAAATTATCGTTTCTGTTTATACTGACTGTTCTGTATGAATAGTAAAGGAAGATCATGAGATGAGCAAGACTGAAAGGTGAAAGGGAACATCATAGTCCATAAAACCAATTAAATCAAATCAATCAAAATCTTTATTGTCATTGTAGCAATGAGACATTGTACAATGAAATTTTAGGTGCAATTTTCCAGTGCAGAAAAAAATAAAATAAAAATAAAAACAAAAACAAAACACAATTACTCAAGTTACAACTAAAATAAAGAAATAAAATAAGTATCCAAAATTGCCCATAACAGCAGAACAATGTTTTCCACTCATACATACATACATACATTATATTGCACTTGTCCCTTATCTAATGTTAACTTAGAATGAAGGTGCACTCGGTCAGATTGACCACTTAGCTGCATTCAGCATGGTGATGGCTGAAGGATTGAAACTATTTCTCAGTCTATTTGTCTTAGTCTTGATGGATCTGAAACGTCTGCCTGAAGGCAGGTGTTCAAACAATGCATGTCCTAGGTGTGATGGGTCCTGAAGAATTTTCTTGACGTTCCTGAGACAACAGGAATTATGTAGTTCTTCTAGTGAGGGGAGAGGACAGACAACTATCCTCTGGACAACCTTAATGACCCTGTGGAGCTCTTTCTTCTGTGCTACTGTGCAGCTGGAGAACCACGCACAAAGACAGTAGACCAGGATGCTCTCTACTGTGCAGCAGTAAAAGAACACCAGCAGTTTCTCAGGGATGTTGTTCTTTCTGAGCACCCTCAGGAAGTAGAGTCTCTTTCGGGCCTACTTCACTACCTCAGTAGTGTGTGTTCCCCAGGTCAAGTCCTCCCTAATGGTGACTCCCAAGAAGTGGAAGTCTGAGACCCTCTCCACACAGTCCTAATTGATGATGAGTGGCTGGATGTTGTCTGCCTTCTTCCTGAAGTCCACGATGAGCTCCTTGGTCTTGGCTGTATTTAGGAGCAAGTTGTTATTCCTACACCACATTGTCAGCTGCTCCACTTCATCCCTGTAGGTGGACTCATCCCTCCCAGAGATGAGCCCTACTACCATGGTATCATCAATGAACTTAACAATGGTGTTACTGTAGTTGGCAGGAATGCAATCATGAGTGTAGAGGGTATAGAGCAGGGGGCTCAGCACACAGCCCTGTCGGGAGCCAGTGCTGAAACTGATGGGTGTAGAGAAGTAGGGGCCCACTCTAACCCTCTGAGTGCGATCACTGAGGAAGTCCTTGATCCAAAGGCAGGTGGAGTGTGGAAGTCCTATGTCTGACAATTTGGTCACCAGTCTGTGGAGTAAGATGGTATTAAAGGCAGAGCTGAAGTCTATGAAGAGCAGCCGCGCGTAGCTCCCCTGCTGCTCCAGAGGGGACAGAACAGCATGGAGAACAGTGGCCACAGTGTCCTCCATAGACCTTTTTGTTCTGTAGGCAAACTGGTGCGGATCAAGCATGGGAGGCATGAATGACATGATGTGGTTCCTGATGAGCTTCTCAAAGCACTTCATAAACACAGGGGTCAGTGCAATTGGCCACTAGTCATTAAGACTGGTGATGGACTGTTTCTTGGCCACAGGCATTATGACAGAGGATTTCAGGCAGGATGGCAAAGTGGACTGAGACAGAGACTGGTTGAATATCCTGGTGAAGACCCCAACCAGTTCAAGGTCTGGGTGTTCAAAGATGTCCAGTCTGGTCCTACTGAAACAGTCCTGCAGCTGCTGAGTGGCTCCATCTGGCCAAGTTTTAACTGTCCTTGTGCTGATAGGAGCAGTTTTCCTAAATGGAATGTGTGCTGGGATTAAAAACAGTGACGTGTGGTCAGATTATCCCAGGTGAGGTAGCGGTGTAGCCCTGTAGCCCTGTGTAATGTTTGTATAGATTTTATCCAATGTGTTAGCTCCTCTGGTGGCACACTTGACGTGCTGATGGAATTTAGGGAGTACAGGTTTTAAATCCACATGGTTAAAGTCCCCAGCAATGATATACACAGCATCAGGGTGCTTGGTCAGCTGACTGCTAATACTGCAGTGTAAAAGTTCAAGAGCCGAGTTTGCATTAGCGTCTGGTGCTATGTAAACAATGGTAATCAAGACCACACTTTTGAATAAAGTGGAAAGCTAGAAGTCAAAATGAAAACAGAAATACCAAACAGGTAATATTACTAATTCCCTAAAATGTTTTAATATAACTACACACACTGCAAAGACATATTTTAGTATACAAAATTTGGAGGGTCAAAAACTAAGATTCACTACAGCTGACAAACTTAAAGCACATACAGCCAGGTGGCAGAGATGCTCAGGGCTGACAACATATCATGTTAATGCACCTGTAACAGGTGTCTAGTCACACTTACAGGTAATCTAACTTAGACACCATTTAATTATCTGACTACGCCACCCAGTTTTATTAAGAGACTGGGAACTCTTGAAATTTACCAATAATAGCACACAGGTTTCTTTAAATTGGGCAGTGAGTAAACACACAATGAAAGACACAACAGTAATTTCAGGAAAAGCAACAGTAACTTCTATTACACCAGACAATAATAAGTACATTAAAAAGATAAATGAACATAAACAAAACCTAACAATATCAAGAACGAATTTCTTTTTTTAAAAGGAAAATGCACAGTCCACATTCTAAAAGTCCATCAAAAACAGAAGGGAGGATACAACCTTTAGTGGTGCAGAGTCCAGTTTGTGCACTGTTACCCCAACAATCAATCGTCCAACTGTCCACCGCTGCACTCTGTTCACTGGACACTCGTTTCCCAACAGAAGTTTTGTCCAATCGTGGAATCCCTGTCAGCGTCTCCTCATTGTTCTTTTTCTCCACTCTGGGCTCCTTGTGTTGCTGTGACCTAGGCACGCCTCACTTCTTGTCTGCCAGCTTTTCTCGGTCCTTTCATGCAGCTTCCCTCTCCCGCTGGACCCACAACCGTCTTCTTGTGGAGCTGTCTCTTCCTCCCTCTGGGAACTCGGGGAAAGTGTTGCCGTTCGCGTCCCTCACATCGCTCCAGCCACGTACCCCAGTCTGCCAGTGAACCCCTGTGCTCTCTGTGAGTCTTGGCAGCGTTCTCAGTGGACTGTCCCTCCCTTCCCTTCTCCTGCCCAGAAGCTTAAATCTCCTTCAGTCCCTGCCATTATCAGTTCTGGACAATCAGATTAAACAATGGCACATCTAAATTTCCTGGGTTTTACAATTAATGAAAATACAAGTTAACAAAATGTATTGTTACCAATCATGAATAAGTACAGATATGCTGATTAGAAACCAATAGCGTCAGACATGTAATCTCCAAGTCAGGTAAATACACACATCCTCCAAGGAAGGAGCAGGTCTGTTATCACAACTTGGCTCAACCAGCCTGACTTCAAAGCGGTGACTCCTTTGCAAGACAGCAAATACCTAGAATCTGCAGACAGCCTTTTAACTTCTCACCCCCAGTGCCAACAATGGGTGCCTATTGCCTGTTCATCTGCTGGGTTTTAAATGTAATATTGACATGTTTCTTTTCCTAAGAGAGAAATGGAATGACTCTGTACAAAAAATGTCCCCTTCTGACACACCTAATGATTTAAACAGTTAAAAGAGAACACCAATAGGTCTGTCAAGCTCTTTTTTTAGCTAATAACTTAGGTGTCCCATGAAAATGCATAGTGATATCTTCCTTTGCGTAATGATACAAATCCAAAGGAAATGAGAAAGACAAACATAAATAGTCGAACTGGCAAGAAAGCATATTTGGATCTTCAAAGATATTGATTAATGAAATAACTTTACTGTATCTAAAAGTATTGAAAGGTAGCACAATTCATGTTACTTATGCTGTGTTTATGTGCTGTCAGACAGATAGTAAACATGAGCTTCAGAACTATCAATTCCACATGAACACCACATGAACACAGAGCTCTAAGTTGAACAATTTGAAGATAAAAAAACTACCTCAATTCTCCTGAGTTGTGATGTAATGCAGACCTTTCACCTCTGTCAATTGTATAGACTAAAATTATAACCCGATCAGCCAGAAATGTCATCTTTGTAACTGAATTACTTTTGGGATGAAGTGATATACATTTAATATGATTAGTTTGCTCTTTGTTTCTTCATTTATTTATTTTTTTATATTTTTTTTTGTAAATGCGTAACAAACCAACATTAAGCTTGCTTTTCTCCAAATAATCTGACCAGAAACTCACACGAAAGCACTGAAAAGGGAAGGTGAAACATCACGACTCGGAGCTCTGAAAATTCTGATAACACATGAACACAACATAAGACGACTTTTGTCACACCCAGACCCTTTTTACCTAGGAATGATCTGTTATTTTCTGTCAGGGTTTGTTCCCTGGCATATATTTTTTTCTCTCTCTCTTTCATTATTTCTGTTGTTTCTGAATTATTATATTTCATGTGTTTTTGTTATTATGTAAATTTTGTATTATTATTTAGAAGTTAATGTGCTTCATAAGTACATTACTTTTGTCTTGTGGGTGTACTCCCAAGAGGCAGGGCCATCACGTCATCACTACTGAGGGAATCACCCTAAGGCCATGTTTATACATGTATATACAGCGGACGCTCCTGCTACACAAGCGTTTTACTGTTTATACTTGCGTGCATACTATATGTAAATCTGGAAGATTCCACCAGGTGGCAGTGCAAGATATCATCACAGTGAGAACAGTTTCAACTTTGCTGTGTTGTGAATTGCCTAAAACACCCATTAAATTCTGAAGACACCGTCCCACAATATTTCTGAAAAGGACGGATGTTTAATGATTAAATCCATCAATCCAGGAAAACTCCAGTTCCAGCAAGCATTAGACATGAGGCAGAAACAATCCCTGGATGGGTCATCAGCTCATCGCAAGGTGAATGCAAGCACTCATTTACACTAGCATCATTTTAGAGTCACACAATTCCCCAAACCTTCATATCTTTGGAAGGAAACTGGAGTACACTGTGGAAACCCACCAGGAAAACATGCAAACTCCAGGCAGGGAACACCAGGGATGTGACTCCCTGTGAGAGAGCAGTGCTACCGCTCTGCCACCATGCTGCCCCGACATGTGTAATTATTAACACTATTTATTATTTAAATGAAGTAAACTATTTATTTGTAAAATGTAATATACATTCTTTAATACATTTCATTATGAAAGTGATTTCAAGTATAAATCTAAGGATTCTAAATGTGCAGAGAGCTAGAATATCATGTATTTAATGTGTTCTGTGTGGTAATTACTGCTTGCCACTGCTGTCAATGCAGGAGGAAGCCCCAGCAGCACGTAGCAATTAACAAATGGGTTGGTTTTAAGATGATGTTTACGAAGGTCTATTTCAATTATAAAAAAAACTATGAGATTAAAGTGGACATTTCAAGATTTAAGACGAAATGTCCACTTTAATCATAAAATAGACCTTAGACCTTGTGTCCCTAACCTTTTTTTCTCTGTGGCTCAAATACGTCACTGTACATTCTGATGCTGTTTTGAAGGTGCAAAAAGAAGGATGGCACAAAAGATGATATGTGCGACCTTTAAAATGTATTGTGTCAGTACCATCAGGAATATGCAACACTTCAATATAAAAACACCTTGATTGCATCTGTATGTCGACATTTTGCTTCACCACATCGAACCATTCATCAAACATCGGAGCATGCACATCGATCCTGTAGGATCAGTAAAGTGGCTTTCTGTCACATGTAGATAGTAAACAGAGATTCTGATGTCATGTTCTGACTTGATCAAACTGTGCCTCCCAAATTTTTGCTATACTCCAACTCATGCACGCGTTGTGTTCATTTTTGAAGAGGTGCTCAGAGGATGCATCAAATGAACACTGGGAATGTGCGGCAGTCATGATGCATGAGCGTACGCGTTCTGAGTTTGAAGTATAAACCGGCCCTAAGCCTAAGCCTTTATACTCAGGTTGAGGAGATAAGTCCTTCGGGGTGTCATTAATAGCTGGAGTGTATTTTGAATCTTTGTCTAAGGACTTCCTTTCATTTTTGTTTTTTTGTCATTTTTTGCTTTTGTCTTTGTTTTCTGAGTATTGGGTAAGAGATTGGAATTATTAGCCTCATGTTGCCTTTTTAGGCAAATCATGTCTTTTAAATTTTGGGCCAGGCTTCCTGGGTGATGCCTGAGCCTGAAAGTCCAAGTTTATATATTCATTTATTTTAGGATTGTTCAGCCTTCTGACCTTTTTGTGTTGCTGATGCCACAACATAATCTACTGGCACATGACTTGTTGAAAGTGCTTCTTTGGGAACTTATTAGGCACTTAGCCTTGAACCTTCCTTGCACAAATAAAGCTTTTAACATTCTTCTTGGGCAGTGATACCTCTTACATACTGGATCCTTACTAGGTACATCCAATTTCTGTGAAGTCTTACCAGAAACCAAAATTACCCTTAATCACATATTTTTATGTCCTTTGAATTGTCTGTCATCAGTCCAATTAAATTAATATAACATAAAAGCCTATTTGTTATAGTAAGATTGTTCAGTCAGCTAGTAAATTGTTCAGGAATCTAATTAAGATTTTGTTGTCTGGTCTATCAAATATGTAACTTACCATATAAGAAATAGCCTTGCCAGTTCAAAGCATAATTTTGCCTAACATAATCAAATGCTTTATCAAACAGTAGGCCAACATTCCATGCAAAAAAGATTTGCTAGTATCCTTGAAACCAGAAACTCAAAAGAAAATGTGGGTTATTACTAAAGCCAATTTAACACTCAAATATAAGTAGCAGTCCTATACTGTTAACTGGAAGTGGTGAAAGACTGCCAAGACATTTGGATTTATAAGCAAGAATGAGGTAGATGAAAAAAGTGCATATTGCTCAGAGGATTGGACTACACAGAAGCAGGCTGGGATTGCATAAAATAATCATATAATGTTAGTTTGGAGTTGTATTGTGAAGAAACTTTTACTGTAAGACCCAAATTCACAATTTAGACCAAGAAAATGTACCAGTACATATTAAATAAAACTGTAATACTGAGCAATACCATTGATAATTGTCCCTTTTAAATATTAATAAAAGCTTTCTACAAAATCTTATCATATTTTTTTGTCATAGGTTATCAAAACCCTACACAACACAGTATTAAATGTCTGATATAGACTATAAGCATATAGATGTTGTCTGACACAGGTTAGGAACCAAATAAAGGACAACAATATTCAGGCTTAAGAAGTCTTCAGTTATCCACTCCCAGTCTCTTATTACCCTTTCCTGTCAAAATCATATTTTTTAAATGTTTACAGTGTACTTTACATAACATTTTAGCTTCTGATGATCCAGTTTTTCCGACTTAAGTGAGATGCCTCAAATCTCCCCTGTTTGCTCAAGAGTTCCTTAATATTCTACAGGATACTTCAGCTCGCCTACTGCATCTCATCTCCTTTGTAAGCAATGCCAAGTAAGGGCACTTTGCACATGAAGAGACATCTTTTGCTGTGATACTGACCTTATTTTTCAATATATTTATTCCAATCTCTGATCCAAAATTAACAGCTTTTTACAGATTTCCCCTGCTGTTTGAATTCCTGTGATAAAAGCAAGTTATTACCCACAGAAGCAGATCAAACACTATCTAATAATATCTTCTTGCTTTTATCTGTTAATTTTCTATGCTTTCCTAGAAAGTACAAATAACTTTTTTGTAAGTAATATACTGTATTCCATGTCCCTAGTTCTGGTTTTTGCTAAATATTTGTAGAATAATAACTACATGTTTTTAATTATTTACAAAAATGTAATTTTACTCTTTAATGCAAACAGAAAGATGCTGTTGGAATGGATCATTTTCAAAATAAAATAATTTCTACAATTGGAGAAGAAAGACTGAACATTTCATTTTAAACCATTGATCTCTACTATCATTAAAGTACCCATCTTGATTTCAAAATACTTCACTTTTCAACCCATGTATTATGTTCCCTACTATAGTTCAGATTATATTTACAGACTGAGCCTATCCCATCTATATTACAGTACAAAGCAACAACCTGCAACAGATGGCATGCCAGTCCAATGCAGGGCATGCTGAAAACCACAACCCTGTTCATACAGAACTAATTTAGAGATGCCTGTACAAACAAATTGTATCTTGTTAGAATGTGGAGAAAACCAGAGTACAAAGCATGCATCCTTAAAATTCATACATACTATCATGCCTGGAGATAACTTTCCTGGCTCAATGAGAGTAAGTAATATCAATCCTAAATGAGAGTAGGTGCTCTTGCTAACTGTTTCTTCTCTTCCACCTGCAGCTCTGAGAAGGTGCCCAGTGAGGACACCTGACACCACTCACAACTTCCAGAGAAGGCCCCACCAATCTATAAAAAGGGATATGCCCTCAAAGGAGGTGTCTCATTTGGACCTGAGCCTTGTACAGGACGGAGGTCCTGTGTAACCAAAGTAAGAGAAGGCAAGAAATTGGCTTACTTGAGGCTATTGTAGCCTAAACCTTTATTTGTGCCTTCATGCACTTACTTTCTGTTGAGTTTAAGATTGTCTGGTTGGTGCCCTAACTATTTTCGTTGGACTCCTCCTATTTTTCAGGCGATTACAACGCACACACCTCTGTTTCAGTGAACAGTCATAGAAAGAGTCATAAACACTACTGATTGTTCCCAAGAATAGAGAAAAAAAAATGGCAACAAGAACCTCATTCAAAGAAAATACAGCCAATTAACACAAAAGGTATAGCTGTCTTTTGATTTTTAATTAAAGGGTACATAAATAAAACTCTTTAAATGAATCCATTTTTATCACCTCTAGTTTGAAGCACATATAAAAACAAACTCTTGTCACATGCAAAGAAACAGAACATTGCATAGAAAATGCTCATAGAAACTGTCATAAGATGTGGCTTAAAATCAAAAAGTATGAACCCTACTTAATTAACAATTAGAAAAAGAGCAGACGTGTAAGATATCATCTAAAAAAGCAGAGAAACATTACCAGCTTAATAGAAAATGTCACGTTATATTATCGTGGGTTTCTGTAAGGACTTCCCAGGTCTGTTACTAGGTTGATCTGCTGTCACACCTTAAGATTATCACACACACAGATAGACATCATACACACATGGATCCTGTAGACAATGCCTACCAGTCACCCGCAATATTCTACTTAGAACCCCCTCAAATTCATACATAGATATCCTTAAAGAGACAATGAAGCCTCTGTACGTCTCACAATATTCTATAGGAGTCTTTACTAATATTACAAATATTACACATATTTGACTGGGTGGCTGTCTGTATGATGAATGACTTCTCTCACAGTTTTTGATGTGTTTATGCATCTCCATTCTGCTTACATTTCCAAACTACAAACTAATTTGGTAATTCCTAGTCCTACAGTGTCCATCTGTTATAAAGTAATCAATACGGCCAACCATTTCTGGGACTTCTTCATTTACACAGATGTTTTAAGGTGAGTGATTACTGGTACAATTCAGGAAAAGAAGGTACTTTGATGTTACTTGCCCCTCCGAGTTTCCTGTATTTCAGTTCACCTTGTTTGTTTAAGCAAAAAATAAAATATAAGCATCTACAATTTAAAATCCAGGACACTACACATGTAGTGATACCTTAGATGTTTTTTATTAGATATTTCAGACACAATATCAGTAATTTGAGGAAACTGATTAAAAGGGTACATTTGTGGAAGTATAATCTTTTCATTATTATATGCTGAAACTGAGCATTTAAGCCTGCTTCAGGTTCATGTATTTATCCTACTGAACAGTTCGTTTCACTCTTAAAAACAGGTAATAAACAAACAGAGGCGATGAATTCAGTTGCATAATTACAATAGCAAAACTGCAGTGTCACTGAGAATTAGAATTGAATCTTTTGTTGAAATCCAAGCTATTCAGAATAGAACTAACAGTAATAATACATTCATTTTTTACTACGTTTAAGATACTGAATGCAGCTCAAAGTGCTTTACAGAAATGATAATACAAATTACAGTACATTAAGAAAAGAAAATAGTCAAACATAAAACCAGATATGAGCAAAATATTCTACTGGAATTTCATATATAAAATAATTAAGAAAAGCAAACATTCAAAGTTAATATTTTCATTGAGTTACTTAAAATCTGCTGAAACCATTGCCTATTTACACTATTAATCTTGATGTAACAGAGCTAATAATTTATTGTTTCACAATATAGATGAGATGAAAACAAAAACTCCAGGAAAGAAATACCCCAAAGTCAACTTTTTAGTAGTTGAGTACAAACACCTAGCCACCAGCTCCATCTGGGAATATATATATATATATATATATATATATATATATATTTTTTTTTTTTTTTTCTTCATCTTGCCAAATAAGGCTAACCAACCACCATGGCGCAGCATCAGAGGCATCACCTCAGGCACTGACATCCAAAGTCCAATCCCCATAATGGGATGTGCAAAAGTGTATACACCTGACGAGCCCCAATAAGGTTGAAATACATGTTGTGTAGTCTTTCTATTATTTGGTAGATACTGTATCATACATATAGTATGAATATAATGCAAAGTTCACTCACTCATCAACGAAAACACTATTTCCCTTTTAATTGCAAAGATAAAATGTGGCAGGATGGTACATCTAGGGTAGTAGAAAGAAATTACATTTTGATATATCAGTCTTTACAGGTAACTCCCCACTTCCCACAATAGAAAAACTAAATACCCGAAAATGATAAAAATGCTTTGACAAATTTGATTGAATAATAAAAACAGAATTAGACAACACATATTTTATATTGATATTTAGTAATATTATGCTAACTTATATGCTCTGCACTGCACTGAAGGGGCATTATGTAAATGAAGGGCACAGCAGAATTGCCTGACGAGCCATGTGAGCAGCAGTACTAACCAATAGGATGGACGGATGACTGAAGATGGGGTGGAGTTCTGGACAAGAAAAAAGATGTAATCACGTTACAAAATGGAAGGAGAAATTTTGGCAAAGATCAAGGAAGACGCAAAACTGAATGGTTAGCAAGAGCAGTTTTTTGTTGTTGACTACTATCATTCTTAGATATGTATTGGCTTTAAACTCGGTTACTCTTTTAACCTCCAGTCCCTTATTGTGGCACTGAAAATTATAAAAAGGGACTGATCTACCACTACCCAATTGTGAATCTAATAATGGTAATAATATGTATTTAAATTTCACATTATTTCTAATGAATACTCATTTCAGTTCAAAATAATTCACTTTTCTGTAAAACTGTGTTTTGCAATGGCTATCAACAAAAGTCAAGCCACTAGGGAAAGCAGAAATTGATCTAATTTGGGAGTGTTTCACTCATGGAGAAATGTTCAAGAGTAAACTGTTCCAGTGACCTAACAATGTTATTACTACTGATTACTTGACTGACACCTTTATTGAAGGCAACTTACAACATCTGAAATATAATTGTTTTCTTTTGTTTTTCCACTTGGAGCACAGGCAGGTGAAGTGACTTGCTTATTGTCACACAGTGTCAGTAGCAGGATTTGAACCCATAACCTCTGGGTTTCAAGTCCAAAGCCTTAACCACCACACCATTGTGCTTGCCAATAACTGGCAGCAGTATACCTGAGGCTTATTGTCTTGAAGCCAGGTAGCACAGCTATCCATCCATCCATCCACCCATTATCCAACCCGCTGAATCCGAACACAGGGTCACGGGGGTCTGCTGGAGCCAATCCCAGCCAACACAGGGCACAAGGCAGGAACCAATCCCGGGCAGGGTGCCAACCCACCACAGGACACACACAAACACACCCACATACCAAGCACACACTAGGGCCAATTTAGAATTGCCAATAGCACAGCTAGTTCTATAATAAAAAAATAAAAAAAAATCTAAATTGCTATCTGTCATGAAATCATGGTGGTCTAAGGATCCTGAAATCGCTGTAGCTATATCATCCTTCATGCTAATGTTTAGCTCCTTAGGACTACTGGAAAACAGTGGTGCAGTGGTACATAGTTCCATAGCAGAATGCCAAAAAGGAATAAGATAATCAGAAGGGATTAATAATTGATGAAAAGGCTAGCCGCCATGCTTACAAATGAAGGATTCTCATACAACTGCACAATGCGAACAGTCAAATCAGCTGTGCAACACAAGCTTTAGGCTATGATCCGTAACTAATTTGGGGTGAGAATCATGTATCCTAAACTGTGCTGGGGGCAGCTCTCATCATCTTTGGTACTACAGTCAGACAGGCAGTTTTAGTGCACATTTTTTTGTGACAGTATATTAAAGTCTTTATTGCAGCAATGGAAAGACTAATGCTGAAAGACAAGCAACAGCCTTCTTCATTTTAATAAAAAATTTCCCTTCCTGTATATTATGCTGCTTTTGCTTCATTTGTTTTTTTTCCTGAAGATTATGTTATGTATCTCAGAAAATGAGAATTTAGATTGCAACAGCACCTGATTAGCTAATCAGCTTATGGAAGAGCAAGAACCTTTTGAACAATTATCAAAAGCTTAAAAGGTAAAATGTATGTAAATGCTAAATACAGTTACCAAAAAATAAATTCCTATATATAGTCAATTAAATTTTTTACTTGTTTTTAGACTAAAACCTTTCTTACATACAAAGCCCTTAAACATGCTTCTGTGCATGCAGTGAAGACCAACAGACGCAGGAGTACAATGCTCTTGTAAATTTACAAAACCAGTAAGTTATTAATGATTTTATAGCATATCACTATCCAATAAAAAATAATCTTCAACCCCAGACATGTAATTGGGTCACTGAGCGTGTGTTAGCACCATTTTATTTTAAATAGCTAAACTCCAAATAGTGTAGACACAGTGGACGCTAGCTGCTTACAAATATACAGTATAAGGATTAGAAATGCAATTCGTTCAGAGCAAAAACATGGAGATAACATAACCTGCATGAAATATGATCTTTTAGTCTGAAAGTAACACCTAGAAAAAGATACAAAACCTGGTGTGGAAGTCAAAATACTATAGCAGTCACCACCAGATAGTTAATAAAAAACTTCATAATTATATAAAGAATGTTGTATGACATTATTGAAAACATTGTCCCATCAGTTTGTGCTTAGCATTGTCAAATATCCACACTGTCATAGATGCTGACAGTTCTACTCATTTTGAAATTATTGAATAGTAACAGCAGAAAAGATTTTTTTAACTATGTAATGTTAGTATGAATGTGCCCTTCTTGCCACTACCTACAGGCGCACTGTTATCCCTGAATTTGGACTCAAGTGTCCTAAAATGGACAGTTTTAAAAAATAGTATTCAGGATATAAAAATGCAAGACAAGATAATGATGAAAAAAGCTAAGGTCTGAGCCAAAAAAGTAAAAAGATTAAGAAACAAAACCAAAAGTCAAGATTCAAACATCTAAGTCAAATAACAGTGAATGTTTTAAAAGAAAAACAAGGACAATTTTTTTTACTTATTCCAGTACTTGGTTGAAGACAGTACTACACCACCATCTTTTATAGTTGATTGAAGCTGATGCAGTGCACCATTTGACCCAAACGGGTTATGTGACCATCCAACTTATGATCGAGCTTTGTGATGTATTTGTGATTGGTGATTCAATCGTAAGAAATCTAAACATTGCATGCCCTAATCAGAAATCTTTTGTTTCTTGTTTTCCCGGTGCTCGTGTCCGAGATGTTATGAGACATGTGCCAACAGTCTTCGAGAAGCACAAGAACAGGGCAGTGGGATCCATTGTAATACATGCCGGGGTAAACGACGTGAGACACCGACAGTCAGAGATTCTCAAGACGGACTTCGCAGCACAAATCAAAGCCACGAAGGATAGGACCCCATCTGCAGGAATCTTCATCTCGGGTCACCTACCTCTCGATCGAATAAATATTACAGTCGTCTGCTGGGATTAAACACCTGGCTGAAAGGCTTCTGCAAGAATCAAAACATCGGATTCATAGACAACTAGGACCTCTTCTGGGAGAGGCCGCATTTCTTCAAGCGGGATGGTCTGCATCCAAATAGATTTGGCGCCCGGGTCCTCTCCAAAAACATTGCTAAGGTAATTCGTCTCTCTTTACTCACTATTTCTACTCCTAACCCTTTCCGTAATGCTTTGCTAGGACATGATAATTCTTTAACAAAGTCTTCTGCAAACATGCACTGCATTACTACTCTAATAACTAACCTCAATGCATGTAAAAAATCTAGGCAGTGCGGCATAAATACGAATAATTTAATTACAATTACACCTTTAGATGAACAATGTATTAAATCTATAAAAACAGATTATAAATTAAATAAAAAATACGCACAGAGCGGTGCTAATAAAAATAACTTCATTTCTATCTCGAATACCCATAATGCACATAGAATTCAGCTCTGCTCTTCTGAAATATTAAATATGGCTTTATTAAATGTTAGAGCATTAACCAACAAAATGTTTTCCATCAACGATCTTATTAGGGATAGGATAATTAGGGATAATTGATTTTATTGCACTAAGTGAAATGTGGCTTAGCTCTGACGCCTCCGAATTACAGCTTTACTCGTGTGGATCGCCAGACTAGGTGTCAATTATAATTATGAACTATGACGCTCTCCTAATAGTTGGTGACTTTAACTTTCATATCGATAAACAGTGTGACCCAAATGTAAAAGAATTTATTAACCTCCTGGACTCTTTTGATTTGAGACAGCTCATTAATCAGCCTACGCATAAAGAAGGTCATAGGTTAGACTTAGTAATTACTAAAGGACTGAAAGTTGATGTGAAGAAGATCATTGATATTGGTCTATCAGACCATTTTCTTTTACTATTTAATATAGAAATAATGATAGAAAACATTCACGAGGCACATATTGTTAAAAAATGCTTCTTTGATTCATCAGCAGCTTCAAAATTTACAAACATTCTAAGCAACCAGTCCGTTTGCAGTGCTAACTACAATAGCGAGGATAATGTAAATAGTAAGGTGGAAGAATTTAATACTAAGGTGAGAGCTGCTGCTGACACAGTCACAACTGAAAAGACAGTTAAAAAATCTTCTAGCGTTGTTATATCATGGAAGAGTGTCTGATTTAAAGAGAACATGCCGTAGAGCTGAGCGTAAATGGAGAAAAACTAAACTAACTATCCACTATGAGATATTGAAGGTTAAAATAACAGAATACAATAACACGGTCCGTCTTGAGAGACGCGGCTATTTCTCTTAAATTATAAAT
Source organism: Polypterus bichir lapradei (assembly GCA_026402145.1). Classification (NCBI taxonomy): domain Eukaryota; kingdom Metazoa; phylum Chordata; class Cladistia; order Polypteriformes; family Polypteridae; genus Polypterus; species Polypterus bichir. The sequence continues at coordinate 97,596,909 of JANRMT010062792.1, forward strand.
AACAATGCTAGTAATCCCAGAGTCTTATTCTCTACGATTGATCGTCTGCTAAACCCAGGTAACTCAATGGAATTCCTCCAGAATACTTCCAGTGAAACTTGTGAGGCTATTGCTGTATTTTTCAATCAAAAAAATTAATGATATTAGAAATAATATAGTATATCTCCCCAACACTGCACATCCTCTTAAGCCGCAGTACTACGTTATAAACAAATTAAATTCTTTCACCAGGATAGATTTACCTGATTTATATAAAATAATTTCTCAACTGAGACCCTCCACCTGCGTCCTTGAGAAGTGAGAAGAACAAAAGACAGAGAAAATATGGTTACAATAAAGAAAGCACATTCAGAATAACATCCATTGAATCCTATGTTTGTATCTTCGACAACCAGCTCAAGCAACCAGCACTTGCATATTATTAAAACGAAACCATTGGGTTTTAACTGATACCCATTCACACACCCACCCTCTTGGAACCTCGTTACACTTACAATAAAGGATCTCTTCATTAAACGTACAAGTGATTTTGTAGTCACTAAGGACTTTTTACGGATACTGTAGCAAAGTGCTATGGGAGTACCCACAATATCTTCATGTGAGCCAAATGGATGGTGTGAAAGGGAAGAAATATACAGTTTGTTGGTAGACAGCTACTCGATGTTAGCAGGTATCTTCCTCATGCTTGCATATTGACATTTGTAATTTACCCTTAAGCAGCCTCCAATGATCAAGGTAATATAATAGAGAATATCAGTAAACCTGCAACGTGAGGAAGGTATAGGCATAGCTTCTGTATGGAAAATATACTGCTGTATTTACGTTACACTAGATTTATATTTTTTTGTGTTTATTTCAAAAAACTTTGTCTTATTGTGTTTATGATTATGATGTTATGTTTACTTCATATTACATTTCACAACATTTTTTTCATTCCACAGGAGGATTAAAGTAACTTTTTTATGAAAGTACTGCCAATCAACTGTGTATTAGTCAACTGGTGATGGTTTTAGTAGGCGATTTCAGGGGCAAGGTTAACTAACTAGTACTTTATGCTCGCTAAATGAAGTGGCTGCTTAAGAAGAGTTTTGGGAAATGCACAAAAAAGCATATTGTATGTAATGTACATGCTCAGTAAAATTGTGTATTAATTGCTAAGTTTCATTGTTCATCAAAAACACTTTCCTGTTGAATACAGTATAAGCAGATGAGCAGCAGGTGGAAGTAGATAACAGCTGCACCGACTTACCATATTGCAGACCAGAGTAACTGACATCACACCAGAAGTGGGACATCTGCATAGTGTAAGCCCTCATCCATGCATTTTGCATGGTCACTGCTACTGAAACATTACAAGCAGGAATAAAAACAGCAGCCTTCATGGTTTTATTTTGTGTGAATTATTCAGTGTTCATGTATGCAGTAAACTACATTGATGGCCATTTTATTTTCATTTTCAGTTTGTATTTTTGTTTATCAGGGAAGTGGAGCTTCCAATTACAATAATGGATATTCAAGATGTAAAACATTTGTTTTGCATTAAAATTTATAAATGCCTATTCCTGGTGATCTTTAAATCTGTTAAGATTATTCATAATTCAAATGCACAAACATATTACTTTGTTATCAGAGGTTGGTCATAAGATAAAGAATTAATGAAATAAAAATCTGATTGATTTTATAATGCCATAAATGATTTTAATACGGAGATGTTACTGTACTGATTATTCAGATTAAAAGTCAGATTAAAGCTTAACTGGGTACTTAAAACTGCTCTGTTTTTGCCAAAATATGAAAACTCCCCTCAGAATTCCAAGATCCTCCTTTCAGAATCTTCCCTGGTGCCAATCCTGTAAAGTACCTATTGATACCGTATTTAAGAACACTGAATGCAAAATATGAATCGTCCGACTTTAAACACAGTATTTCCTATTATGGTGAATGTTATAAAACAATTACCTGCACATATCATGCAGACTGTTAAAGACAAGAAAAAGCATTTATACGCAAATATTCATGAACATATATCATGAACAGTGATACAGTAAGTGCAGCAATGAGTCAAGAGCTTTGTCTTTCCTAATATAAAACAAACAGAAAGAGCGACAGAGAGCAGTGTTTACTGACTAGTAGCCACAGGCAAAGCAGGCAATACATGTGATGGGAGGTAAAAATGAGCAGAGGAGATATAAAACAAAATAATTGGAAGAAACATATTATTTGAGCTTTATCTTAGAGACACAGCTAAAATGGGTTGTGAAAAGAACAGCCTCGACACACACAAAAAGGTTTGGGGGCAGCCATCCATATATTGTCCCTGGCTGCAGTTGGGTCTGGAACTGAACTGACGTATTGCAGGAAAGATTGCGTTTTTAAAGAGTCAGGCCGGAAGTGACCTCATCTTGGTGCCAGAACTGTAAGTGATATTGTCCGGAACCAGAACTGTCGCCAGCAATGTGGAATCAAACCAGATTTTCCGAATTTGGTCTGCAGAGATAATGGAATTAGGTTTAGTGTATCCCGCCACCCCCTGGCATGGCGTGGAATTACCTTTACCTGGTCGTTTCAGCTCCCTCCTAGTCGAGTGTATGTGACAGTGTATATACATTTCTAAATGTTACTGATCTTCAAACTTAAATGTCTTTAATGTTCTTTAAGAACAATTATCACATTTTGGGTCAAAATAATGTCAATATCAATTTAAATCCATAACTCCCAGCCCTAGTGACCAGAAATTGGTAAAGAAGCAGTAAAACAATATAGCTACACCCATGAATAAAACTTACAAAATGGTGACAGAACAAGAGAAATTTAAAATTCCTTCAAGAAAAAAACAAATAATAAATCAGATCGGATTGAAAGGACAAAAAACGCTTTGAAAATCATGATAAACTCCAGGAAAGCTAAAGTGCCTTACTGAACAAAACAGTATTAGAGGAAGCGGCAATCACAGGAAGAAAACAAAGCACCAGTAAATAAACAAAAAGATAAACAATTTCCTTATTGTCTATCTAGACCTACCTTACAGTTCTTTTGCCTCTGTCTCATGTGAACCTATGTCTTTTGCCACAAGAATTTATATTTTCCAATGCTGGTACATGTTGCTAATGTCTATCTACATGTTAATTATTTTTATTGTTCTATCACTGTTCCATTCCATTTGAACTAGTGTGGTGTTGATGTGTCACCCATTACACAATCTCTCCTTTCCTCCTCAGTGATGTGCGACAAAATGCAACTACTTTAGGGACTGAAAGCTCTTAAGAAAAACAAGCAATTTAGATTTTTCAGTTAGAATTAAGATTTCCTGCAATGAATTTTAACTTTGATTTTTGGTATTCGTTTTTCTGACTTTCCTCTGTATTTTCACTTTTAGGCTGTCCTTAGATAATCTTTTCCCACTTCTTTACAGTAATTAATTTCATGGTCAATTCATTTTTTTTCCTTCTTGGGGTATGATTTTGTATTTTCCAGCAAGTTCCCTATATTGTATTGTGAGGAGGTCAACCCATTGCTTAACTTACCTGTCTTTACCCACACTCAAATTCTGACTCTCCACTCACTGTGCTGTTACCAGGAAACTGTCTTTAAGCGTCATCATGGGGTTCCGACCATGGTGTAATAAGAGCAAGCCCAAAGAACTTACTTATTTTATGACCTGGCAGATTAGAATCTTTCTTTAAGGGCTAGGTAGAAGAAGTATCCATAACCAGGTCAGTGATGAGTGCACAAAAGAAATCAGGCCACACAACAGTCAAAAGGCCAAAAATTTGCAAACGTTTCTGAAAACATGCTTTCTCTCTGTCATTATGTGTTACTGAGTGTTAATTGAAGGGTAAAAATGGCAAATGTATCCATTTACAATTCCATGTACAACACAATAAGGTGTGCAGAAATGGAAGGATTCTAAATACTTCCTGAATTTACTGTATGTAGTAGGTGTTTCCTGAAGAGGCATTAGCTCTCTTGGAAATGTGTTCTTTTGAAATTGTGGCATATTAAATAACTAAACAATATCGTAATATACCAGAAAAGGCGATATCCCTCCCATCATGATTACGGCGGTACAAGAATCACATGAGAAAAAAAAATATCTTTTAGCTTATATTTACTGACGGTTAACACGGTTACAGACGGGGAGGCATATGGACAGACTTTATCCAGGTGGGAAATCTGGATCAACACAGCCTGCCATTTTCTCATCCCCACGCTGGGAGGTTTTTCGAACTTTGTCGACACCGCCTCCAAGGGTCTGGCTGCTGTCCAAGCCTTTTATACTGTTGTTCTTCAACTTGCTGGTCCTTTCGGTCTCCAAACAAGGGCTGAATTCCTCCTCCACAAAATACAGAAATATCATAGTGCTTACATGCTGATTCTCATTCTCCCAATAAGGAAAGAAGATTTTGTGCTGACAGAGGACAGAAATACACTATCCTGTGTTTAAGCTGACTATACAAGCCTCCAGTTGTCTTTGGCTATCTAAACCAATGCTTGGCTAGCAATTCTAACTGCTGAGCCCCTGTGTGCCAAATTTAACATGCACATGTGAATAAAACTCATAACAGTATTGTCCAGATATAGTGACATAAAGAAAAATGTAGTATAACAGTAGGCACCTTGGGTGTTTTTTCAGTTTTCATTGTCTATTTGTAATCAAAACGTTTCTTAGTTCTAATTTTATCAGCCATTTTCCCAGCCCTCCATTTTGCTATTTAATTTATGACCACCATTAATATCCATCGTTTACCTGGGTCTGACCTCCAGGTTACTTACACAGGGTTGTAAAGGTAAATCTAATGTGCTTTAAACTTGATAGCACATATTTAGGTCGCTAATGGAGTAGTCATAGGCGACAAATATGATTCTGGGGTTGATTGAGCTTAGATGATAAATAAAATTTCTAATTATATCTGAGGAACTATAAAATATAAATCAGAAGTAGAGCTAAGGTTATGTAATGCACTGATATGACAGAGACAATAATAAGGCACAAAAAAAACAGTTAAAAAAGGGAGCATGGTGATTTATTGTATCATTTTGAAATTCTAAACTATGAGAAAATGAATGGCTATTTTGTCATCATTTTATATCAGATCGGGAGGACAGAAATTTTGCATTTCCTATGTGTTATATTTTCATAAACCCAGCCACAGGGGATGCACAAACCAGTGTGTTTCTTCGTGCCAGTCCCAAGCCTGGATAAATGGTGAAGGTTACGACAGGAAGGGCATCCGGTGTAAAATTTTGCCAAATCAATATGTGGACAGATGATCCGCTGTTGCAACCCCTAACAGGAGCAGCCGAAAGAAGAAGATTTGTTATATTTTCATACATATTTTACAGGGTGAGGCATCTTAGTGGCCATATTAGCACTCCAAAGGTTCAGTAAAGAATAAAGGTGTTTGTTTTGAGGTAGAATAACATGTATGACAATTAATCTGTTATTGGAGGGGACAAATACAAGGAGACACAAGAAGGAGCGGATACTAATATGTTTAAGACCGTCTTAGATTAACCAAACCCTGAAGAAAAAGCAAAAAGTGGGTCTATCTTTAGGATTACTGGGTTGTGCTTAAATGTTCATAACCAATTTCTGAGTAAGGACCAAAGAAGAGGACACCAAACTATGTAGTGTGGACCCAAGATGCAGAAACAACATTTTCTAGGCTTATATATTGATTTTCCTTTTATTCTCTAGACTGATGTGTCTGAGGTAGGAATGGAAGCATTGCACTAGTCTTCGAACGTGGTGTGAAGGTGTCTAGTTTATTCTTCACTCTTAATAATTTCTACATGGCCACTCACCACTAACTAGGCTAAAGTCTGCATTCTATGAACATGACACAAAGTAACCACTTAGGATGGAATTAAAGTTAGTAAAAGGCTACATTCACTATTTTTGTTTGCCATAACAAAGAGCTGATGTTTACATGTGGTTATTAAATGTGTTTATTGTTTGCATAATTTATATAATATGGGTTACACATAAATTCAATTTTTAAACCCAAGTCCAAAGTTTCAGGTTTAGACATTTTCCTTGCACTAACCCGAAAGACTAAGAAGTCAGGATATATAATAAGAGAGACATTTCAGGCTAGGGAAAAGGTACCCTAGAAACTAAGAGTGGTGACCTAATGATATAGGTAGACTTCATGTTTAGAGTCTTAGTCAGTGATGGAGATCTCCAGTGCCTGGTCTGACTGAGTATAGCCAAGTCGCTGGTGGTAAAATACAAGTGGAATAAAGCATGTAGAAATTTAGGGAAACGGAAGTAGGTTTCTATGTACATGGGACCGTCAGAGTGAGAGTATCAGGCACAGAATACTGGAATGCTGCTAATCACTGAAAACAACTGAAAGAAAAAGTTTGCATCTGTCCTTTTAAATATGTGGCAGATATTATTACTACAAGGCCCTAAGGGTATTCTAAGTGGTATGCTGGTTTGTATAGGGTTCTATGATCTCATATATACGGCACCTTCAAAAAGTATTCAGACCATATCACTATTTTTCAAATTGTTAATGTTGCAGCCTTAAGCTAAAATATATTACATCATTTTCTTCCCTCATCAAACAATTCTCAATACCCCAGAATGACAAAGCAAAAACAGGATTTTCAGATCCTTTACTATTACACTTGAAATCTGGCTCAAGTTCATACCATTCAATTGATCATTATTGGGATAATTCTACACCTTGTTTGGAGTCCATTTGTGGTCAGTTCAACTGGTTGCACATGATTTGGAAAGGCACACACTTGTCTGTAGAAGGCCCTACAGTTGACAATCTGTATCAGAGCAAACGTCAAAGGAAATACCTGTAGAGCTTAAAGATTGGATTGTGTTGACACACAGATCTGGTGAAATCTATAAAAAAATCTGCAGGACTGAAAGTCCCAGAAAGAATAGTGGCCTCCATAATTTTTAAATGGAATAAGTTTGGAAAAACCATGTCTGTCTAGAGCTAACTGTACAGTTAAACTGAACAATCAGTGGAGGAGGGCTTTGGTAAGAATGATGATGAAGAACCCAATGGTCACTCTGGCTGAGCTCCAGAGATCCTGTGTGGACATTTGAGAAACTTCCTGCAGGACAACCACCATTGCAACACTCTGCTAATATGGGCTTTATGGTAGAGAGGTCAGACAATACATGATTGCCCACTTGGTCTGCAAAAAGGCACCTAAACGACTTTCAGACTATGAGTAACAACATTCTCTGGTCTGATTGAACTGTTTGGCCTCAATTCTAAGTGTCACATCTGCAAGAAACTACCTATTCAATGTTATTCCTGTGGTGAAGCATGGTGGTGGCAGTATCATGCTGTGGGGTTCTTTTTCAGTGGCAGAGATTGAAGTACTAGGTTGTTGTACCATGTTAGCCATTATGAATGTAGAGAAAAGCCAAGCAAAATGACACCTTTTATTGGCTAACTAAAAAGATTACAATATGCAAGCTTTCGAGGCAACTCAGGCCCCTTCTTCAGGCAAGATGTAATCATTGGAAGACTAGTCAGGGTTGAGTGAAAGTTGAATGGGGCAAAGTACAGAGATGTCCTTAATGAAAAGCTCCTCCAGAGTACTCTGGACCTCATACTGTGCCAAAGGATCACCTTTCAGTAGGTTAATGACTCTAAGCACAAAGCAAAGACAACACAGTAATTGGCTCTGGTGATATCCCTGAGTTGCCCAGAAAGAGTCCTGGGATTTTAACCCATTTTAACATTTCTGGAGAGACCTAAAAACAGCTGTGCATTGACTGGCTCCATCCAATCTGACAGAGATTGAGAGGATGTGTAGAAAAGTAGGGCAGAAAAATCCCCAAATCTAGGCGTGTGAAGCTTGTCACATCATACTTAAGAAGACTTCAAGCTGTAACTGATGCCACAGGTGACAAAGTACTGAGTGTAGGGTCTGAATACTTGAGTCAATGTGCTATTTTAGTTTTTATTTTTTTTTTAAATTTGCAAAAATTTCTAAAATCTTGTTTTTACATTACCATTCTGAGGTACTGAGTGCCGCTTAGTGAGAGAAAAATCTATTTAAATGATTATAGCTCAAGGCTGCAATATAACAAAACATGTAAAAAGTGAAAGTACTTTCTGGAGGTACTAAAAATTCTTAAAAGCCAAACACTATGACTTGTTTGCCTCTTCTAACAGTCTATCTGAAAGAAGGAATATCAATGAAAGAAGGTAAAGGACATTACCAAAAATTAAAAAGAAAAGCTTGGAGTTCAGGAAAGATAATAATACTATATTTACCCTTGTTTCAAAATACTGGTCTTGCATTTAAATTAACAAGCAGAAGTATTCAAAATCAATTTTGAGCTTAAAATATCCTCCTGTCTCCTTTGAATACATTTAAACATTTAGTATACAGTATATTTTATTTTTATTTTTAGGGAAAGATACAGGGATGCACATGATACCATATCTACCCCCAAGTAAACTGATGCAAAAAAATGATTAAAAATTTCCAATTGAGCAGCTTAATATTCAATTACTTTGACATTTTATAGCTCTGCTAATTACAAAGTCCAGGCAGGTGGGCCATCATTGCTATCATTTATGTCTAAGTAGCAGTAGCAACAACTGCTGTATGTGAATTACTGATAAGCTAATTGTGTCCCAAATCAGGCTCTGTGGTACCAGTAGGGCTTCCATAATGGCAGCAATGAAGCTTGTTAGGTAGGAAAGCTAATTGACTTTTAATGGTTCGATAGGATTTGTCCTCTCTGTTTAAGCTTTTACTTATCTTGCTGTTAAATGACTTGCAATTTTTCTGTTAATAATTCATGTTTTTTTTTTTTTACAAGCAAACTAACCTCCTTGAAATCCAATCTTTTCATATCACATAAGAACAGAAAGCAGTGCCTTAACACTTGATAGAGCAGAAGGTTAAAAATCTGAACAGTGAGGCAGAGAGAGAGAGAAATGATTTGTGATGAATGTGTTCCTGCACATGCACAGTACTGTTGGAAATGTCTAAACTGTGAATTTAATGTTGGGCCTTGTTGGCATTCTTTGCATAGCGCTGAAGTTAAATAAGGGGGTTGACCTGCTGACAGTGCAGAATGAACTGGTGTCATCCCATTTGATGCATGGGTTATAGTGCATAAAGGGGACGGAAAAGCTGCATTTGCTGTGTTATTTTCTGCATGAATAGCTGAACTGACAAGGCTATCATTAGTGCACCGGTGTTGTAATGTTTTAATATCATGCAATGCGTCATTCTGTCTTTGAACTCTTATAAAAGGACAGGTAACTGGGAATCATTCAGGATATAAACTGTGTTTTCACTTTAAATAGCTTGGGAATACATCTAACTGCCATTTTTCTTTCTAATGAAATTTGAAAATGTATGTCCATATCCTGCTCTAAATTTATCAGCCCCATTTTTAACTCATCCATCTTTCATCCATCCACTCAGTTCACTTTTTCAATTAATTTGTCAACAAAGATTTAACACAAGGCAAGAACAAACCAGGGATGGACAATAAGGTCACTCACTCTCATAGCAACTCTCAGTCATACAATTAAGAAACACCAATTAATCTCACGTGCAAGTGTTTGGGGTATAGGAGGAAACTACAGTACATGGAGATCCTAGATGTAGATACTTAAACCTATAAGACAGCATTTCTGACCAAAAGTCACAAACATTTGTGTTTTTGCATTTAGAAATATAAAATGGCATACTTGTCATATTTTACCAATAATTTAAAAAACATTTTGTGCAGTAGGAGTTTCTATTGCTGCTTGATGCTTTGTGTTTATTATTTATAAATGTCCCTACCTTCTGTATGGATTAATAAACATTAATTTCTGGCATATGTTTGAAGAGTTGGCTTTTGTTAAAGATTACAGTGGAGCACAGAGCTCTCTCCAAGGCGTATAGTATAGTGCACTACAAGGCTGAACTACAGGAGACCAGATTCTTCAATTAACCCAGAATAAAACTATAAATAGAACACACTTTTCATTGATTTCTGTTAAAACTACTTCATGAGAAGTTATTGACAACTTAAATGAAGGAATGGGATAAAAATACTTAGAAGCAACTTTACTCCTCAAGATAGTGTTCTGCTATATAATGGAGTATGGCAGGCCACTAGGGCAAAATGAAGGATCAGGAGACAAAAGCAAACCAAAAAGTAGCAACCAGGTAAGCAAAAGACCAAGTGATTAAAGCCAACCTGTGAATCAACCATACAGTCAAAAGGAACCCACACCTAAAGTCAAAACCAAAATTGGGATTTCAAGTAAAACACTTGAGAAAAATGTTTAGGAATTTGTATAGACAAATTTTGAACCCAGACATATACATACAAACGGTCTTAAAAAAATGTAATTTATCCCAGGTTTTGGCACCTACAGAAAATAAAGAAAAGTCACGAGTTACTATTACAAATAAATCTCAAGATGGACATCCAGGCTGGTGGAGCCCCACTACTTAAAACAGGCAACACTGACTAATCTAAGCAGAACAGTTCCTTTTATCAGTTAGGTTTATTTGCATAACATATTCAAACACACTTTAATATACACCAATCAGTCAGTCATTGTCCAACCCACTATATCCTAACACCGGGTCATGAGGGTCTGCTGGAGCCAATCCCAGCCAGCTTAGGGTGCAAGGCAGGAACAAACCCAGCCAGCCCACACACACGGGACAATTTAGGATCACCAATTCACCTAACCTGCATGTCTTTGGACCGTGGGAGGAAACCCACACAGACACAGGGAGAACATGCAAACTCCATGCAGGGAGGTCCCAGGTAGCGAACCCAGGTCTCCTTACTGCAAAGCAGCAGCGCTACCACTGTGCCACCGTGCCGCCCATACACCAATCAGAGAACAGACAAATGATATGATCTTCAAACAGCACTATGCTATTAAGTATTATCTATAGGTCTCAGAATAGTTAAAACATTTAAAAATCTTGGATAAATTACTGGTTCATAGAATAAGACTTCTTATATGTAAATTGTTAGAGAACAAAAAAAAAATTAAAATATTATATGATCTCATCTCTATTTGATGTACTAGTACAAATAAAGTCAGGCTGACCTGATTAAACAGGTAGGCACAGCTTCCTGATTTTGAAGCACTTTTATGATTCATAGAGTGGATTGTTCCCTTACAGTCATGATGATGACGCTGACAACAAACTGTCATGGTGACGGATAAATGAAATTGCTAAAAAAACAAGATGGGGATGTGAGAATTTCAAAATAAGACAAAACAGTTTAATAAAAAACCCAAAAACAAAGTGAAAGTATAACCTCAGTAAAAATTCTAAAGTCAAAAAGAAAAATGTATTAAAGGTAAATGCTGCATTGTTTAGTAACTATCATCATATTATAGTTCTAAATATGTAGAAGGGCTTCGTGCCTGTACTTGAGGATGAATTGCTGATGTCCATTCTCAACCTTTAGCCATGAATGCATTTTCAGGCAGAAAATCTGCGTGCAATTTTTAATAATAATAATAATAATAATAACAATAATAATAAGTTTTATTTATGTAGCACCTTTCATACACTCAAGGACACTTTACAATAAACACATTAACAAGACAATAGAAATTACATACAAGAAAATGAATAATGCTCATTGAAAAGATGTGTTTTTAACAGGAGTTTGAATTGAATAAAAGATTTTTTCTCACAGAAGCTGAGAGGAAGAGCATTCCAGATTTTAGGGGCTATCACACTGAACGCTCTGCCATGCATAGTTATTAACATGTATTTACATACAGTGAGTAAGTTAGCGTCCGATGATTGTAATGCACGGGCAGGAATGTAAGGAAGCAGCAGCACAGCTTAGATAGATAATGAGGGGCTAACCCATGAAGGGCTTTAAAGGTTAGAAGGATAATTTTATATTTGATTCTTGAAGAAACTGGTAACCAATGTAAATCATAGAGGACAGGAGTGATGTGAGCAGATTTTTTAGTGTGTGTAAGTAAACAAGCAGCAGAATTCTGAACATATTGTAATCTATTGATATATTTAGTCGGGAGGCCATAAAACAATGCATTGCAATAGTCCAGATAGGTAGTGATGAAAGTGTGAATGAGTGTTTCAGTATCTTTCACATTGAGGAAAGATTGCAGATGAGCAATGTTACGAAGATGAAAAAAAGCTGTCTGTACTATTGAGCTAATGTGTGGTTGAAAAGTAAGAAGCTGATCAAAGATGACATCCAAATTATCATGAACCCTCATGACTGATGCTGAGGGTTCAACCAGGATCCCATCAACATCAATTTTTAGCCCATGAAGGATAGAGAGGACAGATTTGGTACCAACTAATAAGATTTCTGTTTTATCAGGGCTGAGTTGTAAAAAATTATCTGTCAGTGCAACAGGTGAAGATGTTGCAGTTGCATCAACACTTACATAAAGTTGTGTGTCATCGGCATAGCAGTGGAAGGTTAAACCATACCGATGAATAATCTCACCTAGTGGGAGCATATAGATGTTAAAGAGGATTGAACCTAGAACTGACCCTTGAGGGATACCTTGTGTGAGTGAAGTAGTGGCAGATTTGTATTCCCTAATGAAGATGTAATACTGGCGATCATTTGCATTTTACATTGCATTGCATTGCATTTTACAATCATTTTTGCATTTTGACAATTAGAAAGTCACTGATGGCTACTTCTCAGGAGTATATTTAAACATTATGTTGTACAGTCTGTGGTGGGCTGGCGCCCTGCCCTGGGTTTGTTTCCTGCCTTGTGTCCTGTGTTGGCTGGGATTGGCTCCAGCAGACCCCCGTGACCCTGTGGTTAGGATATAGCGGGTTGGATAATGGATGGATGGATGTTGTACAGTGTAAGGATTTACTCATTTTGAAACACATTTTCAACCTGTCAGATAAGAAGGGCATGTCCTAATTTCTACAAACTAAGTTGTTATAACCAGAGCACTAAACAGAGAAAAAGACAGAAATTTTAAATAACTCAATTATAAAACCATTTAGAGAAAAATTGTGTGCTTCTTGTTATGGGTCATGAAGGACCAGGTTATACTCCACACTCAGAACGCTTACTTGCTTGCATCATGGCCACCAAGTGTTCCCATTGTTCTTTTGATGCATCCTCTGAGCATGTCGTCAGAAATTAATGCGAAACATGTTCAAGTTGCAGTACCAGAAAAAATCAGAGTGGCATATGTGTTCAAGTTTTGGTACGTGATTTCAGCATTGTTGTTTACTATATGTGATGGCAAGCTGCATTACTGCTCCAGCAGGATCAATGTGATGCTTCGATGTTTGATGAATGGTTTGATGTGGTGAATCAAATCATTAAACTTAAAAGTATTCATGTTGCTTTTCTTCATCCATTTCTCACGTAGGTAAAACAAGTGTCACATATTCCCCATTGTAATGACGCGATACATTTAAAGATCTAATATACCATCTTCTATGTCACTGTTGCCATCTGAATGCAAAGAATTTTTATCTTTAATATCTTTCTTCCCATAGCTCAAAACACAGTGAAACTGGATGTTGTTTTGTCACTGTGATGATTTCTTACACTGCCACCTTCTGGATTCCTCTAGATTTACATAAAGTACTTGCGCAAGTATAGTCAGTGCACTGCTTGCATAGCACCAGTGTCTGCATAGCATAACATTAAGTATATCCCCAGCCTCAAGATCAGTAGGGGGCATAAGGGAGGATACATGCTGGATTTAGTAATTTCAAATGGATTAAAAGTAGTTGTGAGGCAGGTCATGGACATTGGTATATCTGAACATTTCTGTATTCTATTAAACAAAAAAAATACTGGTAACTAGAACTAAAGAGCAGCATATTGTTAAAAAACATTATTTTAGTGCATTTGCAGTGTCTTAGTTTGCTAATAATCTCATTAATCAGTGCAGATTTAGTGCTTATCCTATGACAGCTAGCAATGTTACCAGTAAAGTGAAATATTTGTTTTTTCTAAGGTGAGAACTGCAGCTGATGTAGTGGCCCCTAAATAACTTAAGAAATTGCCTAGCACTAAAATACCTTGGGAAACTCAAAGAATGTCAAATCTTAAGAGAAAATGCCGTAGATCTGCATATAAATGGAGTAAAACCAAATTAGCAGTCCACTACAAAAAGTTAAAGGCAATCCAAGAGTTTGGTTCTCAACGATTGATTGTCTGCTAAACCCAGTTAAATCAACAAAATGCCTCCTGGAAACTTCTAGAAAAGCTTTTGAGGCTTTTGTCATATTTTTTGAACACAAAAAAGTAATATTAGAAATAATATAATACATCCTTACAAAATTAATCCTGATGAACCTAAGCACGCCCCTTTTAGAGCATTAATTTCCTTCACTGAAATAGGATTTCCTCAACTCCAGAGAATAATTTCTCAGCTAAAGCCCTCCACTTGAGTCAAAGAAATCTCAGGTGTGCTAACTGATAGTACTGTTGACATAGTGAACTTGTCATTAGATGCAGAGGTTTTCCAAGACTGACTAAATTCTACAGTAGTTAAACTCCTACTTGATAAAAAAAAAAATCTTGTCTCCTCTGTATGGGACAATTTTAGACCTATTTCTAAAATTCCTTTTTAAGGTAAGACTCTAGATAATGTGACTATTTTCAGCAATTAAACAATTATTTAATTAACCATTCTATTCTTGATAAGTATTTGTTACATTTAAGAACAAATCTTAGTATAGAAACAGCACTACTTAAAGTAGTAAATGACTTAAGGATGAATGCAGACAGAGGCCACGTATCTTTTTGTTCTAAAAGACCTAAGCACAGCATTTGACATCACAGTCCACAGTATTCTAATAAATCACCTTAGTAAGTGGGTAGGCCTCTCGGGCAGCATCTGTAATTGATTTCAGTCTTACTTAACAGGCAGAAAATATTTTGTCAGTCATGGTGATTGTAGTTCATAGTTTCATGACACTGTTTATGGCTGCCTATTCTGAACTCACTGTTATTTGCCATCTATATGCTTGAATTAGGTCAGATAATCTAAAAACACAATGTGAGCTACCACAGCTATGCAGTTGACACACAGCTTTATCTATCTAATGACCTAATGACCCAGACACTCTAGACTGTATGACCCAATGTCCATCCATCCATCCATCCTCTTCCGCTTATCCGAGATCGGGTCACGGGGGCAGCAGCTTGAGTAGAGATGCCTTGACTTCCCTCTCCCCGGCCACTTCTTCTAGCTCTTCCTGGGGAATCCCGAGGCGTTCCCAAGCCAGCCGGGAGACATAGTCCCTCCAGCGTGTCCTGGGTCTTCCCCGGGGTCTCCTTCCGGTTAGACGTGCCCGGAACACCTCACCAGGGAGGTGTCCAGGAGGCATTCTGATCAGATGCCCAAGCCACCTCATCTGACTCCTCTCGATGCAGAGAAGCAGCAGCTCTACTCTGAGCCCCTCCTGAATGACTGAGCTTCTCACCCTATCTTTAAGGGAAAGCCCAGACACCCAGCAGAGGAAACTCATTTCAGCCGCTTGTATTCGCGATCTCGTTCTTTCGGTCACTACCCATAGCTCATGACCATAGGTAAGGGTAGGAACGTAGATCGACTGGTAAATTGAGAGCTTTGCCTTACGGCTCAGCTCCTTTTTCACCACGAAAGAACCGATGCAGAATCCGCATCATTGTGGACACCGCACTGATCCACCTGTCGATCTCACGCTGCATTCTTACCTCACTCATGAACAAGACCCCGAGATACTTGAACTCCTCCACTTGGGGCAGGATCTCGCTCCCAACCCTGAGAGGGCACTCCACCCTTTTCCGGCTGAGGACCATGGTCTTGGATTTTTAGGTGCTGATTCCCATCCCAGCCGCTTCACACTCAGCTGCGAACAGATTCAGAGAGAGCTGAAGATCACGGCCTGATGAAGCAAACAGGACAACATCATCTGCAAAAAGCAGTGACCCAATCCTGAGTCCACCAAACCAGACCCCCTCAATGCCCTGGCTGCGCCTAGAAATTCTATCCATAAAAGTTATAAATAGAATCGGTGACAAAAGGCAGCCCTGGCGGAGTCCAACTCTCACTGGAAACGGGTTCGACTTACTGCCAGCAATGCGGACCAAGCTCTGACACTGATTGTACAGGGACTGAACAGCCCTTATCAGGGGGTCCGGTACCCCATACTCCCTGAGCACCCCCCAGAGGATTCCCCGAGGGACATGGTCGAACACCTTTTCTAAGTCCACAAAACACATGTAGACTGGTTGGGCAAACTCCCATGCATCCTCCAGGACCCTGCTAATGGTGTAGAGCTGGTCCATTGTTCCGAGACAAGGACGAAAACCACACTGAATCCGAGGTTCAACTATCTGATGGACCCTCCTCTCCAGGACCCCCGAATAGACTTTTCCTGGGAGGCTGAGGAGTGTGATCCCTCTGTAGTTGGAACACACCCTCCGGTCCTCCTTCTTAAAGAGGGGGACCATCACCCTGGTCTGCCAATCCAGAGGCACTGTCCCCGATGTCCATGCGATGTTGCAGAGGCGTGTCAACCAGGACAGTCCTACAACATCCAGAGCCTTGAGGAACTCCGGGTGTATCTCATCGACCCCTGGGGCCCTGACACCGAGGAGTTTTTTGACCACCTCGGTGACCTCAGTCCCAGAGATGGGGGAGCCCAACTCTGAGTCCCCAGGCTCTGCTTCCTCATTCGAAAGCATGTTAGTGGGATTGAGGAGGTCTTCGAAATACTCCCCCCACCAACCCACAAAGTCCCAAGTCGAGGTCAGCAGCGCACCATCCCCACCATATACAGTTGACACTGCACTGCTTCCCCCTCCTGAGACGCCGGATAGTGGACCAGAATTTCCTCAAAGCTGTCCGAAAGTCGTTCTCCATGGCCTCCCCAAACTCCTCCCACACCCAAGTTTTTGCCTCAGCAACCATTGAAGCCGCATTCTGCTTGGCCTGCCGGTACCTATCAGCTGCCTCCAGAGTCCCACAGGACAAAAAGGTCCTGTAGGACTCTTTCTTCAGCTTGACGGCATACCTCAAAGGCAGTGTCCAGCAACGGGTTCGGGGATTGCTGCCACGACAGGCACCGACCACCTTATGGCCACAGCTCCGGTCAGCCGCCTCAACAATGGCCCATTCGGACTCAGTGTCCCCCATCTCCCTCAGGATGTGGTCGAAGTTCTGCCGGAGGTGGGAGTTGAAGCTACTTCTGACAGGGGACTCTGCCAGACGTTCCCAGCAGACCCTCGCAACACGTTTGGGCCTACCAGGCCTGACCGGCATCCTCCCCCACCATCGAAGCCTACTCACCACCAGGTGGTGATCAGTATGACCCAATGTCTGTCTTGTATTTCTGAATGGATGAGTAGTAATTTTATCAAGCTAAATAAGGAAAAACCTGAAATCTTAATCATTAGTTAAAATTGAAATAATGAGGGTGTTAGAAATAAACTTGAACCCTTAGCATTAAAAGTCAAGATGGAAGTATTTCGGTGTAATCATTAACTCTGACCTAAACATTAAATCACATATTTACCGTATTACTATAAATGAATTTTTCCATTTAGGGTACATTGCAAAAGTTAGACCTCTTATAAAATTGCAAAATACAGATAAATACATTCACTCTTTTGTTTTTATTTGGCAAGATTACTGTCATGCACTCCTAAGTGGTGGATTGGTTATGATTAGTCCAGGAAGCAGTAGCCAGAATCTTAACTAGAAAAAGAAAATCTGAGCACATCTCCCCAGTTTTACCATTGTTACATTGGTTACCCCATGTGTTTAAGAATTGACTATGATATATAAAGCTTTAAATAATCTTGCTCCTTCCTATATTTTAGAATGCCTATACCCATACATTACAAGTTGTAACTTTAGATCTTGTACTCTTCAGTCAGCTTGTTATTCCAAGAGCTAAGCATAAAAATAGTAGTCAGGCTGCCTTCTGCTGTTATCTGGAATATGTTACCAACAGACATACACCAGGCTAACACTGTAGATCATTCTAAAAACCTTCTAAAGTCCTCTTTTTTAATTTGGCTTTTTCATAGCTACATTTTCGTTCTATCTTTGAAAAACTAGATATGCATAGAATTATCATACTCTTCAATGAGCCTGCACTCTATATTAATCTTTACATTTTCTATTTTCTCTTTTGGTTCCATTACTACCACCTGATCGAAATCCTGTGCAGCCACCTGTAACATCTGAATGAAATTGGATAACCCAACCTGACACAAGACCCAAGGTATCAAATCCTCGAAGACAATGCCTAAAAAAACAATAAAGAACTACTAAAAAATATTTAGGTGTTGTAGAATCACCAGAGAGGGCTTTTTGTATACTATTTATACATTATTTTTCTTACCTAATTTTCATTTGTTTTTGTCTGCATTTAACTACTTCTTGGCATCTTGTAAAGCACTTTGAGCTACATTGTTTGTATGAAATATGCTATAGAAATAAATGTTGCTTTCTTTGCACATCATCAAGTGGGGTTGTGCCCCACTAGCCTTTAATACAGAAATAACACTGGTAAGGATAACATCACAAATTTGTGTTTTCTATTAAATAAAATGAAGTTCTTCATTATAACACATTTCTTTTTTATCAAGTGTTCCCTGTTGGTCAAACATATAAGAATTTCATTGTACACGTGACATACTACTATTAACATGAATAACATTATCTCCTAAGGGTTGAACATTGTTCCACAATATCATTCCTAGACAGACCCATTTCATAACAAGCAGTTCTATAATTGTGTCAGATAGGAAACTGCATACTGTGTAAAGACTTCTGCCTATTCCTGAAGAAGAATATGAAGAAAAGACAATTTGCTGCTAAATAAATGTGCAGCTAAGTTTTTCAGCTTACTATATTTCAGATAAAAGTGAAGGAGAATAAATATTTGTGCAAGGGCACTGTAATGTGGATATGAGATGTTCACAGTTGGCTAGGCAATTCTTCAACTGTGGGCGGTTTGAATGTCTTTCATAAAAGCAGAGCACTGAGGAAGAAAAGAGCTGAAGATACATATTTTAGAGATGTCTGCGGTGCAGAGAATCTATCTAAGAAATACTTTTATTGACCCATATTGAAATGTGGCCACTGCTTGGGACTTCAAACATTTATATTTCTCTTGAAATATTACCAAGAGATTCCTTCTATCTGCAGTGCAGGCAGCAGCTTTATGGTTCTTTTGCAATCTGAACGGTTACACCTCCTATAGCTCAATGTCCATTAATATCCTGCTGATTTTGTTAAAGCGCTCTACCCAATAGCAGCAAATGAGATGCATTCCATGATGACATCACAGAAGCTCTTAATTATCCTGGATGACTGCTATATTTTTTTAAAGATTTGCAAGAAAAATACCAGATAAATACAGAAAAGTTTCATAGGCTTTCTTTAATGGAAGAACCAAATTTTTAGTTATAATTAAATATTGAAATAAATCTTGTTTTATGAGGAAGAACGGTGGTACTAGCCAGCAGCTTCATAAGGCTGTATGCATAGCTCAGACTCAGACCCTATATTGTAGAGTCTGTACTTTTCTCCTAAGCCTTTGTTAGTTTTTCCTCTTTATATGCCTCAGTGGAAGGATGCAGAATTTTTAAGGGAAAAGTGATGTTCTGGATCAGCCTCAGATTTTCTGGTTGCTTCTGGGAGCCTTTTGAACATTTGAACCGCAGCTAACATACCAAGGATAAGCCAGGCAAATGAGGACACCCACAGTCAGCAGGGGGTTGATGCAAAGTGTCTAGTACTTTTACTTATAACAATAAAGTAGTGTCCGAAAGTGCAGTGCAGAAATCTTAAATAAATAAATAAACAAATAAATAATCTGTAAAATATGTAAAAGTTCATGAGGTAAAATTAAACAATCAAATATTAAAAACTAAGTAAAATTATACAGTAATTGGGTCCTCTTTTTTCTTCCAATTTCTTTCTGAGCCCAGTACGTCCTCTACTCCCTTGTCTCCCCAGCTAACCCAACAGGTCTTGCAACTAGTGGCAACACCAGCAGCTACAGTCCTTATTTCCAAAATTCAGCGGGGTATGATCCACCTCATGGAGCGCCAATGGCTCACTCTTCTGCAGGGGTACTGACTGCTCTGCCTCCATATCCCTCAAACTGGCTTGGCTTCAGGAACCTGATACTGCATTCACTCAAAACTTGATTTTTTCTCTCTTGTGCTTTGGCTTCCTTTTTAAACCCTGTGGGATGCAGGTGCTACAATAATGGCTCCAACGCTAATGAGGGAACAGGTCAATCCTGCATGGGTACATATGGATACAGGTTCGCCTGTCCCATATCTTCTGGAGCCACACTGACTCACTACCTATGCCTCACCCAAAAATTTGACGGTACTATTTAAAATGCATGTGCCACAGGCCTGCTATCTCACAGGAAGAGACCATTAGATGAAACATAATCTTTTACCTAGCCAAAGTTTGTTACTGGAAAATCAGATCTGTATTTTATCTAAACCAAACCAATCAGTAGAAATCATCATTAGAAATTCATTGCCAAAGATCAGTACACTAAAGTCAAACTAAAGAAATGCACTTGGTAACTCTCAGAGTGTAATCCAATCAGAGCAAATGAAACATTCAAACAGACAAAACCAGCAATTTGATCAGTGCTTAACATTAGTTAATTAATTCTGGAATCCAATTAGACATGAAAAGAACAAATTCTCGACACACAAGTGCACAGATACTGATAGGGAGGCAGTGTAGATGAGGGTTCAGACAGCTATCAATAACAAGATCACTATTTAAAAAAAAAAAAAAACACACCTTTGCTTTCTTTTCTTAACCCATTCTACAAATGCCAGGTAAGTAATAAACCTAGTATTACAAAAATGGCAAAATCACATCTTTCAATGTGAAGCATTCCAGCCACACACAATGAGCCACAAAGCTGTATGTCTTTGTGGATTTTCAGGCACACTAAGTAGTAGCATTGGTAGCAAACCCACTGCTAAACGAAATACAGTTAGTAACGGGGTTTTCACTTGCCATTGGGGCATTGCTACAATTTTCAGTGAGGACATTACACTGCTACATTTTGTACTTTTATTTCATTTCACTAAAAAAAACATTTTTTTTTTTTTGTGAGACATTTTGCACTGTGTGATGGGTGGCTGGGCCCTTTCACGGCCACAAAACATATATGCTGGAAGGACCGGGTGAGCAGATGTGTACAGGACACCAGTGACCCTCTGGAGTGAGCTAGATGGTATCCCACCTGGGTTGTAGTGGTGCCTCTGATTCCTAACAGGGCTCCATGGGACTTACAGTTTGGCACATCCCTACTTTGGGTTTCCACCACACTTGGGAATACTTCCAGATAATGCTGATGGGCCACCTGAAGTGCTCCCAGGTGCAGCATAAAAGGAGCCACCTGCCTTCATTCAGAGAGCCAGTAGAGGATGAAGCTTGCCAGAGGAAAAATAGGAGTAGAGGCAGAAGAAGAAAGAAGACAGAGTGCCAAGCGGTTGTTTTATTGACTGTGCTTGTGCTTTATACTGTGCAGTGCAGGTGGGAAGTGAAAGGGAAGTGTAAAAATGTATTTGTGCTGGACTTGTGTCTGTCTGTGTCGGGATTGGGGAGCTGGTGTGCCCCTAGTGGTCACAACTGTTTATGTTTCCTTCAAAAGATACCTACCACAACTATTAAATTCAGTAAGTTACTAGTGTATAGCCTCCAGTAACATCATGTGTATCTAAACCTTATGCAGACATACACTTTATAATTGTCATCCATGTATGCACTTTCCAATAGCTTTTTAAGCCTTAAATTAACTCTTCTAATGATAAAACTAACACTGGCGATTTTGCTGTTTTAAGTTAATAATCAACATCTATTTTAAACAAGGTAGATGTATATTAAAAACAGATTCCACTGATGAGAAAAGATGGTGGGCCTTTGCGCCTGATCCAAACCTCGAAAGAGGAACTTAAATCAAAAAAGATGCAGGAAAAGTTTTGACAAAGAAATATAAATTTAGATCATAACACCTCTCACATCGCGAATGCATGTAGGACAGAGTGATTAGCAACCTGAAATTGGCTCTTTATAAGTAGGTATCGATTTGTGCTATATTTTACTAGTGATCTCATCCCCATCCACAGTTATTTCCCACCCTTGGACTTTGAATTGGATAAATGGGATTGAAAATGGATGGGTGACTGGGTATTTTAAAACTAATAATCTTACATTTTATGTTTTGGCGATCTGGGAGGTAATGTTGAAGCCAGTGTTCACTCTAGGCCAAAATTAGACTGTTAACCACAAAGGCTGCATATTCAGTCTCCGCCACTGTGACTAGAACAAGAAAACTAATCTTCCCGCACTCCAGTTATAAAATGATTATACAGGGACAACTGTATTAAGGATTCTACATTTCTAAAGGGCCTTGAGATGGCATTTAATATATAAATACACTATGTGAAATCTAATGACTTTACCTGAAGTATAGAAATCTGTCAGGTTAATACTTTTTATAAATGAATCATTTATCCATTATCTTTATCCACTTTGGTCTAGTGAAGGTCATGAGATACCAGCATTTATAAGGTAATAAAAATATATCCACTGTTGTTTACATTAATCAAATGCATTCAGTTAAAAACAAACTTTACTGACCTTTTGCTTTAGCAGTTTTTTGTAAAAAAAAAAAAAAAAAAGACAAAGTCACTTAACCAGTAACATTGCCAAAACGGTATCCCTTTTACTTTTCCTCTCGCTGCTAATGCACAAAGGAGGTCATCATCCTGCTGACTACGCCACTGTGAAATAAACAGACTTGACACACACAAAAAAGGTTTGGGACAGCCACCTGTATAACATCCTTAGCTTAAAAAGGTTTTGAAAATTGGACCGATGTGCAATGGGTGGAGTCCACAACTGAATTGATGTTTTAGTGAGAACATGGCAGCTTTAAAGGCCAGAACCGGTAGTGATATGGCAGAACCGGAAGTGATGTCATCAAGGTTAAATCAGGCAGGTTTTCCCATGTTTGGACTGCAGAGACAACAGAAAAAGGTTTAGTGCACCCCGCCACCTCCTGGCCTGGCATGGAATTACCTGCCCTTAGTCCATACAGCTCCTTCCTACTCACACATGTGTAACAATATATATATATTTCATGTAAAAAAATTATTTGTGGGATTTTTTTCCCAATGAATAAATGTACCTCAATTAAAGGTTGGGTTTTTCTCTTTTTTGTGTTATGAGCCTATACTTTTTGGGGAAAAAAAGAATTTATTAGAAGCCTAAGAACACATACACACACACACACACACATATATATATATATATATATATATATATA